>OY856186.1:178907265-178999795 GCA_963693315.1 Diogma glabrata
TTTTGTTTATAGATAGTCTTTGATAAATAAAAAATACAAGTTCTCTTAGAATTTTTTTTTTCGACCAGGGGTCTTCACAGGGTGCCCCTCAATTTTTGTTATTTTGTGATGTGAGTGCATTTTGACGAGCGATTGTAGAAAAACTGCTGAATCGTTTTTAATAAATGATATGTCGTTGAATAGGTTTTAGAACAAAATTTTTAAAAATGTACACTGTTAATTTTTTGAAATAATTTTTAACGGTGTAACATAAGAAAAAACGGTGTAATTGAAAAAAAGATGGCATAGCCCCTTTTTTTTTTTTTTTTTTTAAAGAAAATTGAAGCTTATTTTATATCTAACAACTTGTGAAAGTTTAAGACTAGCGATATTTTTTGTTTTAAAGATAAAATTCGTTGTGCATATGACTGTCGGGAATCAGTTTTTTTTGTTCTGAAGGAAAATTATAAAAATGGCGTTATAAACTAAGAAATTTTTTTTTTATGTTAAATATCAAATATTTTATTATTAGATGAACTTTTAAAATATTATAAAAATTATATATGTAGTACAATAAATAAAATAAATACAATTGTTAAAAATGATTTACTTATTTTACAAACAGAAGTTTCTTTTGAATAGGAAAGCACTTCTGCAATTATTTTCTTTGTATTAGATGGCATAAAAAATGAAATGTTTATTTGTCACTTTTAGTAATCACTTGTCACTCTTATAAAAAATAATTTGACAGTCTTGACTGCAAACAAAAAGCCGTATAAACAACTAAATCTATTTAGGAACTTTTGACTGGAGAAGTATTATGTTCGTATTATGTTATTATGGAATCATAAAGTAAAGGATTGTTTTTCAACATTAAATTACAAATATTTTATTATTGAATAAACTTTTTAAAATATCATACAAATTATATATGTGAAAATAAATATAGTTATTAAAAATTATTTACTTATTTTACATTCAAAAGTTTCTTTTGAGTTGGAAAACATTTTTGCATTATTGTCTTAGTATCTACTGGTACAAAAGAATGAAATTTTGAGTTCCACTTATAGTAATCCCATTTTTATATCGATTTTGTAATTTTTTTTTGTTAATTGATATTAATTTTTATCGGCGTATCCAAAGTTCATGGTAGATTCCCATTTTAAAGCCCATTCGAAAAGTTTTTTTGGTGTATCAATAATATTATCTTCGCTCGTCATACTATAACGGTGTGCAGCACGCTTCAGTGTACCACCAATTCCATCACAAGGTCCCTTTCCATGGCTGGTAGCATGAAAATGCCATTCAGCGTCAACCTTAAAGTCTTCTTTATGGTGGCATAAGTTAATTAGGTTATGTTTATTTCTGTATTGAGAAGGTGCAGCGTCAGTGTTATAAATTATTTTTGTAATATTAGAATTTATATGCGTTTTGATGAATTCAATAAGTTTTGTAATGAAAAGATGGACTGTAGTACTGTTGTGATCGTTTATATCCGAAATGAGTATAAAACTTCGGTGCTGTATATATTCACTTGTGGCACTTTTAAAATAAATGACAAATGGATGAATAGTAGCTTGTGAATTATTATAATAATAGCCTTGAACCGCATTCTGAATTATGAAGCCGTAGTTTTCAGAAAAATCCCCTTGAACGAAGCACTCTCCTGCTTCTAAATTTTTTTTTTTCCTCAATGAATGTAGATTGTTGTTTTGCTATAAAGTTGTGTGGTATCAAAATTTGTAAACGGTAAATAAATTTTTTCATTAATTCTTCTACAGTTTCTATTAAAGTATCCAAATTGCATCGATCAGTGGTATTCCATTGTTGATATTTGACTTGAAGGATTCCTTTAACGTCAAAATCATTTAGTAATTATTCTTTCAGTTGTTGAAGTTTTTTTGAACATTCATTGCACTTCAAATTATGACAATCTTCTGTTAATTTACCACATGAAACAAATTCAATTAATGTTTTATAATTTTGGAAAGCAGCATCAGTAATCCAAGACATCTTAGAGTGTTGAATCATTCGTTTCATATTTTGATGTATGGTACAGATGCACACATTATGAAATCCTTGGGATAATTTTATACATTCTTGTGGTCGAAGGGACGTGAATTTAGTAAATCCTATTTTCACATCAGGAAACTTATTTTTAAACTCCACATAAGCTTCATTTAATGTACATAGCAATAAGCGCTTTTGTGTTATTGTATAACTGCGTCTAAATTAACTAACGCTGATGTACCACAAGGTTTAGTTTTGTCACCACTTTATTTTTAATTTTTTACTTTTAAATTAAAATCACCAGCAACCCAATAAATAATTTTTCAGATGATAGTACACTGTACAAGTCATTTGTTTTCCTATCTTTAAAAGGGAAAAGGCATGAACGAATAAAGCCCGCCCGGAGAGACTCTGCCATAAATGTAAATGATAGCCTGAAAGTTTCCAATTGGGGTGACTGAAATATGTTCAATTTTAACTCAACCAAAACATGACTATTGATTGTTGCCAGATCAATGACCGAGTTTGCCAAAGATATTCCGATTATTGTGTTTCGATTAAAATGTCGCAAAATTTTGCTGAACTTGACTGAAATTGCTTTTTAAAAAGTTCATATAATAATAAAATATTTGATATTTAACATAAAAAAAAAATCTGAATCTAAAAATCGCCATTTTTATAATTTTCCTTCAGAACAAAAAAACTGATTCCCGACAGTCATATGCACAACGAATTTTATTTCTAAAACAAAAAATGATGCTAGTCCTAAACTTTCACAAGTTGTTAGATATAAAATAAGCTTCAATTTTGTTTAAAAAAAAAAAAAAAGAGGCAATTACCCTGTTTTTTTCTTATGTTACACCGTTAAAAATTATTTCAAAAAATTAACAGTGTACATTTTTAAAAACTTTGTTTTAATACCTATTCAACGACATATCATTTATGAAAATCGATTCAGTAGTTTTTCTACAATCGCTCGTCAAAATGCACTCACATCACAAAATAACAAAAAATTGAGGGGCACACTGTGAAGACCCCTGGTCGAAAAAAAAAATTCTAAGAGAACTTGTATTTTTTATTTATAAACAAAATATAATCAAAATTAAAAGGGGTCAAGTCAAAATTTCCCAAAAATTTGCTGAACTTGCGTGAAATTGCTCATATATATATATATATATATATATATATATATATATATATATATATATATATATATATATATATATATATATATATATATATATATATATATATATATATATATATATATATATATATATATATATATTTATACATATATATATATATATATATATATATATATATATATATATATATATATATATATATATATATATATATATATATATATATATATATATATATATATATATATATATATATATATATATATATATATATATATATATATATATATATATATATATATATATATATATATATATATATATATATATATATATATATATATGAGCCAATCCTGAGAATTGGTGAACACCAAACAAACAAAGTTTGATTTTTAATATGCACTTATAATACCTCAAATTAAAGCTTGAGATCTCCACTTCAATAATCTAACAAAATAAATTAATTATTTTAAGAAATGGTACTGCATATAGCCATATCTGTGATAATTGTTTCTGATTTCTGGACTTTTAAATTTCTCGAGAAAGAAAAGGAGAAATATATGTTTCTCGAGAAATCTCGAGAAATATATTTTTTTAGAATTCTTCGTTTATAACGTCAAATTAAAAACCAATGTATCTTTACATTGATTTTTTAACAATGCATATTAAATAAAACAATTTTTTAAATTGTAAATAAGTCCAATTTCATACAACTTCCATTTATAGGGATTAAGCCCAAATTATTCCATTCAGTGATATTACTATATCTGTCCTCCATAACGACATCCATAAATCTTTTGTTTGGCGTTTTCGTTAATTCATTAAGAATATTCTGAATATACTAATTTTGAAAATTTTGATAGAATTTGTTCGAAATTAGAACTATTTATTCTATCTCGAATGAATTAACGAAAACGCCAGTTGTTGACGCTAGTCCATTCGTTTAGGGATCTGCTTAACTTTTTGTCACTGTTGAATTAATTTTATTTAGTATCTCAAGCTTTTAGTTTTCAAAAATTTAATGACTAGTTCCTTAATATCTGAAGGATTTTATGGAAAAGTGTTTGTCGAATAGAGCTGCTTTTTGTAATTTTAGGGAAAGAAACCCCATCAACAGCAACTAATTGAGCAATTACTTTACTCATCGACGGACACCGCCTTTTCATGAATTTATCGATTTTTTGAATAACAATGTTAATTTAAACACATCTTTTATGCACATGTGACATGACTACTTGTGCCTGACTCTAGCTGTTTTCTTTTCAAAGAATGTATGGGATTAAAATGTCGATGAAGACCAGTGGTTGCAGATGAAGATCCCTTACATAATATCGTTTTACCACAAATATAGCAGTTTGATGCATCCTTATTGTTTTTGGTAAAATGTTTCCAAACATCGTCGAATTGGTTTGGGTTGTTCATTTTTATGGATGAATTAGATGCAATGGCTAAATTTTTAAGGCTAGTTACGTAAAATATTTTCATTATCTCAATAACTGTTGTTTCTTGACAAATTTTTGTTTTTCTGATTATTTTGCATTTCACACAAAATGTCAAACTATTTAGAGAGCAGTGGTACATAAATCTACCTTACCGTAATTTTAGTTCTCTTTTGTTCCGAACAGCGCAAAAATTTATAGTTTGGATTGTTTTTAGTAAATACGACGTTTGATGTTTAAAATAAAGGAAATATAATTTTCTCGAGAAAAATAAAAATTTTCTCGAGAAATTGAGATTAGATTTTTGTTAAATTTCTCGAGAAATTCTCGAGAAATATTTCTCGAGAAGAAACACTATCTGTGATGCTTGTTCTCAACATTTTTATATTGTCATATTAGAATGCAAATCTTGGAACATGTTTCTCTCAGAGTGATGCAATCTTAAACGGTCGTTTTGATGTTCTTAGTTGGTAGGGATATCAATGGTGTGTTTTTTATCAAAAAAATTGCAAAACCTAAAGTTTCAAGGTAAATAGAATAACATTAAGAAAAACTAATTAACATGTCACAACCGTAACAAAAAGTAACCTATCAGTTATAATAAAACAGATCCTGTATTCAGTATTGTTTTGTAAAATGTGTTATATAATCAAAAGTGATACTGACTATGTGTGCAACCATAATATAAACAAAAAAGTTATTTTACCCAGTCATTACTATTTATAATTAGCGTTATGGCTGTGACACACATGGTGTTGCGGTTGTGACACAAAATGTTCCGGTTGTGACATGTTATTATTGTTGCTAGTGTTTACACTATAAAATATAGGGGAGAAGATAGTTTCCATTATAAAGAACATTTACACAATGTAAAAACATTCACTCCATATGAAAAAAATTAAAAAAAATTCAATTAAAAACACAAATCTAATTTTTTGCATATGGCAATGTTCTTAGGTACTGTGATTGCGTGAAAGATGGCAAAATTTGCGTTCATAATTTAAGAAAATAAGATGGTCAGTTGTGGTATTATGTTTTTTTTACTAATTTGGATTGTGACATTGATGTTGGAATAGAACAAATTAAATGCTAATTTGCGATCCCTAAAGAAGTTCGGGGAAAATTGTATTTTAAAGATACCAAGGCTTTAAATTTAGTGCTTCCATTACATTGTAATGTATGAGTATTGTAGTTGAAATTTGATAGAATTTTTGTCAGTTAACATAATTCAAAAAGGGAAAAGCAATTATGTCGTTAAAATGGAATATTCGTTGTAACGGAATTCACTGTACACTTTTGTTTCTTATAAAAATAATGCTAATTCTTTTGTTTTTATTTGCTTGACAGTTTCTCACGTGTGGGTTGCAAAATCTCTATAACAAATGCTGAATTTCCAATTATTTTTGTACAATGTCACAACCGTAACGTAACGCACCTGTCACAACCATAACAACTTTTTAGAATTTATTTTCTAAGGGACCAAGAGAGACAAACTTATGAATTCAACTCTAAATAGTTAAATATATATCTGTTGTGACAGTTACATTTTTTTCATTTTGGTATTTTTCCGGAGAACAAAACGTGAAATGATCAACGAGAGAAAAAAAACGTGTCACAACCGTGACAACAGCAAACTAATATTTTGCAATAAGTACAATACTAAATGTCAATAAGTGAAGGTTCTGTAATTGTACCTTTAGGTGAATACTATACCCCAAAAATTGTTCATAATGTTTTTATAAGACAGAGTTGCTGGAATTACCTGATAAAGCTGTACTTTGTGTCACAACCGTAACCAGGATTCGTTCTTTTTCGGTTTTTCCACGATTTTTTCTTTTTCGACGCTACTATCGAAGCTATGATCGATGCTCATTTTATTTATTTTATAAAAAAATACATAAAAATAAAAATATTAGTTTTAATTAATTTAAATTTTTGAAGCTTATGGAAAATTGATTATTAAATTAATTAATTTTATGTTTATTTGTTGTATATATTTTTGTAAATTTTATTAAAATTCTCGAAGCTCCAACATAAACACTGTAAAAGAATAGCGCTATTCAACGCTTTTATCACTGCTTGACTCGATGCTTGACTCGTTTATCGAAGCTTCAACATAAACGTACCCTAAGAAGGCTGCCGTTTTAAGATGTAACTATAACAAAATAACAGCAACATAAGAGTTAGTAAAGGTGTTGATTACTTTAGATTAAGCTAAATAAAAGGCAAACAAATAAATTCTAAATCAGTAGATTTTTCTCTACACATAACAAAAAATCGTCTAAACAATAAGAAATGAGAAAGAGAAAACAAACATTACAAATATGAAAAAAAGATAAAATTTTATTTTATTTCTTCTTCTAGTGAAATTTTTGTGTTGTTGTTTTTTGCTGTTATATTTGACAGGTGAACTAAAAAAGGATAAACGTATCGGAAATTGGAATAAAAAATTTTCATTATAATGTGAATGAAAACATTGTTCAAGATTAGATAGAAATCAAACTAAAACATAAAACGAGAAAATAACGAGCGTTTCGATTTTACTTAACGTGTTAATCTTTGGGGCTTTACAGTTTCAAATTGTGGGGAAAATAAAAAACGTAATGATGGGTGGGTTAGTTCAGGATTTCAATATAACTTTTAATGTAAATAGATGATTATCGTTTGTTTTATTTTTTGTTTTGTTAGTGATGAACTGGGAAATGGAACTGGAAAATTACATTATTTTATTTTTTCATTGTGAGATCGATTACTTTACGATAGTAATTTCTTGATTTTACTATTTTTCGACCTTTGAAAATATTTAATAGTTATAGTGTCTTAGAGTTATTTCGAAACTTCAAATTAAACAAATTAAAATTGTTGAAAATTCAAATTAAACAAAGCGAGTTCTTTAAGAACTTAAGAAGAAATAAAAGTTTAATGCTTGTTTTCGAAATATTTTATTATAATTATATTTTAATTTGAACACTCGGATGCGGTAATAATCAAAACATCCTTAGATAGTGGAGAAACATTAAAAAAAATGCAATCTCTTCGTCTATTTGTAGCAATTAATAGCTATCCGCTCGAGGCGTTAGCCGAGGGCAACAATCACTCGAAAGCAAAAATGATACTTTATGCACAGTGGTGGATTACCATAGAGGCGGAAGAGGCGGGCGGCTCGGGCCTCACATGCACATTGGGCCCCCTCGCTACAAATAGTAATGATATTTTATAGGTATTCAAATATCAGATGACTGCGTTCATTCAACCAAAGTTATTTATTTATTTATTAAATTTAAAATTTTGATTTGGCTTGGACAATTTTACAGTCCACATCCCCTTCAACCAAAGTTTTTAAGCCTAAAGATTTTTTTATATTATCCCACATTTAAAAGTGTTAGATTGTCAATTTGTATTACTTTTTTTCATGTATTTATTTTAATAATTCTAATTTGATAGTTTTATAATTTTTTAATGTATTCGTTTTCCAATTTGTATCGTAGAAAAAACATTTTGTTTTGAAAAGCTCCACTGTTACGAATGCATATTAATACTAAAACTTTATTTGCTATGGGCTGTTGTTATTATATTAATCGCAAAATTATTGATAAAAACATAAAATCCAGATAAGTATTTTTTGGGTATTTGAAGTATATTTGAGTTTTAAGTTTTCATCAATGATTTTGAATTTCTTTTTAGACCTACAATTTATTGAAAGCATTTAAATGAAAACCTCAATCTTAAGCATATAATTGTACATTTTAGATTAATTTCATATTACCTAAATAAATGAAAACTTTTGAACGTGTAGAATTGAAATCTTTTATTGTATGCTTAAAATCCATGTATTTTTTACAATACATCCTAAATTCTTCATTTGGATTAACGTTTGAAAAGGGTTTCCATATAGATGAAAAACGTGTTCTAGATAGAGTTGTGAAAACTTGACCATTTTTGATTTTCCTGAATCTTAGCATATAAGTAGTATGGACAAAATAAAAAATACTGCTTATTTTAAAATTTTTTTAAAGTGCATAGTTTGAGCATAGAGGGCACCCCAACCTGCATGAAAAATGAAAATTTTGCCAATCCGATGTAACTTTGAAATAATATTACTCAAGAACGGCTATAATGATTTCATCAAACTTTTTTTGTTTGATAGATTATTAGTTAGACGTTTGAAAAAAAATTAATTTATTGTTTTTTAATTAATTTTTAAATGAAAATTATAAAAAAACTTTTTTAAAGATGGCGCTAGGGTCGAAGATCAATTGGAATTTCATTAATTTTTTTTTTTGAAAATAGTTCTATCCTTACTCTAGAATATATCAAATTAAATCAGAGTCGTTAATTTTTGTTCTTGAGATATTTAATTTTAAAGATTTTTAGTACGACTGAAATTCGAATTTTTCTTCATTTTTTCAAACAACTTCCATTAACAAAAAATTTTAAAATCAATTAAATTTTAACTTTTTTTTTTAAATATAGTTCTAACCTTACTTTTAAATATATCAAATTTACAAAGAGGCGTTAATTCGTGTTCTTGAGTTATTTAATTTTAAAGATTTTTAGTCCGATTAAAATTCTAATTGTTCATTATTTTTTCGAACAATTTATATCATCAAAAAATTTTAACCACTGAAGTTTGAGAAAATAATGAACAATTAGAATTTTAATCGGACTAAAAATCTTTAAAATTAAATAGCTCAAGAACACGAATTAACGCCTCTTTGTAAATTTGATATATTTTAAAGTAAGGTTAGAACTACACAGTTGAAAAAGTAACTGCAATATTTAAAGCAAGTCTCGCAATAGGAGCTATGCGTTGCAGGTTATTATTGAAATGTAAAGTAAATGTTGCATTAAACCTAATTTTTATGCTTATCTATAAAATTTAAAACAACTCTTGCATCATAATTTATTTCTATAGAACAACTAGAAGTTGTAATACACCTTGCTATAATTTAATACATTAAAAATTTCAAGAAATTGTAAAATTCACTAGAGTATTATCCATTTTAGAAATACATAGTTAAAATCGTTTCATGTATGTTTTAGTTATCGCTTCTCAGCTGAAAGTCTATAATAATAGTGATTAAGGTGGTATACGTATGTTTTAATTTTTTCCGTTGTAATTTTTTTATTTTAATTTGACTAATTTAGGCAGGTGCTAAATAATTAAAGTAACTCGAAATAATGATGTAATTTGCATTAAAATGTCATACTTAAAAAATGTTGCGCGTAATATCATTTATTGCAAATAACAGAAATTTTAAAACAACAAGCTATATATTTTACTCCAAGTATTCTGTTAAATATTGATGCAGAGAGCATTACTTTAACTTTATATAGCAAGTTTTGTTTTGTAATGGAAACTTCCGTAGGACCTATATGTGTAGCAATTTGCATTACAAATTCAATTTTTTTTTAACTGTGTATATTTAAAAAAAAAAGGTTAAAATTTAATTGATTTTAAAATTTTTTGTTAATGGAAGTTGTTTGAAAAAATGAAGAAAAATTCGAATTTCAGTCGTACTAAAAATCTTTAAAATTAAATATCTCAAGAACAAGAATTTTAGCCTCTTTGTAAATTTGATTTATTTTAGAGTTATTAGAAAAAAGTTTTTATTATTTAGGAGCATACAGCATTCGTTCGTGAACGAATTTTGATGACACTTTGAAAAAAGATGCAAACATGTATGGCAAATATGGCAAAGAACTGATTAGTTTTTGAGCGATAGTGAACAAAGTGGTGGGGGGTCCCTGGAGCACCTGGTTTCTATAACTTCTGTACCTGATAAGCGAATTGGATGAAACTTGGTACATGAGTATGTAGTACGGTTTAATCGGTTCCGGTTTTTCACTTCCGGTAAAAAACATGTTTTTTGTACTTTTTTTAAAGTTTTTTCAGTGTTTTTATGCACACTACAGCCTACAATAATGAAGTGATTATGATGAAACTTATGGAATATGGTTCCAATTAGTGTAAAAAGATAATTATCATCTTTTGGGACTCATTGATCAAAGTGGCGGGGGTCTACCATACAACTGCTGACTTTTCACACTTTGTTTTTAAAGTTTGTTGGGAGCATACAGACTTCATTCATTAATCAATTCTAATGACACTGTGGAAAAAGATGGAAGCTTAAATGACGAGGAACTGATTAGTTTTTGGACAATATTGGGATAAGTGGTACGGAGTCTCCCGAACACCTGTTTACTGTGTCATCGTTTTTTCAATGTTTGTTGGGAGCACACAGCATTCGTTCGTGAACCAATTTTGATGACACTTTGGAAAAAAATGCAAACATGTATGGCAAAGAACTGATTAGTTTTTGAGCGATAGTGAACAAAGTGGTGGGGGGTGTCCCATACACCTGTTTTTTTTTTAAAGCTCAATAACATCTGTACCTGATAATCGAATTGGATGAAACTTTGTACATAAGCATTTAGTATGATTTACAAAAATTCTGCATCCCAACTTCCGGTTTTTTACTTCCGGTGAAAAAAAATTTTTTTTAATTGTTGACAGTTTTTTCAGTATCTTTATGCACACTACAGCCTACAATAATGAAGTGATTATGATAAAACTTATGGAAAGGTTTCAATTAGTGTAAGAAGATAATTATCATCTTTTGGGACACATTGGTCAAAGTGGCGGGGATCTACCATACAACTGCTGACTTTTCACACTTGGTTTTTAAAGTTTGTTGGGAGCATACAGATTTCATTCATTAATCAATTTTAATGGCACTTTGAAAAAAGATAAAGACTTTATTGACAAAGAATTGACTAGTTTTTGGACAATATTGGGATGAGTGGTGGGGCCTCCCGAACACCTGTTTATTGTTTCAATGTTTGTTGGAAGCATACAACATTCGTTCGTTAAGTAATTTTGATTACACTTTGCAAAAAAATGCAAATATGTATGGCAAGGAACTGTTAGTTTAGTTTTTTTAGCGATAGTGAACAAAGTGGTAGGGGGTCCTCCAAGCACCTGTTATTTTGGAAGCTCAATAACTTCTGTACCTGATAATCGAGTTGGATGAAATTTGGTACATACACATTTAGTACGGTTTACAACAGTTCTGCATCCTAACTTCCGCTTTGTCACTTACGATAAAATTTTTGTTTACTTTTTCTCGTACAACAGAATTTATGTTTGTTGGGATACTACTGCCTGCTTTAATATGTTTATTATTAGAACTACGAAGTCCATAATATTGGTTAGCTTTTAATTAAAGTATTTTATGGATATTAGCTCATTATATATCCAGAACACTATGTTTTCAGAGCTGTGGTGAAGTCAGCCTATGCATCAGCGTCGCAATATTTGTTAGTTATTGTATTGTAATTGTTCAGGAAATAAGTAAATATGAAAATGTAAATTGCGAGTTTTTATTCATCATTAAAAAAAACTATTATGTTTTACATCGGAACTTAAGTTGACTGCAAATTCTTTACGTGATTCAAATTATTTTCTTTTAAAAATGAATCTATCATGTTTTTATTAAGACAAAAAATCATTCGACAAACGATTTTAAAAAAATCCTGAATGAAATAGATTGAAACAACATTTCCGACAAGCAGCTTCTTAAAACAAGTATCAATTTATTTCAAGTGTATACGAACACGAGATTCAATGAACATAAGTACATATGAAACTAAAATTTGCAATAAGATCGATTTAGCTGTTGATTTGAACGATATAAAAAGAAAATACTATTTTTGTTAATGCAAAATCCTTTTATCGAATTCAATCATCCTTATTTTAAAAGCATGTTCATGAGTCAAAGTACATTTTATTCGAAATTGAAAAAAGGAAAAATAATTTAGTTTTACATAATTTAAATTTCTTTACTTTAGACTTGACATTATCTTCAATAACATTTTTTTGATCTTTTCCTTGTTATGCAAAAAGTGTTTTGCAAAAATTTATGCCGCAAGGGTTGTATTTATGCCTACAAACGAATTTAAAATCTAATTCAATTACATTATCAATAACACAGCATTGGAACAAATAACAAATCTAATGGAGAAACCAATTTTTGGTTTACAGGTGGTGGGAAGACAATATTTGTCGTCAAGCCAACAAAAAGAAAGAGATTTAGAAAAAGAGAAGGAGGGCGCATATAACCTAGTTTTGTAAATATGCTCTTCGCCTTGAAAAGTGTATGTTGCTATACATAAAATAAAACTAAATAAACAGTACGTATAAGGCCATAATACATGTAATATGTAAACGAATTGTCTGTCATAAAGTTGTGTTGTAAAGTCTTTATATCGCCAGACTATGGACGCATAACAGAATAAATGTTTAATCGTAGACGTCAATAGTAAATGTCAATCACATCTACATTGATCAAAAATGACACAAAAAATGTTACTTGAGGTTAAATCTTATCCATAGCTGTGTTAACTAAATGTTTATGTTAAATAAAGAAAGATTTAACCAGATTTAATTGGTTCAAATTGGGAATATTTTTTCTATAAATCAGAGTTGAAATATAGGGTGGTGGTGGTAAACATATAATTAAAATAGCACTTTTGTAACAATAACTAAAAAACTGTGCATCGCAAAATTCTAAAAAAAATTGAATTGTTTCTTAAATTAGGTGCCCTTTCAAATGACACCCAACTTATTTGGGTCAAAAAAGGTTTTTTCCTTCCTTCCCATTCCCATCCCCTAAACACACAGAAATATAATTATTTGAGACTGCGCTATAATTGTCACTAAAAGTTATAATTGTCAGTAAACTTCCTGTTTATGTGCATTTTTCCAAATTTTTCTGTCAATCAGTATCGAAACGTTAAGAAAGTTTCGAAAAGACGGTCTGAAAGTCAAAGGATTTGTCTCAACTACAGTCGTTTATGGGTAAGAAAAATTATTATATTAAATTTATTGAAAATTTTTCACAGATATCTGCCCCTCTAAACGAACTGAGAAAGAAAAATGTGAAATTCGTATGGGGAACAGAACAAGATGAAGCTTACAATATACTTAAAAATAAAATAATAGATGCAACTAAATTGATTCATTTCAATGATAAATATCCTATTGTATTGGCTACAGACGCATCGTCACACGGTATTGGAGCTGTTATTTCGCATATATATCCTGACAACAGCGAACATCCAATAGCTTTCGCATCAAAAACTTTAAACGCCCATCAACAACGCTACAGTCAAATAGAGAAAGAAGCTCTGTCTACAATTTTTGGAGTGAAAAAATTTCACCAGTACTTGTATGGCCGAAAATTTCAACTCCTGACTCCTGAGCCATTAGTTAGTCTATTTGGATCTAAAAATAAGTTGCCTGCAGTAACAGCTAATAGATTAACGAGATGGGGAATTATTTTAATGGGATACAACTATGAAATAAAATACAGAAGAACAGACCTACACTGTAACGCAGATGCGTTATCACGGTTGCCAGTAGGGTCTGATACTGCTTTCGACAGTTCAGAAGAAGTTTGTAATGAAGTATCAGAAATGTATGAAGATTATTTAAAGGAATATCCAATTACAGCAAAATATATTAAGGAACTAACTGATTGCGATATAATTTTGAACAAGGTAAACTATTTTATTGAATATGGTTGGCCTAATCATTTGTCTATTTTAGAATCAAAAAAACTTCAACAAGAAATTGAGCCATATTTTAAAAAACGAGACCACTTAACGCTTCATAATGGTGTCATATTATTACATTCAGATTATTTACGTGTAATAATACCATCAAGCATTCAGTCGAGAGTAATTGATATGCTTCCTGAAGGTCACTGGGGCATAGTACGGATGAAACAAATGGCTAGACGCTACTGTTGGTTTCCTGGAATTGACGAAAAAATTAGAAATAAGACTCATAGCTGCGAAATATGCAATAAAGTTAGTCCAGATACTAAGCGAGAATATAACGATTGGCCAGAGTCAAAAAAACCTTGGGAGCGGCTTCATATAGATTTCGCAGGACCATACTGGGATTCTTATTGGCTTATATGTGTAGATGCTTTTTCTAAATATCCTTATGTTGTTAACAATTACTTCGGAAACAACAATTAAAGCACTACGATCAATTTTTGGAATAGAAGGATTTCCAGATGTTTTGGTGACAGACAATGGAACTCAGTTTTCATCAAAGGAATTCGGCGAATTTTGCTTAAAGATGAACATCAGACATCTTACAACGGCTCCTTTTCATCCTGCTTCGAATGGTGAGGCAGAAAGATTTGTTCGAACTTTTAAAATGGCAATGTCGAAATCATCATTAGAAGGACATAGCCGAGATGATGCAGTTTTAACATTCTTATGGACATATCGAACAACGCCGAGACCGACGGTTAATAAATCACCATCGGAGATGCTACATGGCAGACAACCAAAAAATTTATTAGCTGCTTTGTTACCAACAACTGTTGTTTAAAGTGACGCAAATCAAGTAACACCCAAGTACAAATTAAAAGATTTGGTTTGGGTTAGAAATTTTTCAAGAGGGGATAAATGGGTAAAAGGAGAGATAAAGTCAAGGCTAGGAAAAATGATGTATACAGTGGAAACTTTAAGAGGGACATGGAGAAGACATCAAAACCAAATTAGAAACCGTAGGGAAAATTCACCACAGCAAAAACAAATCATTGCGCAGCAAGCTGAAGAAGATAGTGAGGAAATAGTTCCTTAAGAGGGTATTCAAATCGATGGCTCTTCAGCTCCGCGCCGACGTTCAACTCGAAATAGAATACCTATAGTACGATTTGCTCCGGGAACTTGAGGACCTGTTTTCATCTTAAAAGCGGAGGAATTGTTATATTTACAATGCTTCCTGAATTACTTTATTATTTCATTATTATTGTTATACTTACAATGCTTCCTGGATTACTTCATTATTTCATTAAAAAAATTAAACAGGATTTTTAACTTTGAAAGTTTACTTTGTATTGATTTTATTTTCACTTGTCATTCGGAATTTGACCTCAGTTAAATTGTAATGTTCTTATTAAAAATTCGAGTAATGTATTTAAATATAATCAAAATTAATGTTAAAAAAATATATTATATAAATTCGATAAATTATTTAATTTCATCTTTATTTTCTAAAAGAATCTTTCTTCATTAAGCTAAGAAGGAAATTCTACAAAAATATGGAAATTAAATCAATCTTCAGGTATATTATTATTATGATTATTATTCATTTATTTCGGTTTATTTACAAAAAATTTCTACAAAATCTAACAATATCAAATATATACAATCATAAAATAGTTAGTTTTTGTAAAAAATTTTGTAAATAAACCGAAATAAAGAAATAATAATCATAACAATAATATACCTGAAGGTTGATTTAATTTCTATGTTTTAATGCGATTTTAATTATTTCAGTATCCCTAATGCATTAAAAACTTAAGAACATAACACAATTAACAATTTTATTAATTATTCTTTTCAAAAATTCACTTTTAAAACACTTTTAATTGCAATCAAAATAACCAAATTTGCAAGGAAAATCAATCAACTTTGATTATTTTACATGCACAAATTAGAAGAGCTGGTTTGAGCTGTCAAACTATTTTCGGTAAAAAACTCTTATTGAAAATTTGCTTCCAAAATAAATATGTGTGTAACATAAATACGGTATGTAATGTAACATAAAAAATAATGAATTCATAAAAAAATTTCGAAAAATAGTTTTTTTTTGTAACAAATTTGAACCTGAACCCAAACCCGAACCGAACCCGAACCCACTAAATTTTAATGTATTGAGCCCGAACCTAAACCTGCACCCAAAATTTTCTGGGTTCGAAATACTGGCAATAACTAATAAATAAATAATATAGTGATTCTAATAAGCTCTTAATATCGTAACATAAAGATTCATTTATTGCAAATAATCATTATATTGTAATTGTTTTTAATTGTTCAAAACATTTATTAATCTGGATTATATCCATAGTAAACTCAACACATTTCATAAACTTGAATTCATTCTTATACGAATTAAAATCGTTATACTGAATATAAATTATTCATAAAAAAATTAAAACTAAATTTGTTGTTTTTGAACAAAAATAGAATAGAAATAGAAATGGAAATTACTATCATTAACGTTAAAATTCAACTTCTTGGAAAAACATGAAAATTGGAACTTGAAAATTAATTTTTGTTTTTCGCTTTTTTCAACTACTAGATTAAAACGTAAATTTATATTTTTTAGTTTTAACATACGCCACAAGTTGAATTCTCAACTGTCATCAGACTCCTATTTTTTGGAAAAACGTTTTAACATTATTTTGGGGATTTTTCCATCAAATTTCTAGACAGCACTATTGTGTGAATTTATAGGATGTGTAATATGTCTATTATAGTCAACATTCTAAGTCACGAGTGTATAGTCATTATCAGTAGCGGATTTAGGCCTAGGCCCGTGAGGCCCGGGCCTAGGGCGGCAAATTTTGAGGGGCGCCAATGTTAAAAAAATAAATGTTTATACCTGAATTAGATGTATTATTATTATTGTTATTATATATATATATATATATATATATATATATATATATATATATATATATATATATATATATATATATATATATATATATATATATATATATATATATACATATATATATATATATATATATATATATATATATATATATATATATATATATATATATATATATATATATATATATATATATATATATATATATATATATATATATATATATATATATATATATATATATATATATATATATATAAATATATATATATATATATATATATATATATATATATATATATATATATATATATATATATATATATATATATATATATATATATATATATATATATATATATATATATATATAAATATATATATATATATATATATATATATATATATATATATATATATATATATATATATATATATATATATATATATATATTTTTTTATTATTTTAAAAAAATTAAATTTTTATTTGGATTTTAGCCTATTTTTTAGGATAATTTCTTAACAAAAAATTACAATAAACGACGTTTCGATACTTTCCGTATTATCTTCAGGAAAAAAAAATAACAAAATTCTTAATTATTAAAAGAAAAAAGTAGAACAACAAATTGACAACTAATTCAAATGAAAAATTATTAATTTTGTCAAGAAAAAAAACTTTAAAATAAAAACATTGACAAAATAATCAAAAATCAAAAAAAAATTCTATATATCAATTATCAATATTCAAAATTGAGTTGTAATAATTTTGAATATAAAGTTTTGTTAATAGAATTAATAATAGAATTTTTGCTCTGTTTGATATGCAGCATTTCGAAAATATTCAGTTTTCCAAAATTTAATTCCTTCCCTAATATTTTTACATCATCCAAAGAAATAGAATGGTTAGCAGCTTTAAGATGAATTGATAAAGCACTACCATCTTCTTTACTTCCTTTCGAATCTTTAACATGTTGGTAAATTCTTTTTTCTAAACATTGAGTAGTGCGACCAGTATACGTTGCCGGACAATTACAATTTGTTTGATAAATAACATTATTTAAGAAGATTTTGGAATTTTGTCTTGAAGTTTTGAAAAAATTTGTTTGTTTAAACTTGATGATGGCTTACCAACAGTATTTATATCGTAATGTTTTAATAAATTTCTAATTTGTTCAAATACATCCTTAACATATGGAATACATACAACATTCTTCATAATTACTTCTTCATTATTAGAAACATTAGTTGAAACTTGTTTATTTTGTGCTAGAGATGTGTGTTTAAATATTGCATTTTTTATACCATGCTTTATCATATTTAGTGGATAACCATTAAAAAATAATCTTTCAGTTAATAATTTAAAATTTTTTTGATGAAATTTCTTATCTGACAAACGTATAATTTTTTCAGCCAAAAGAAAAACAGTATTTTTTTTATAGTTTTGTGGTAACCATGAAAAAAAATTTAAGTATCTCCCCGACCAAGTTTCTTTATGATACCAATCCGTACTAAGTGAGCCATCTTCGTTATGAATAACAATCAAATCTAAAAACGGTAACTTATTTTCAAATTCAACTTCCATGGTGAACTTAATATGCTGATCATATTCATTAAAACTCTTAAGGAAATCACTTATTTTATCAGTAGGAACTGTCGTAAAAATGTCATCAACATAGCGAAAAAAGAAAGGAGGTTTAATATCACACTTGCTTAGGATGTCAAATTCCACAGATTCCATTACTAAATTAGCAGCAGCAGGACTAATCGGCGATCTCATAGGACATCCAAAAATTTGTTTATAACATTTTCCATCATACAAAAATTCACAACTATCCAAGACCATAAATAAAGCTTGAAAAAAGTGAACTTTATTTAACTTTAAATTATTTTCTTTTTTGATAGTCATCCACTTTTTACTCACAATAGCAATCACAGCTTCCTTACTAATTTAGTAAACAAAGAAACCACATCCAAAGAAATTAGTGAATATCCTGGCGGTAATATGATGTTTTGAATTTTTTCTTTAAAATCTTCTGCATTTTTTATAAAAGTTGATGTTTTCCCGACTATTTTATTTAACGCATCAGATAAAAATTTTGATAATGAATAAGTAACAGTACCCAAGCAATTAACAATAGGCCGAAGTGGACGATTAATTTTATGCACTTTAATTAACCCATACATTCTTGCATTCACACTATTGTAACATCTTAATTTTTTACCTAGGTTCTTAGTTATCCTATTTTCTTTTTCCCAAACCATAATCATATCATTCATATCCTTTTCTAACTTTGGCTTAGCAAAACAGTAACATTACCCTTATCAGCTCTCGTCACTAAAATATTTGGATGATCTTTTAAAAATTTCTTTGTTTCGTTAATATCTCTCAAAATTTGAGTATCATCTACACTAAGGAGTTTTTTGTGGTTGCACTTATTTTTAAAGTTTGTTAAAATATTGACTAAACGGTTGCGAATTTGAGCTTGGGATTCATAATCACTTTCATTCATTTGGTATAACACACTTTCCACACCAGCAATAATATGAATATATGGTATACTTCTAATTTCAATAGGTGGACAAAATTTTTCTCCATAACTTAAAATATTTTTAACATTATTCGGAATATCTGTATCAGTAAAATATAGTAACTATTTTTCTCTTATATCATCTAACTCGGTTAAATTATTATCTTGGTTAATATTGTTGTCATCACTAAAAACAGGTATAAGAGAAGAATCCATAGTAGCATTAATTTGATTAATTATAGGCATATGAACCATAGAAGAAGACCGATTTGATAATTGCATTATTTTCTGAATATGAGTAAGTTTTATTTTATCAAACATTATAGTAAACGACATTTCACATCTTTGAAAAAAATTATTGATGTTCCATTCAGGTAAAGGTAAATTGCATGTCCGTTGAGATAAATTGGATATTTCAATTTCTAAATATCTAATAAATTAAAAATTTTCAATAATTTCTTGGCTTATCAAAGCTTTCATAAATCGTTGTTCAAGCATCATAAAAACTTGTAAATTAATATTGTATTTGTTTTTAATACGACAATGTTCAGGGAAAATACGTTCTTTCCTAAAACGGAGGAGAAAATATTTCTTATATAAATCCTTTGCCAAAGTTAATTTGTTTTTAAGTAGCATTTTAAAATCATACTGAATATCTAAACCATGATTGCTTCCATTTTTTTTTTAAAAAGAATCTGTGTTTATTTGCATATTGTATATCCTCCATATTTCAACCGAAGAGAAATTAAATGTGTAGTAGGGTATAGGGTAGGGTATATATATATATATATATATATATATATATATATATATATATATATATATATATATATATATATATATATATATATATATATATATATATATATATATATATATATATATATATATATATGTATATATATATATATATATATATATATATATATATATATATATATATATATATATATATATATATATATATATATATATATATACTGTTACAAAAGAAAAAGGGCGCCATATTGTCTCAGGCCTAGGGCGTCCTCAAACCTAAATCCGCTACTGGTCATTATTGATTGCTTCCAATCAACGCGAAATCAATGACCGACACTTGGTCAATTACTGTCATATATGCGCTTGTATATTAATCAACATTTTGGGGAATTTTAATTATATGGGATTTTTCGAGCAAAGAAACTCAAGTAACTAAAGCCGTAATTAGACTATTGCAGAACTCTGCAATATTTGTGCAATATTCGTGCAATGGTAGTGTGTAAAATATTCATTGCAGAAAACTTTGGCAATGAACTCATTGCAAAACATTGCAATGAGTCATTGCAATGTTTTGCAATGAGTTAATTGCCAAACTTTTCTGCAATGAATATTTTACACACAACCATTGCAGAAATATTGCAGAGTTCTGCAATAGTGTAATTGCGGCTTAAGGAAGTAATTTTTTCAATCATATATTATTCTACGACCAAACTAGAAATAGTCATTTATGATACAGTAATTAATAATTTAATGTAGGAAATGTTATGATTGTTTATTAATTAAGACTAGGAGGGCCCGGCGTGCTTCGCTACGCTTATAAATAAAGTTTTTGCGTAGACATTTTGTTGACGTAGAAGCAATGATTTCAAAAAGTGGTAATGAGAAATGCTACCATATAATTTTTAATTTTTCTTTTTAAATATATGAATGAAAAATAATCAGAACTCTAGCTGATCAGTTCGGATATATGAAAAATTAGCGATCAAATAAGTTTTCAAGTAAGCTTCGTATGAAAAATTAGCATATGAAAAATTAGCGATCAAATAAGTTTTCAAGTAAGCTTCGCTAATTTTTCATATATCCGAACTGATCAGCTAGAGTTCTGATTATTTTTCATTCATATATTTAAAAAGAAAAATTAAAAATTATATGGTAGCATTTCTCATTACCACTTTTTGAAATCATTGCTTCTACGTCAACAAAATGTCTACGCAAAAACTTTATTTATAAGCGTAGCGAAGCACGCCGGGCCCTCCTAGTAATGATTGATGCATTATTAATATATGTGCCATGTACACTGTTTGGAGTTATATTTGGCATTGAATTCTCTAATAATGGAATTGGTAATTTGAAAACATTATGCAAAGTTCGCCCCCCAATCAAAAGAGTTGATGCAATACCACTGAAGGCAGTTACAATACACGAAAGATTTAATGAATTAAATTTATGAATGATTGCCGTTTGAACAAAAGTTTTGCCACAACCTGCATGAGCTGTCAAGAAAAAAACATTACTTCCAGTATCATGGAATTGAGCTTCACGCAAAACAATATCAATCACACTACGTTGCTCATTATTTGCATTTTCATACATTCTATCGAAAACTATAGCTTCTTCTTCAATATCAAAATGACCTACATCGCCAATCTGTAAGTTATATTGTGGAATCGGAAGACCAAGATCACCACATGAAGTATTGTGTGTAAGAAGAATTTCATTAATTTCAATCAAGGCTCGATTAATTGACACATCTTCATCGTAATTTCGTAAAAAGTCTTCAATCATACTATTTCTAAATTCAATCCATAAAGCTAAAGCATTCGGAGGAACATTCAAACCACAGATAAATGCAAATAATTGACGAAAATGTTTTGGTGATTGAATTTCTGAAGCTTCAAGTAAACATTCACGCCATTCATTATCATTTGTTGCAATACCTCGAGCTTCACATGCTGCAACAAAAGTAGGGTACTCAACACCTTCATACATACGTAGATCAGAAAAAGATTTTGGACCACGAACATGCAACAGAAGTAAACGCATATGAAACAATTCTATATCTTTTGGAGAAACCATATATAATCGAGCAACAACTTTATCAGCCCCACGTTGTCTTCTTTTCCACGATTTACTTTGATCATGCCAAACATAATGTAATGGTAATTCTGTATACAAAAACTCATTAGCTAAATTATCAATGGAATTCAAATGGAAAAATGCTAACAATTTTGTTCTTGATACATTTGCGACTGCACCAGCCACATTACCATTCCTGATATAAACATTTTGTCTATTAGGCAAATGACAATCAAGTCGAATAATTGTATGAGATTGAAAATGCATTGGAAATTCAAATATGCGCCAAGCAGCTTCAGTCGAACCAACATACCGTCCATTCAAAAAATCTTGAATTTCATTTCCCACAATCGCATCATCATTATTCACTGCATTCTCTCCATTCACTCTCAATTCAACATTGGCAGAATCATACCCTTTATATACATACTTGTAAACATATTTCACACTTTTAACAGTCGTACATATTTCAACGTTAATATGACAATTGAATTTTGCAAGAAGATAAGGATTATATGGAACAACATATCTATTATCAAGAGATGCACCACGTACATCAACACTCATACCATTATCACGTCGACGATACAAAGGATAACCATTCACAGATTCTTTAGTATTTTCAGAAAAAGGTTTTGGAAAATTCTTACTACATTTACCATCTCTCATACAAACAGAATTGGGATTTAGAGCACCACATGGTCCATGCATCATATGACGTTTCACATATTCATGTAATTTAGGAAAAAGAATGGGATCAGGGATTTCAGTACATACAAATTTATTAATCATTTCATTTCCATCAATTCTATCTTCATCTGATAAATTTAACAAAATATGGGCATGCGGAAGACCACGTTTTTGAAATTCAATGGTATATATAAGTGCTTTGACAGAACCGAAAATCTTTTTTTTCATTAAACAATCTATGAGCTCTTTAAGTTTCACTTTAAACACACGCACAACAATATCAGGACGAAAATTCGAAGACTCATAATTACTCAAATTATCAACAATTTCTGGCCATTGAGGATTACATGTCATTGTTATAAATAAAGAAGGTTTACCGAAATGTTGTACAATAGACATTGCATCCAAGTAATTTTGATACATGTTACGTGGTGAACCGGTGAAAGAAGATGGCAAAATTACTTTACGACCAACTACTTGCATATTATCATCGCCATTGCGATTTTGATGCAAGAAATCTGTTAAATTATTGTACAAATCAGCACGAAGAGCAGATTGATTTGAACGAATGTAATGAAGCCGTGTACCTTCGATACGAACATACATATCAACAATCCATTGAAGAAATAATTTTTGAGAACGATGCAAAAGACTAAAACCATCACGTATAGCAAGGCGATAAGATGCATATTGCAACATTGTAACTTTTGTACGTGACACATTAGCACGTGAAGTTGAAACTAAATTATGTGGAATATTAACGTGCCACCCAGTATCACCATTTGGAAACAACAAAGGATAAGCTAAAGGATCCAAAGAAGAATCAAGGACAGAAACAGAACGAATTTCATTTGCATTTTTTGAAAAAACAATCATATTTCTTTCAAAAGGTGGTTCACCATCATCATTTTTAAAAATAGCAGCCACATCAGTTTGAACAGCATCATTAAAACGACGAATATCACATTCTCTGTTAACTTTTATAACCATTGACACATCAGCAGTAACATTCTCAGGTCTTTCACAAAATTCATGCATTGATTTGAAAGAACGAACAAAAGGATTCACACGATCTAACTCAAAACCTATCTCACGCATAAGAAAAATTTCACATACATTGGTATTTCTATTCATTCTCATATTAGCAGCAGTATCAACATCATAAAAATATAATTGTGCATACATTGGAGGTCGACCATAAGCAGGAATTAAAGCACCAGTACGATGATAAAACATATTATGAATTTTAAAATGATAAATACCACGTGCAGTAGAATCCGCTATATTACATTCAGAACTGATCATTGCAAATGCCGAATTATAGGAACGAATATTTGAAAGAAAACTTTTAGAACGTTTTTTTATAGCATTATCATTTGAATTCAATCCTTCGAAAATATTAGAGAAAAATGCATTTTCAGAAAGAGGAGGTAAATTGACTTTGCCTTTATGGCAACACAAAGAAAACGCTTCATTATTATTTGAAGTAACTTCTCTTGCAAAATGTTTGGCATGACAAAAATGACAACTCATATCCAAAGCACCACAAACATACGAATCAAAGTTACCTGGAATCACATTCAAAGCACACTTGAACGAATCTCTCAAAATTACAAAGGGAATTTCATCATTCACCACATTCAATTCTAAATCATTCGCAACATTCATGACACCATTCATGACACCGTTCATGACACCATTCATATCATCAACATTCACTTCATCATTCACAACAACATCAGCTTCAGCATTCATTCCATCATTATTACCATTCATTTCATCATTCATAAAATCAACATTATTACGCATATTACGCATATAATCTCTTTTATTCCGACGACTCGATGTACCACTCACATCCAAACGACGTTTACGACGTAGTCTTGGCATCGAAATAAATAAATATATCAATATATCAAAAATATGAAATAACTCAAATATCAAAATATCTCAAAAATCTTTATATCAATAAAAAACAAAATAATCGAAAAATATCGAAAACCGTCCTTCTTGAAAGATAAAAGACGACTAAAATATAAAATAAATACGACGACTGAAATGAATATAAAATAAATATAAAAATTTTCGTTTTTGTTATTCGTTGTTCGGTTCGATAGCTAATATATAAAAAAGAAAAATTTTAAAGCATTGTTTTAAAGCAAAAAGAAAGATGTATGTAAACTTATAATGCATATGTATAGAAAAAGTTTTCCGTATATAATAACTTTTTTATTTATGATCCGATTTGTTTGAATCCGGATCCGACTATAGGTTACACTAATATCAGTTAGCTGTGAAAATTTCAAATGAATCCATCTGCGAATAAAAAAGCCTAATGCTCCACAAAGTTTTAATCTAGCGTATTAATATATACTAGGAGGGCCCGGCGTGCTTCGCTACGCTTATAAATAAAGTTTTTGCGTAGACATTTTGTTGACGTAGAAGCAATGATTTCAAAAAGTGGTAATGAGAAATGCTACCATATAATTTTTAATTTTTCTTTTTAAATATATGAATGAAAAATAATCAGAACTCTAGCTGATCAGTTCGGATATATGAAAAATTAGCGAAGCTTACTTGAAAACTTATTTGATCGCTAATTTTTCATATGCTAATTTTTCATACGAAGCTTACTTGAAAACTTATTTGATCGCTAATTTTTCATATATCCGAACTGATCAGCTAGAGTTCTGATTATTTTTCATTCATATATTTAAAAAGAAAAATTAAAAATTATATGGTAGCATTTCTCATTACCACTTTTTGAAATCATTGCTTCTACGTCAACAAAATGTCTACGCAAAAACTTTATTTATAAGCGTAGCGAAGCACGCCGGGCCCTCCTAGTTTCTATTCATTCTCATATTAGCAGCAGTATCAACATCATAAAAATATAATTGTGCATACATTGGAGGTCGACCATAAGCAGGAATTAAAGCACCAGTACGATGATAAAAAATATTATGAATTTTAAAATGATAAATACCACGTGCAGTAGAATCCGCTATATTACATTCAGAACTGATCATTGCAAATGCCGAATTATAGGAACGAATATTTGAAAGAAAACTTTTAGAACGTTTTTTTATAGCATTATCATTTGAATTCAATCCTTCGAAAATATTAGAGAAAAATGCATTTTCAGAAAGAGGAGGTAAATTGACTTTGCCTTTATGGCAACACAAAGAAAACGCTTCATTATTATTTGAAGTAACTTCTCTTGCAAAATGTTTGGCATGACAAAAATGACAACTCATATCCAAAGCACCACAAACATACGAATCAAAGTTACCTGGAATCACATTCAAAGCACACTTGAACGAATCTCTCAAAATTACAAAGGGAATTTCATCATTCACCACATTCAATTCTAAATAATTCGCAACATTCATGACACCATTCATGACACCGTTCATGACACCATTCATATCATCAACATTCACTTCATCATTCACAACAACATCAGCTTCAGCATTCATTCCATCATTATTACCATTCATTTCATCATTCATAAAATCAACATTATTACGCATATTACGCATATAATCTCTTTTATTCCGACGACTCGATGTACCACTCACATCCAAACGACGTTTACGACGTAGTCTTGGCATCGAAATAAATAAATATATCAATATATCAAAAATATGAAATAACTCAAATATCAAAATATCTCAAAAATCTTTATATCAATAAAAAACAAAATAATCGAAAAATATCGAAAACCGTCCTTCTTGAAAGATAAAAGACGACTAAAATATAAAATAAATACGACGACTGAAATGAATATAAAATAAATATAAAAATTTTCGTTTTTGTTATTCGTTGTTCGGTTCGATAGCTAATATATAAAAAAGAAAAATTTTAAAGCATTGTTTTAAAGCAAAAAGAAAATTGTTTTTGCATGTATGTAAACTTATAATGCATATGTATAGAAAAAGTTTTCCGTATATAATAACTTTTTTATTTATGATCCGATTTGTTTGAATCCGGATCCGACTATAGGTTACACTAATATCAGTTAGCTGTGAAAATTTCAAATGAATCCATCTGCGAATAAAAAAGCCTAATGCTCCACAAAGTTTTAATCTAGCGTATTAATATATAAGAAGATAAGATCATATCCCCTAGGTAGCAGAAATGTAATATATTTATTATTCACGTGTATAATAAATAATCCAATATTGTCAAGGCATTGGTTTAGATGAAAAACTCATCAAAATTCAACAAACACAAAACTTGCGTATAAATTATATAACCTGTGGCGTCTAGAGATGTTCAAAAAACATAATATAAATAATAAATAAAAATATAATAATTTATTCTCACCATTTTTATGACAAAAAATAATAACAACAACAATCACAATATTGCCCAAATGCAACTACGTAACGAATTTGATTATCGAAAATTCGAACATCACCAAACCTCGACAAATATCGATTGCACCTAAAACCGTCGTTATTTCGTTATTAAAAATTAAATTAAATGATTCGACACTTATCACTTTAATTATAAAAATCATTTACATTCGGGAAGCGGACCATAAAAGTTTAAGGTAATAAAGTAAAACCACCGTACCGCTATTTTATATTGAAATTAATTTAAGTATAATTGTGTAGTGTTAGTGTAACAGAACAAGGTAAATTAATATTATAATAAATTAATTGTATTCTAATTTTATTCTAATATATTATTTTGTAATAAAGTCTTTTCAGTGATTCAAGAATAAAATTGTATGTATATTCATAAGTGAACAAAGTGGGTTTTTATTATTCAGGATCAGGACACCCCAAAAACCTATATTGGTAACCCCGACTACAAAAGCAGCCGATCCTGAAATTTGCAGAGCAATCCAGTTGGAAATTAATTCGAAATTATACAATTTTATACAAATAAGACTTGGAGCTGTTACACTCAGGAAATTGTAAGTACAATTTATAATTTTATACTGTGCATACCGAATGGTGAAAATTGGAATCCACAATACGATTCAACGGAAATTCTAACACAAAATTGATTTCCAAGGCCAAAATTAGTGTTGAGAAGACAAAAAGGCGACCGGCCAACGCCCACCCAAGAAAATTTTTGGCGCCAATTTGTGAATGAAAAGAAGAAAATTTTTTATTTTTTGTTTTTTTTTAACTTCTTAAACAAAAGAATTTTAATTGCTTTGCTATAATTTTGATCAATTTTTTTTTTTTTTATTTAAAATCAAATTAAAATTGTTTTTATTTTATTGAAAATTTTTATGTGCTATATATTAATTTTATTTGTTTCACACATAAAATTTTTTTTTTTTTGCAAAAGAATTATTTCTAGAAACTGTACTGTAACTGTACCCTTGTTCTGCTTACAATAGTTTCATTATTATACATGTATATATATTTTTGTATTTCTTACCAAATTTATTTATTTATTTATACAATTTTTACTGGGCGGTGGTTTTTCTTTTTAATAAAATAACCTTGAGTCCGTATTTAATTTTTTTTTTTTTTTAAATTGATTTTTTTGATTGAAAATGTGCAATGATAAAGAATGCGATGGATCGTGCGGTAATAACAACGAAAACAAAATCGATAATGAAATATTAGCTACAGCTGTTGTGAAGTTACCTGAATTTTGGGATAAGACTCCAAATGCCTGGTTTATACAAGCGGAAAATATTTTTAGACTACGGAACATTAAATCCTATACCAAAATGTACCAAAATGTTCTGGCAGCGTTACCCCAGCATGTAGTACTCAGTGTTCTGGATGTAATAAAAGATGGACAATTCAATTATGAGGGGCTACAAGAAGCACTCATCCATCGCAACTCATTGTCTGAAGAACAAAGGCTCAACTCTCTATTCAGCCAAAACAACGTTGACATGGGTGATCGTCGACCGTCTGAGTTTCTTCGTCATTTGGAAAATTTAGCCGACTCAGGTACGGGAGTCAACAAGGAATTGGTTCTGAAATTGTGGATGAACCGACTACCGAAAGAAATCAAAGTTGCTCTTTTAGCCTCAGCTCAAAATGATACTTCCATATTAATGTCAATGGCCGATAAAATATGGGACACGTTACATAAAGATACGATTAGGTCCATTAGAAACACTGCTTCGACATCTAATGCTACACTACCACCCCAGAATGGAAACCTTGATCCAATCCCAGCACTTTGCTCAGGAATTAGTAAGATGTGCCAACAGCTTCAATTAAGGCGAGGAGAAATAAACGAAATGAAGGAACAACAATATCGTGGTAGAAGTAGACAACGAAACAACTCAAAAAACCGAAACAACTCAAGAAACCGAAACTTTAACCGAAGTTGTTCGTACAATAGAACTCCGAAAAAAAGTTACGAAACCTGTTGGTATCATTATCGATTTGGAGGTAGAGCTACAAAATGCCAGCCGCCGTGCAATTTCAATCAAACTGCCGGAACCTCCCAACAAACTCCAAAAAACTAAAACACTCTTCGGATTCTGCGGCGTCCGAAGGAGATAGAATAACACGCCGCCTATTTATACACGACCCAATAACCAAATATCGTTTCTTGATCGATACCGGTGCTGACTTATCCGTAGTACTACGTACTTACTTTCGTAACCTCCTTCAAGATCAAAACAAAAATCTCAGCGCAGCAAATGGCACTGTCATAAAAACCTATGGCACTAAACTAATAAAAGTCACTCTTGGATTGAGACGAGAATTTGCACACCCATTCATCGTAGCAGACGTCAGCAAACCCATTATTGGAGCTGATTTTTTATCGAAATTCGGGATTGTAGTCGATCTTCGTAGCCGTAGGCTAGTCGATAGCAACACTACATTAGAAATACAAGCCTCATTTATAAATTCAAGCCAACCATCAGTACGTTTAGCAATTGTTGAAGAAAATCGATACACCAAAATTCTTCAAAATTATCCAGTACTGACACAACCTCCGCGCTACGATCTTCCAGTAAAACACTCCGTGGAACATTTAATTGAAACGAAAGGAAGATTACCATACTCAAGAGCTAGGAGATTGGACCCAACTCGACTCAAAGCAGCTAAACTCGAATTTCAACACATGGTTGAGCTTGGAATATGTCGAACATCTAAGTCACAAACCGCCTCACCACTTCTTATGGTACCGAAATCGGGATCAGATTGGAGACCATGTGGGGATTATCGGAGATTAAATGCAATCACTATACCAGACCGATATCCGATACCCCACATACAAAACTTTTCTCTCCAACTAAACAATTGTTACTTTTTCTCGAAAATAGACCTGGTGAGAGCATTCCATCAAATTCCTGTCGCCGAAGCAGACATACCGAAGACCGCAATCATCACTCTATTTGGACTGTATGAATTTACACGAATGGCCTTTGGTTTGCGAAATGCAGCGCAGTCATTTCAGCGTTTCGTGAATCAAGTTTTATTAGGGCTCGATTTCGTCTTCGCGTACATCGACTACTTGCTAGTAGCTAGTCGAACGGAGGAGGAACACGACAACCATTTAAAGCAAGTTTTCGATCATCTGGCGGAATATGGCCTCAATATAAACATACCAAAATGTGAATTTGGAAAATCTGAGCTTACCTTTTTAAGTCACAAAGTCACTAAAAATGGAATCTTACCGAGCGAAGAAAGAGTCACAGCAATTAATGATTTCCCAACACCATCTAACGTTAAGCAAATGCAGCGATTCTTAGGCATGGTAAACTTTTATCATAGGTTTATCCCTAAATTTGCGGAAATCCTGGCTCCACTTCATAAACATCTCGCTCTACTAACATCGAAACGAAAACCAAAAATTCCTTTCTCTTGGCCTGATGAATGTGATGTAAACTTCAAGCTAGCGAAAACTTGTCTTGCAAATTCTACGTTACTCATACACCCTATAGAAGAGGCAGAAATAAGTATGACAACAGATGCATCTGATAACGGAATAGGGGCTGTACTAGAACAAAATATAGATTCAAGATGGCAACCGTTGGGATTTTTTTCAAGACGTCTTTCTCCAGCGGAAACTCGATACTCTGCGTTCGATCGAGAGCTTCTCGCAATATACAGCGCAATCAAACATTTTCGGCACTTTGTGGAAGGACGAAATTTTACCATATTCACCGACCATAAACCTCTAGTGAATGCAATCGGATCCAAGACAGAAAGAAGTCCTCGTCAAACACGTCACCTTGACTTCATATCCCAATTTACTTCCAAAATAGAGCACATAAAGGGAAAAGATAATATAGTTGCCGATGCAATGTCACGTTTGGAATCCATCGACAACTCAGAACTCTATTTATCAGATATAGCAAAGAAACAAGTAGACGATCCAGAACTCGCTAAACTCATACAACATCCACAACAAAATAGTAATGTCGAACTAAAACAAATTCATATACCTGGGACAGACATTGTTTTGTGGTACGAAGTATCAACTAAAAAAAATCGACCATACGTACCGGAAGAAATGCGCAGACTTACCATTAATTCAATGCACAACCTATCTTATCCGGGTACTAAAACCACCAGGAAACTCATTTCAGGAAAGTATTTCTGGCCATCGCAGAACAAGAATATCAACGATTGGAGCAAATCTTGCATAAATTGCCAAAAATCCAAAGTGCAGAGGCACACAAAATCGCCCGGTGGAGAATTTCAAATACCATCCGGTCGCTTCAACCATATACATATTGATTTGGTAGGGCCGTTACCAATGTCCAACAATAATAGTTACATACTAACTGCAGTGGACCGGTTTACGCGCTGGCCCGAAGCGTATCCAATCCCTGATATGACAGCGGAAACCGTAGCTCGTGTCCTGGTAAAAGAATATATCAGCAGATACGGAGTGCCAGAAATTGTTACAACTGATAGAGGCAGGCAATTTGAATCAAGACTCTTCAAAGAATTTTGCAGAATAATGGGTATGAGTCGAATCCGAACAACAGCTTATCATCCCCAGGCAAATGGGATGGTAGAGAGACTACATCGGACACTCAAATCATCAATAATGGCAAAAGACAGTATCCACTGGTCGGATGAATTGCCATTAATTTTATTAGGATTGAGATGCACAATCAAAGAGGGAATAGGTTGCACACCAGCTGAGCTTGTATATGGCCAAACACTTACTATTCCTGGCGAAATCATTGCAAATTCTGATAGCTCCAAAGAACCGACTGAAGAATTTATTTTGAAACTACGAAACAATATGCGAAACTTACGGATAACGAAATCAACCAATCATAGCAACCAAGACAGTTACATACCAAAAAGGCTAGAAGATAGCGAATACGTCTTGGTTAGAGTTGATCGCGTGAAAAGAAGTTTAGAACCTCCATACGAAGGGCCATTCAGAGTGATTCGTAAACTACGAAAATTTTTCACAGTAGAGAAGAATGGTAAACCAGATACAATCTCAGTCAATAGATTGAAACCGGCAATTTTGGACCAAACAGATAATAGCACACCAATTCAGAAGAGAGTTCGCATCGCAAATACATAATCAACAATCATCATCCTCAATCATCATCATCAATTATCATTATCATTTATCAATCTTCATCATCATCTTCAAATTTTTCAAAATCTTCCAAGTAGGTAGAGATACATAAGAACCTAAAAATTTTAAAATAATAAATTTTCCGATATCAATAAAAAGAACAATAGATTATGATATCGATACATTTTCTTTATTTCTAAAATTATTTTAAATACCTACAAAATTTTAGAAATGTCATACTTACCTGCTACCTGCTATCCTGGAACAATAGATATCAACGTATCACACAATTTATACGTCCTTGTTCATCATAAAATACCCTCTATGGAATTGTACGGGTATTTCACTGGAAAGGGGGTGATGTGGCGTCTAGAGATGTTCAAAAAACATAATATAAATAATAAATAAAAATATAATAATTTATTCTCACCATTTTTATGACAAAAAATAACAACAACAACAATCACAATATTGCGCAAATGCAACTACGTAACGAATTTGATTATCGAAAATTCGAACATCACCAAACCTCGACAAATATCGATTGCACCTAAAACCGTCGTTATTAAAAATTAAATTAAATGATTCGACACTTATCACTTTAATTATAAAAATCATTTACATTCGGGAAGCGGACCATAAAAGTTTAAGGTAATAAAGTAAAACCACCGTACCGCTATTTTATATTGAAATTAATTTAAGTATAATTGTGTAGTGTTAGTGTAACAGAACAAGGTAAATTAATATTATAATAAATTAATTGTATTCTAATTTTATTCTAATATATTATTTTGTAATAAAGTCTTTTCAGTGATTCAAGAATAAAATTGTATGTATATTCATAAGTGAACAAAGTGGGTTTTTATTATTCAGGATCAGGACACCCCAAAAACCTATAAACCTTTTAATTAAAAAGATGAAAACATCATTTGCTCCAAAAAATTTTAAGGTTTTTCTAGAAAGTTATGAAAAAAATGATTTATTACGAAACAACATATAACAACCTATAGTAGATTTTTATACAAGTGGTGAAACCGTCTCTTTTTGCGTGACTGAACGGTTTGTCCACGAAACGCAAGTTCAGGAACGCAAAAACGTTTTTACCACGCGTAGAAAACGCTATTTTTTCTACCCTTTTTCTACCCATATTTACAAATTCATCTATTAAAAACTTACAAAACGAAATATGTAAATTTGACTGTGTAAAAAATAAACAAGATTGTATTTATATATAGAATTTTTACCAGTGTAAAATAATGTTTTTATTGTGTTCGCCTACAGATGGAATAATAACAGGCGAACACAATAATAACATTATTTTACACTGGTAAAAATGCTATACATACATACAATCTTGTTTATTTTTTACACAGTCAAATTTAGATATGTCGTTTTGTAAGTTTTTAGTAGATGAATTTGACAATATGAATAATGAAAATAGTTCATATATGTTCTCTAAAAACTTTTACAGATATTACAGATATTTTTTTTACCGACTGGAAATCATCGTTTAAAGTATAAATTTAAAAAATTGTAGGTAAAAGTTTCAATTAAAAACAAATAAAAATAAATTTTTTATTAAAATTTATTTAATAAATTTTTTTATATTTTTTTTTTGCGGAAAGAACTCAGGGAATATATTTTATCAACGACTCCTAAAGAATATATACTTTCCATGCGTATGTCTTCCATTGTAATTGTATTCATTCCACAACTAGTGAATTTGATTAAAATTCTTTAACAGCTCTATAGTTTATTAAATATTACCCTAACAAATTAAACATCAAACTTGTTTTGCTTTTCGCTATCTTTGATGTTTTTATTTCAATATGACGATACACATTTTTGCATGAAAACTGGAAATTAAACGAAATATTTTACAGCCGTGGATAAAATAGCATCTTGTATTCGCTTAGGATGATGGCAATTCTTCACTCGGATGATTCCCTCCACTCGCTACGCTCGTTTCGGGAAACTTCATCCTCGTGAAGAATTGCCTTCATCTAAGCTCATACAAGAATCTACTATTATATCTGACAGTTAATTATCGGAGGAAAAAATTATACGATATATCTGATACAAATTTTATTTTATCGCTCCAATTTCTCCGATATAGAAAAAAAAACACTCATTATTAGTTTAATTAATTAATAACACACAATTGATATAATGATTAGTTTCGATTCGATTCGATCAAAATATTCAAAATATTCAATCCCTTCAAAATACTGCGATATTGACAGAAATAAACACAGCAACCGAAACAACAACAGAAACAGTACATCAAATTCAATCTCAAAATATGGAGGGGCTTAAATCTTACAGCTCTGAGATATCAAGACTTCGGTCTGGGTAAAGGATTTTGATATAGTTTTCGGCAAAAAACTTTTATGAGGACATGGTTTTTAGTTTTGGGCAGCGATGTATATCAAACATAACTCTTTGTTAAAGTACAAGTATTTTTTATCTCTGTTTAAAAATTTATTACAAAACTAACACGAAACATCAATACGTTGCCGGAAAATGTTAATCCATATTCCAAAAATATTGTTGAACTAAATAAAATCAAACTTTTTTCAAAATTCCAAAAATATTCCAAAAATTAGAATAAAATCAAATATTTAAACTTTTTCTAAATTCCGATAATATTTCAAAAATTCTTAAAAATTTAAACTTTTCCAAAATTCTAAAAATATTGAGAGAATTATTACAAAATCAAAAATTAAAACTTTTTTCACAGTTCTAAAAATATTGCAAAAATTCTTACAAAATCAAAAATTGAAACCTTTTTCAAAATTCCAAATATATTCCAAAAATTAGAATGAAATCAAATATTTAAACTTTTTCTAAATTCCAATAACAATCCAAAAATTATTAAAACTTTAAACTTTTTCCAAAATTCTAAAAATATTGCAAAAATTATTACAAAATCACAAATACAAACTTTTTCAAAATTCCAAAAATATTTCAAAAACTATAACAAATTCAAAAATTTCCATGTCCAATTTCATTACTTCGGGCGGAAAGACCTAAGTATTACATTCATGAGCTCAAAGTGAAATTCTTACTCCCACTTTTTTTGGCATTTCTCGACGTTTTGGGACCTACTGATTCTAAAAAAGTAAAAAAAAAATGTATGTCTGTCTGCCGGCCGGCCGGCCGTCCGGCCGTCCGTCATTACCTACACTGCAGGGAAAACGGCTGGAGGGATTTCAAAATTTTTTTTTCTAAAAATAAGCATTCACAAGGGACAGGTCCGAAAGGATGCTGTGTTCGATAACTGTACCGGAAGTGTGTCAAAAAAATCATTATGTGTGTAGAAAATAGCAAATTTTCATATTTTTGGCTTAAAAAACGTTCATTTTAAGTGATTACGAGTAGGAACATTAAATTTGGAGAAATCTTGATAGTCGGAATTGGTATGTGAGATCAAAAACTAGATTATTGCTTTATAAGTTTGTCAAAAAATGTTATCAAGTGTGTCAAAAGAAAGATTTTTATTTATTTTTTTACCAAATTTTTTGGAAAAAAATAAAATTAATTGTTTGTTTGAAATGAGGTTTTATTATTATTATTGTTAGAATTTTTAGAATTTTGGAAAAGTTTGAATTTTTAAGAATTTTTGGAATATTATCGGAATTTAGAAAAAGTTTAAATATTTGATTTCATTCTAATTTTTGGAATATTTTTGGAATTTTGAAAAAGTTTGATTTTATTTAATTTAACAATATTTTTGGAATTTTGATTATAATTTTCCGGCAACGTATTGATGTTTCGTGTTAGTTTTGTAATAAATTTTTAAACAGATATACAAAATACTTGTACTTTAACAAAGAGTTATGTTTGATATACATCGCTGCCCAAAACTAAAAACCATGTCCTCGCGAAAGTTTTTGCCGAAAACTATATCAAAATCCTTAACCCAGACCGAAGTCTTGATATCTCAGAGCTGTACTGCCCCTCCATATTTTTCAATTACATTTACGTCATATGTTTTTATGCTACATTTTTTTTTCCAAAAATTTGGCTCAAAAAATAAATGAAAACATTTTTTGACACACTTGACATTATTTTTTGACAAACTTGTAATGCCATAACTCTCTATAATAATAATAAAAATTTTTCAAACAAACAATTATATTTTTTCCCAAAAAATTGGGTAAACAAATAAATAAAAACTTTCTTGTGACACACTTGACAACATTTTTTTGACAAACTTATAATGCCATAATTCTCTATAGTAATAATAAAAATATGGAGGGGCTGAAATCTCACAGCTCTGAGATATCAAGACTTCGGTCTGGGTAAAGGATTTTGATATAGTTTTCGGCAAAAAATTTTCACGTGGACATGGTTTTTAGTTTTGGGCAGCGATGTATATCAAACATAACTCTTTGTTAAAGTACAAGTATTTTTTATCTCTGTTTAAAAATTTATTACAAATACGTTGCCGGAAAATTATAATCAAAATTCCAAAAATATTGTTAAATTAAATAAAATCAAACTTTTTCAAAATTCCAAAAATATTTCGAAAATTAGAATAAAATCAAATATTTAAATTTTTTCTAAATTCCAATAATATTTCAAAAATTCTTAAAAATTCAAACTTTTTCCAAAATGCTAAAAATATTGAGAAAATTATTACAAAATCAAAAATTGAAAATTTTTTCAAAATTCCAAAAATCATAATAAAATCAAAAATAAAAAATTTTTCAAAATTCTAAAAATATTCCAAAAATTATTACAAAATCAAAAATACAAACTTTTTCAAAATTCCAAAAATATTTCAAAATCTATAACAAAGTCAAAAATTTCCGTGTCCAATTTCATTTTCAATTACATTTACGTCATAAAAACAGCTACATTTTTTTTTCCAAAAAATTGGCTAAAAAATAAATGAAATCATTTTTGACACACTTGACAACATTTTTTTGACAAACTTATAATGCCATAATTCTCAATAATAATAATAAAACCGAAGTAATTTCATTTCAAACAAACAATTTTATTTTTTTTCCAAAAAATTGGGTAAAAAATATATAAAAATCTTTCTTTTGACACACTTGACAACATTTTTTTGACAAACTTATAATGCCACAATTCTCAATAATAATAATAAAACCAAAGTAATTTCATTTCAAACAAACAATTTTATTTTTTTCCAAATATTTTTTTGACAAACTTATAATGCAATAATCTAGTTTTTGGTCTCACATACCAATCCCTACCATCAAGATTTCTCCAAATTTAATGTTTCTATTCGTAATCACTTAAAATGAACTTTTCTTAAGCCAAAAATATGAAAATTTGCTATTTTCTACACACATAATGATTTTTTTGACACACTTCCGGTACAGTTATCGATTTAGAAAAAAAAATTTAGAAATCCTTCTAGCGGTTTTCCCTGCAGCGTAGGTAATGGCGGCGGACGGCCGGCCGGCAGACAGACATACATTTTTTTTTTGCTTTTTTAGAATCAGTAGATCGTAAAACGTCGAGATATGCCAAAAAAAGTGGGTGTAAGAACTTCACTTTTGGCTCATGAATGTAATACTTAGGTCTTTCAGACCGAAGTAATTTCATTTCAGACAAACAATTAATATTATTTTTTTTTCAAAAAATTGGGTAAAAAAATAAATAAAAATCTTTCTTTTGACACACTTGACAACATTTTTTTGACAAACTTATAATGCAATAATCTAGTTTTTGATCTCATATTCCAATCCCGACCATCAAGATTTTTCCAAATTTAATGTTCCTACTCGTAATCACTTAAAATGAACGTTTTTTAAGCCAAAAATATGAATATTTGCTATTTTTGACACACATAATGATTTTTTTGACACACTTCCGGTACAGTTATCGAACACAGACTCCTTTCCGACCTGTGCCTTGAGTATACCTATATTTAGAAAATTTTTTGAAATCCCCCCAGCGGTTTTCCCTGCAGCGTAGGTAATGACGGCGGCCGGCCGGCCGACAGACAAACACACATTTTTTTTTTGCTTTTTTAGAATCAGTAGGTCCTAAAACGTCGAGAAATGCCAAAAAAAGTGGGGGTAAGAATTTCACTTTGAGGTCATGAATGTAATACTTAGGTCTTTCAGACCGAAGTAATATTCAATCAAATAATCAATGCTTTAAATAACCACCTGTAGGCGACCACCGAAACTTATTTACTTTCAGTCTTAGTGATTGAAAACATTTTCAGTCACTACGTAGAAAAGGTTACCCTTTCACTTAGGTTTTACTATATATTAAAATGACATTTTCGTAGCTGAAGTAGAAAAAAATAATAACACACCATAGTAACATTTTTTAAAAAATTAAAGTTTTTTAACATCAACAAAATAACACAACATTCATTCCCAAACTTCAATTAATCTCGTCGGCTATGATTCGGCAAATTATTTTAATACGATTATTTCTAGCTTATTTCTAATTCATCTATGTATACATTTATTTGGAAATAAATTTTTGATTATTTTGTTCGTGTTTTCAGTCATTGTTTCAGTTAAACTCGAATTTTTTAAGGTGAAAAGAAAATGTGGCTTTTGATGTGGAGATGCAAATGTTTTGCTTATGTGAACCTTTTTGCAGTGTCTACAAAGCAATCACTGCTTTGGCTGGGTCGATGCAAAGTGAAATTGGTAAATTTATTCTGGCTTTATTTATCTGCCCCATCCAGTACCAAGTCTGCTTCTATTTCTTCAGAAAATCTAGCCGAAAATCGCCTTAGCATAAATGTTTATGTTCAATATATACAAATTTTGTGGTAAAACAACATATAATCAGACAAGACATGCTATTTGCCAAACCACCAGTTTCTATTAGTCCAGAACGCTTCTTGAAAGCTTCTTTTGATTGCATACATGTTTTGTAAAAACGGCATTTATTTACTCTTAAAAGCTATAGAGATAGTTTATGCGATTGCAATCCCATCCGTCTGTCTGTCTGTGGACAAGATATCTCAGAAACCACTTGACGTATTGATCCCAAATTCGGTTCACAGGTATCTTAGAACAATATACATCCTTTACGTTGATTTTTGGATCCACAAATCAATTGTGACCCGAGATATACTCAAAGAAGATTTTACAAGTATCCTTACTAAATGTCTCATAAAAAAGTTGGTTACAATCAAAACATAGAATATTTTTTATGTTTTTTATGTTTTTATAGAGATGCTTTTGAGATGTTGTTTGGGTTCTCGGATCTGTAGTATTCTGACCTGGGAGTACATATCCCGTTAGCCGTACGCCCAGTCTGTAGTTTAAATCTGGATGAGAAACGAGACAATTTCAGTAAATCACGTCCGGTTTACCAAACTTCTAGCAATATAATTTAATTTATTTCTGAGGATGTGCCTGATGTCCGATATCACGACATTTAAAACAAAAAACATTATCAAAAGATGTTGAAGGTACCGCGGCTGCGACGATGTTGACGGCGTATCTTGACGGCGTATTTAAATGTATCTTTGAAGCACGCGGGTCTGGAATCGTTAGCATCTATATGTGCAGAGGGTTCTGGTTCATCAGCAAGATCATCCATTTGTTGCAGTTCACTGATTCGTTAATCTATTGTCCTAGTTGGAGCTGGTGCAGACCACAATCTTTCGAACTTCTGACAAAGTATTTGAAGGTCCTCTATTGATGTTATGTTGGCCATAAGGGTAGCGTTCTTCAGATCTGCACTTAGTCTCTCCTTGGCAATTGTCTATCATTTCCGTTTCAGAGAAAGGGCGTTCCTATCGACGATTCAAAGCCCCGATTATCACAAGGAACTCATAAACGCTTTCTTTTGGTTTCTGGTTACGGTTCAATAGAACACATAAGACCGCTTTGCCCCATCTATGATAATACCAAAGGTCCTCAGAAGTCCTTCTCTTAACACAGGGTAAGTCACTACTTGTTGGTTGTCGGTAAACAGTTGGCAAACAGTTGGGTTCTCACCCCAATTCACTGTATCCATCCTCGCAACCGCTTCCACTCGATGTACAGCTGTTGAACATCCAGTGAATGACTATCACCAGTGCAGAGAGGTCCCCAATTCGAGTCGTAACGACTTTAAATTGTTTCTTCGGTCCTCTGGGTATCCTCTAAACGGCAATGCTGAAGCAGTGTTATGATTACCCTATGGATATTGGTTGTAAGGAGGTGATGCCAAGGGTGGATTGTTGAAAAGATCTCCAGAACTGGAAGCAAATTCGCACGTTCGAAATCCTCCACCAATGAACTGGGCAGTTGAAATCGTGGCACTCCTAATGATTGTTTGTCGTAGTCTTGCCGTGGTTCTTTGTCGTGGTTATTGTGTATGTCCTAAGTCACGTAGTGCCTCCGTCAAGAGCTGCATAGCTTTTGGTGTTTACCTATCTGTTGGTTGAAATTGCGGTGACTGAAATGGGGATTATATACTTTACTTTCTTTGGACGTCCTTTTGCTGGTGCAGCAGAGACTCCAGCATCCCTGTTGGACGTCCTGTTACTAGAACAGCAGAAACTCCTCCATGCTGATTGGAATCTGCGTCCCTTCAGCAGATCTTCTCGTTCCCCCAATTCCCTCACTCCTTCGATCTATTATCTCACTCGGTTCATGAAACCCATCATATATGGGACTCCGATCGAATGTTACAAGTGCCTCTCGTCCCTAACAAGCACTACCATTGCTGTTGATATTACTCCTGATTCTCCTATCAGGTCGGTTGTGTGCGAATTTAATAATCGAAAGGTAGGGTTCGCAGCATACTCTTTCAGATCCTCCGTCCAATTTCATCCACTGATGTTCACCCCTCTTAGTAAGCACTTGACCGCCAATTCATTGTTCTCTAGACCAAAGAACGAATGATCGACTGGTAAAATGAGCGGCAATTTAATAAACAAACGAACGCGTAATATACAGTGAGAAAAAAAAAGAGATGGAGAGAAAAAACGATATATCGTAATTGATACTTACAACAATCTACAATTTTTTTCTTAAAAATATTTATTTGTTTGTATGAAAAAAAATTATTTATTTATTTAATTATGTTTGTAAAATTATTTGTTATTTAGTATAGTTGTAGGAATATTTATTCATTTAAAAACAAAATTATTTTATTTATTTATAAGAATAAAAATCTATTATTTATATCTAGAAAAATTTACTTACTTAAGAAAAAATATTTATTTATTTAATTAGTGCATAGAAAAATTTATTAAAAAAGCTTATTTATTTCTTCAAATATGAAAATAAGAGATTTCCAAGCCTGGATTCGCCTGATGACCAAAAAAAAACTATGACACTAAAGAGACTTGAACAAGAATCCCACTTTTGCGAGTTCCCTGCAACAATGGCATGTAAGGTTGGAATGAATTGGTCCCTAACGACCAAATTCTACAGAACAGATTCCTCCACACCCTAGAAGAGCACAGTAATTCCTGTCAGGATGTGACCTCTAACGATCAAATTTTGCCGATCCAGATATGGTTCCTCAACCTAAAAATAAATTACCAACTAAAAACGCTTCCGACTAACTAAAAGCGCTTCCGAGCGCCAGACTCTAAGTTCTTAAGTTTCCATGGTTATTGATTGGAATCTGCGTCCCTCCAGCAGATCTTCTCGTTCCCCCAATTCCCTCACTCCTTCCATATATTATCTCACTCGGTTCATTTTTATAACTAATAAAAACATAAAGAAACGTAAGAAAAATTCTTTGAATATTGAAAGGGTGACGCTCCAACCAGACAAATTAAATTGGGCCCCCAACTTCACTTCCTTGAAGAAGTTTGTGTTGCTGAAAAATAGGACCTCTGGTAGGCACCCAAGGTGCCATTTCAATAGTGCTATCCACTATTCTCCCCCAAAAACCTCTCCAAAGCGAAGTAGAGAACCAATCGGTCATCGATCACATATCCATAACAGAACATGGGCGATCTATGACCATCTACAATGTTAAGGGGTGAAGCTTTATGGATAGCTTCTTAAGCCTACCGTTTAGAAAATGAATTCAAAACACAAAAAAGAAATTTTTAATTAAATACTTTCCTTTGAGAGTAGGAGTTGAGCGTGACTTGACTGGCAGAAGCTTCAGCTTATCGAGATAAAGAAGCACTGTCTCAGTTTCTGCTTTTCAAATTGCTCTCTTTATCGCATTTATTTTGACCAAGTTTTGTCTGGCCCTTCTGAGCTCTCTGTGCGTCACTGTGTGACGTTCTACGACTGTCCGAGATCAGGGCATTGGTTATCTAAATGATAACCACATCGCAGTTTATATTTTTTTTTAACGTTAACAGAATCTCTAAATTGACTGTGCGGTGAGAAGCACATTTCCTGACTAGGTACCAGTTGCTGAGGTGGGTTCTATCCACCGTCCAATTTAGAGCTTGAAAGTGCTGTAGGGGTTTGAAACCAGATTAAATGCAGAATTAGACTATTGTTTCTAATAAGTGAAAATTAACTGTTTGAACTAATGCTATAAATGAAAAAATTAAAAAAAACAGATTTATTCTTTGTACCACTAACCACTTTGATTTGATAAATGTCCAGCTGATAAGATGATCTGGTGTTGATGATCACCTGTTCACACTCTCCTAAAACCTAAATCACTTATTCAAAACTTCGTCTAATTCATATTCTCATGTGTTTCACTTAATGAACAAACGCCATCGTTGGTTCAAACACAAATATTTGGAAAAGAAAGCACTTATGCGTAGACCATACTAAATTTTAACCTATATAAAAAAATCGATCCACCAGTTGAACAAAAACATGCATTATATATATTAAAGCACAAAATACTTATTAAAGCACGGTATGTGTAAAACAAAAACCCTTGAATAAGATAGTGAAAACAAAGCGTTTTAATATAAATGCGAACAATTATATAAATTATTAAATAAGAAAAGATTTATCAATGCAGGATTATACTAACAATTATACTAGGATAAATATTTTATATTATATTATTATATTATTTATATTACAAAAACACCATTCCTAAAACCATGGTTTGATCTCTTAATACTAATTTATTTATTTGTATTAAACAATCAAAATTATTCTTAAAACTAACGCTTAAAATTTCGCAGGATAAATGTCAAAACCTCCTAAAAAGTATAGAAGTTTTTCTTCTAATCCTTTTAATTATTATTTTTCTTTTTCTTTTTCTTATTATTATTAGTTTCAGTTGATCCTTTTTTTGTAACAGACTGTTAAAAGCTCTGAAGAATTATTTTATTTATTTTGATGAGCTGCACATCAAATGATATAAATGATACAATACAAATGATTGATACAAAATCGAAGAATTATGAATTTTATGAAACAAATTTTATTTTTTTATTGCCAAGAAGCACCGCGTTTTAATTTAAATAATTTAAATGCTTTACCTTTTTATGTAAGACACGGAATTTATTTTCTAGACTTACGTGTCCGTAATTGCTATGTCGCGGTCGTCGTGCTTCACGTGGGAGTCTAGGTTATAGAAAGATACGAACGCGGTTTACAAACAGGAATAAAATATTAACCAGAGAAATTCTCAATGATAATGACGATGATAATCACAATGATAATCACAATGATAAAATGTTACATACCTTGGCCAAAATAAATTTGATGCACTTGCAAATGCAAATAAATTTGCAGACTGTGAATCGGCTCGTAGAACATGCCCAAACCAAGCAATCCTATTAGAACGGATACAACCTATTATATCAGGACCTCTCAAAGTTATACCGGGTTCTATACTCTCCATCGTCTGTCTTAAGTGGACCAAAAATGTAGCGTAGGATCTTACGCTCAAATACAGATAAATGCGATTCGTCATTTTATGTAAGGGTCCACGTTTGTGACCCATACATCACAACCGGTCTAATCAATGTCTTGTATAACTTGAGCTTTGTGTTAGTTGATACATACGGTGATCCAAGGAGAGGTTTAATTGAGTAGAAAGTTCGATTACCTGCAGCGATTCGAGCTTTTATATCTGTAAGTATGCTGTTGTTTGAGTCAAGCATTGATCCCAAATATTTAAAAGATTCAACTCCCTCAATTCGTTCATCGCCGCACATCAAGTCTTTCTTCTCAGCCTCTCTTGAAACATTCATATGTTTGGTTTTATTGTAGTTAATTTGCAGACCAATTTTCCTAGCACCACTCTCAAGCGACTTGAAAGTCTCACTCATAACAGCTTCACTTCGGCCGAGGATGACAACATCATCAGCGTAAGCAATCATCTGTACTGAGTTTATTGACAAGATATTGTTATTAGTCGGTAGTTTCTTTTGACGGCACACATATTCCAGGGCTAGATTAAAAAGTATAGGAGAGATAGCATCACCTTGTCTTAAACCGGAGTCGACTTTAAAAAGCTTTGTTATTTCGTTCTCTACTCGTACACAGCATTGAGAGTTCTGTACTGTCATTTTGCATAGTGATACCAGTTTACCAGGAATTTTACCATTGACACCAGAGCAGACCATAGAGTCTCTCGTTCGAGAGAGTCGTAGGCCTGCCTGAAATCAATGAAAAGTTGGTGCACAGGTATGTTGAACTCTTGACACTTTTCCAAAATCATCCTTATCGAGAAAAGTGCATCGGTGGTACCTCGGCCCCACACTGATATTCTCCAAACAGTTGTTCAGCAAAAGGATTGATTTTGGATAGCAAAATGTAGGAAAAGATCTTATATGCTGTGCAGAGGAGGGCGATTCCTCTGTAGTTTGCACATTGTAGGCGATTACCTTTTTTATGGATTGGTATCAGCATAGCTGTGTTCCAGTCCTGTGGCATGGTTTCAGTCCTCCAGATCATTTGAACAAGTTCAAACAATCTTAAGGATAGAGTTTCGCCACCATGTACAATCATTTCGGATGATATATCGTCGATACCAGGTGCTTTATTGCATTTTAATTTTGACAGCACCGCATCGAATTCCTCTCTGGTGGGTTCTTCTACATGTACCTTTGACGCACCAAAAAGCTTTGCTCGTCGCCCGACTTGATGCTGGTCACTTAAGTTAAGAAGATTCTCAAAATAAGCGGCCCAAGTATCTAAAATATTTTTAAGGTCTACTTGTAGCTCCCCATCTTCGTTTTGAATAGCAGTCGATCTAGTTTGAGGGCCCTTCTTTAAGGTTTTAACCTGTTGAAAGAAGTTACGCGATTGATGTTCCTTATTGAAGCTTTCAATCTCTTCACACTATCTCTTCCACCATTCTCTCTTTGTTCGTCTACATTGCTTTGTAACGGCTTGTCTTGCCAGTTTATAATTCTCCTTCGTGGACCTGGTGTTGCGTCCTTGTAGACACTTCAGATAGCAATCTCTTTTGTATTGAATAGCATCAAGGCATGCTTGATCTATCCATGGCTTCTGGGAGTGGCTCTGTGGTCGTCCAAGTATTCCCTCAGCAGCGCTTAAAACAGCATCTTTGAGCAAATACCATGACTTATCGACGTCCATTAATGGTTTCTGATTTCTCCAATGTTTCGGCAATATGGATTTGATATCTCTCTTCTGTTTCAGCATTCTTTAATGAAGATGTTAAAACGTTTCCGTTGATTGAATTTTGGAATGCCTGGATAAGGGAAGTGGAACTTTATCGTTGCACATACAAGGAAGTGTTCAATTCCAATGTATGCACCTCTAAAGGATCGCACATCCAGAACGCTCGAAAAGAAACGTGTTGTTACTAGAACGTGATCAATTCGATTTCGAGTATTTCCATTCGGTGAGACCCAAGTCTGCTTATGAATCGATCGATGCGGAAAGAAAGTACTGGCAATTCTCAAATTATTTGATAATGCAAACTCAGTCATTCTCTCACTATTATCATTCGAATTCAAATGCAGGCTGTTGGGACCCACCACATTTCCATAAGAGATATCTCTTCCAACCTGTCAATTAAAGTCACCAAGAACCATAATGAAGTCGCGTGTTGGTGTTTGTTTCATAACCTCTTCCAGTGCTATGTAGAAATTATCCTTCTCGTCGACGGTCTTAGCTTCAGTTGGTGCATGCACGGCAATAAGAGAAATATTGTTATATGTACCGCGTACACGTAGGTAGCAGATCCTCTCACTGACCGGGATGAATTTCATCACGGCTTCTTGTATACGTGCACCAACAAGAAAGCCAGTTCCAAATTCTCTTCGAGAAGGATGACCACTACAGTATAGAGAGTGACTATCCAAATCTTGTTTTCCTATTATCGGCTGTCTAATTTCTTGTAGAGCAATAATATCCATCCTATACCTCTCAGCCTCTGTTTTTAGACTTATAAGAGCCTCAGGAGCGCTCAGGCTGCGCACGTTCCACGTTCCGATTCGGTAGTCTGGTCCTTTTTCACGTCCAGGTTAAATTCTGTTGTTGTTTCCGGGTCTGTTTTTCTGTTCTGATAACCAAATTTAACATATTAGTTTTTTTCCGGGATTAGGGTGTTAACCTTAGGCCCAACCCAAATTGTCGTGAATGGGTCCGTTCTGCATATTAAGGTCACCAGAAACAACCTTTTTACACGTTTATATAGCGAGCCGCTTGATTCAAGACAGACGCCCGCTCCAAGCCGCCCCTGACATGGAGAACAGACGCTTGAGTCGCATTGGTTGTAGAGCGGCAATTCGCCGTGATGTAGCGTCATTGACTAAGCAGTTTTTACTCTGCTTGTCTCCAATACACCAACCTAATTCTGTCAGCATTACCCAGGCAGCACGGCGCACAGTGGGATTTTTTGTGCAATAAGTAATTTTTCGACACATAAAATTTAAAAATGTAATGATGCAGTTTTGTAGAAAATTGATTCAGTATGAAGAATCCATAAATTGTATCCCAAAAAAAAGTTTATTTGTCTTTGAAATAATGAAGTAAAGTCACATGTAAATTTTGGTCCAAAATATTGAAAATTGTTTACGCACTTTTATGGTGTTTGTACGTAAGATAACTTTATTGCTCTAATTTAAATAGTGATTATTTTCAAATATAGCCTTTTCTGCGTATTTAAAAAAAAAATTATAAAGTTCGCTCATATGGTTTAAAAGATATGATAGAATAAAATTTGTTCTATAATGTGCCGTGATTGCAAAACTTCCTTGGAAGAAAAAAAGTTGCTCGGTCGTGCTAGGTGCTCCCGCTATAATAAAATGAAAGGTAAGACTCCATACTATCAATAAAAAAAAAAAAAGTTTAAATAATTAATAATCTTTTATAAAATCATAAAATTTATAAAATCATAAAATCATAAAATTTTGGGTTCTATGGGCGGTGAGTAGTGGGCGTGCCCAATTTTTATGAAACTTTATTTTATTCTTAATTGAGGTAATAAAAGGCTCTGTGCCAAATTTCAAAAACTTTTGGCATAAAAATAAATGTTGGGTTCTATGGGCGGTGGGTAGTGGCGTGGCTAATTTTGAAGAAACTTTATATTTTTCTTAATTGAGCTAACCAAAGGCTCAGAGCAAAATTTCAACATTCTACGAGCACTCCTTATATTTTTTGCCAAACATTATATGAACAAATCCACTGTGCGGCGTGGACGTCGAATTTCGGATTTCGCTACCTGTAATTAACTTATCCACAACAAAAATGGAAAACTTAAACTGGTTGGTGTTATATGTAAAGCAACTAGCACAACCACATTTTTATTTAAACTAATTTCTTAATTTTAATAAATGATGCTTGTCATGGAAAATTTCAAATATCTCTGTTTTGATCGATTTAAACCAATTACAAAAACTCGAATTTTATAGCCTTGCAACAATCTCCTCTATATCAAAATTACTTTGCGAAATTTTGGGTACAGAGGAGATTGTGTTCCTCTAAACCCAAAATTCCTAATATATAAAGTCTTGGTTGATAAACTTCTTTTTCCAAACACAATTCAACAATTCCTGGTCGATCACAACGCAATTCATCATTTCTATTATTTAAGAATTTTGCCAAAATACTGCTAATTTATTTTCAAAATATTTCTAAACTGTACTTTTTATTTCATTATTCTTTTGTTCATCCGAATTAATAAATTTAAACAAAATGAATAAATGATATTAATAAAATATATAAATAACTTAATAGATCAGTTAGTAATTCTAATATAGCTTAACAATAAAACCCATACATTACAAATTTGTCACAGTGGGACAGATTTGTTAGAGACGAAAAGTGTGGTACTTCATGTGACGAAAGTGCACAAACCTCGAAAAATTAAAGAAAAAACAAAATTTGTCACTTTGTGAGTTTTTTATTGTATTTCACTTGGAGCACAATTTAATAGTTTAACTGTTTCAATATAATGCATTGTAACTAACTCAATTATAAAAAAAATAAGAGTTGTTACGCAACGACATTAAAAACTTACAGAACAAAAGACAAAAACATACCAAACATGTGCTACCTTGCTAATTGCCATTATTCCGTTGGCCGTTACCAAACTTAAATAAATTGATTTTTTATAGAGTAACTAGATTTATTTTTGTTAAATTTTTAAAATGAGAAGAAAGCATTAGAAACGTTTTGACGAATGTACCCTGATGACGAATGATCCCTAGCCCCACTTTACCGTAATATGTTGTCCAAAAAAATGAGCAGCATAATGTATAAAAATGATTCTTTTGACACACTTAACGATTTTCTTTAACACACACACAATTTCGGGATCATCTCCTAGCTTTGCATATATAAAAACAAACTAACAACATGATCCTCTTTCAAAGTTATTACTCTTCACTCAAACTAAACTCAAACAGATTTATCAACAACAAAGTATGTATGTAGATAATTTGTTTGAAACACTTATTGATTTTTTATTGGCTTAGATACTGAACATCGAGCAGATCGTTCTTTCGGTTTTTATCTCATTCATATTGTAAAAATATAAACGACGCTATTCATCAATTTTAATTTTCATCAAAATGTTCTATATTTAAAGAATAAAGTTTAATAAAGGTTTTGAAAAGAATACAAATCTACCTTTTTTATAATCCTGGTTGACCTAGCACTCCTACCAACCCACAAACACAGTATTTTTTTTACTGATTTTGACTCACAATGATAGTAAACAAAATGATATTCAACATAGGTAAATGTTCAGATTTTACTAATTTTAGGTAGATTTCATATAAAAATCTACCTATTGCAATGGGCATCATCTCGGAATTTCGGAAAAATTTTTGTGCCAATCGACTATATATGATAAGCGGAGACGAAAAACAAAAAAAAATTTATATATATATATTTATATATATATATATATATATATATATATATATATATATATATATATATATATATATATTATATATATATATATATATATATATATATATATATATATATATATATATATATATAATAATAAATTTATTTTAATAAATGAAACACTTGTTTGTATTCCGCAAATTAATTTTTGTTTCTAACTTTATTTATTTTGAAAATAAAATTAAAATTAAAAACAGCTCGATCGGTTTCGGTTTTTACACCATTTTCAAGAGCTTCAAAATTGTTAAATTTTAATAAAACAATTAACAATTTTGAAAAAAAAACAATTAACAATTAACAAGTAACAATTTTGAAGCTCTTGAAAATGGTGTAAAAACCGAAACCGATCGAGCTGTTTTTAATTTTAATTGTTATTTTCAAAATAAATAAAGTTAGAAACAAAAATTAATTTGCGGAATACAAACAAGTGTTTCATTTATTAAAATAAATTTATTATTAATAATGTTTCGCCAAGTGCCAACAGTAACCTCAATAAATACTATATATATATATATATATATATATATATATATATATATATATATATATATATATATATATATATATATAATATATATATATATATATATATATATATATATATATATATATATATATATATATATATATATATATATATATATATATATATATATATATATATATATATATATATGTATATATATATATATATATATATATATATATATATATATATAATATATATATATATATATATATATATGTATATATATATATATATATATATATTATATATATATATATATATATATATATATATATATATATATATATATATATATATATATATATATATATATATATATATATATATATCAGTGTTGCAAAACGAAAAAAAAATTCGTAACGTTATGCGTTTCGTTTTTATAACAGTATATTTATTTTTTCGGTACGTTATTTCGTTATGAAACAGAAAAATATTATATTTTATTATGTTATAACGTTATAATTACGTTATTTTAAAATTAAATGTAATGTTTAACAATTAGTTTTAAACATTACAATTTAATTTTAAAATAACGTAACTATAAAATTTGACTCATTTCAAATTCTTTAATTTTAATAACGACACCTTTTATTATTCACTATTGTTATATATAAAAAACAATTAAAAAACAATAATTTTATAATTTTTAAGTATATATATTTTTTTATAATTCACACTACTATAGTTTTGATCTGGTGGAGATCATCGACGGGCGTAGATATGTAACTGACGTAATTAAATTAAAGAATTATACAATGGATTATTCACGTCACTCCCGACGAATATTTTGAAATCATTTCATATAAAAAATTATTAGTTTTTACCAAAACTAAGCAATCTTATCAGGAGTTTTCACAAATCTGATAGTTTGTTTATAACTATTAGAGTTGCTTTTAATAGATCTTCAGATTGATTTCTCGGCCAGCATAAAATATTCTTTCTTAAAGTTATTCAAAACACCTGTGATGCAAAACGGCTACTACAGACTTGAAATTATTTAAAATAAACTTAAAATTGTACAACATTTTATGCCCGATTTATAGTCGGTATCTTTAACTTAACGTTAACTTAACGTAAAGTACAAATGTATGAAAATGCACTAGAGCATTTATAGTCGTTAACGCAAACTTAACGTTAACTTAACGTAAAGTTCATTTCATTCTATCTTAAAGATTTTGTTAAGGATTTTCTGACGTTTGTATAAAAACTGAAGCAAAGTAATATTTAATTGCAAGTGTCCATAAAAATAAAATTTTATTTTTAAAAAATGCAAAGGATATAAAAAGAGCGACTTAAAGCCAAATATTAGCAGAAAATTAATATGAAAATAAATTTTTTTATTTTTAAATTTTGTATCAAATGTATGTTTCGAATTTTATTATTCTAAATTTTGATTTTAAAATCAGTTTATTACTTTTAAAGAATGGATTGATTGGTAACATTGATTACAAAACCATAATTAATATCAGATCAAACGTCAATGAATACGTAATTTCTTACCGACTATAAATCAAAATTTTTAGGTGTCTTAAGTTACGGTTAAGTTAAAGTTAACGTTACCGACTATAAATCGGGCATTAGAACTACCAAAATAAAATTGATAAAGAGCAGATAAGTTGGATTTAATTCAACCGGTTTTTGCGTTTTGATTTTCATATACATAATTATAAAAAAAGTCACCCGAAAAACGAAATAAAATATTGAGTTATCGTTACGTTTTACGTTATTGTAACGTAGTTTAATTTTTAAAACGTTATGAACGTAATTATTACTTATAACGCTATTTTGTTTCGTTATTTCGTTTTTGCGTTACGTTACGAGTAACGTTTTGCAACACTGATATATATATATATATATATATATATATATATATATATATATATATATATATATATATATATATATATATATATATATATATATATATATATATATATATATATATATATATATATATATATATATATATATATATATATATATATATTAGGGTGGCACTTATTTGTATGGGTGATTTTTTTTTTTGTATTTTGGCATGGCGCCGGCCGGAATTTTGTTCCTTTGGGTAATTTAAGGATACTGACAAATTTTCACCACTCTATTACAATTTTAACACGTGGCGACTTTGATTCTTAAGCACGCTTACATACAAATTTTTTTGTAATTTTCACATAGTCGAGTCTGTATTAAAAACAAAACCGTATAATAGTTTCTAAAGTATCATTTAATGTTTAAAAACTGGAACCTATTTTATAATGTTAACAAAATTATAAAGGCCTTTTCAAATCCTGCAATGTAGCAGATTTCGGATATTTCTTACGGTAGTCTTGAACGGTCTGAAAATGCATGAAATAAAACTAATTCTCATTCTATATATGCTTAAATTATCTTAAATTATTGCTTATTGTTTACCTTTAACAAAAATTGTTTTTGATCTTCATTTTTAGTTATTTTATCGTTGAACTCTTCCATTAATTTTATGCATCGTTCTGCTGGATCGTTGACTACCTTTAAACAACTTACAATTACGCTTCTTTGTATTCACTTAAGTTACTCCATGTGCATGGATGTGATTTTAAAAATGTTGTGGAAATATTAAACCTTTTTAAAAAACATCTAGTGACGCAGCGTTGTGCATTGTCTTTAAATATGGAGTGGTAAAAACAAATGTCCGAATTAATTTTTAATTCTCTAGACTTTGATCTAGAAGTACTCCGACGGTTATCACGAGATTTAGAGCGCGACCTATGACCAGCATTTGCTATCGAGTAAATTTCACTCAGCATTTGCGTTTTAAAATTATTAAGAATTTCATTATTGTTTCGATTTTTTTATGTTGAGAAGCACTTTGATGAAACCGGTTTGAGTTAGTTGATTGTGCAGAAGTAGAAGTAGTTCATTGCAAAAATTTGTCTCTGTGATAACGTTTCCATAAGATTGTCGGCACGATCTGCCAACAACGTTAATGGCAAATCGTTTTCGAAAGACGATAAAACAAGTTGGATGCTTTCAGGAAGACGTGCCATCCAAAGTTGTTTGATAATGCCATCGTTCATATCAGCACCGTTAATTCGGAATTCAGCTAGCAACTGTGTAGGTTTTTCATCACCTAATACTAATTTATGCAAAATAGTTTAATTTTTGCCTTATCGCTGTCGCCCAAAATTTTAATTACCTCCGTCTTAAAGGTAGTATAAGGAGTATCACCTATCTCTTTAAAGAGCAACGGTGCCAATTTGTTGTGCAATCGTGAATCAATTGCACTTAATGCATGTGAATATTTGGTCATTTCCGACCTAACATTCGAACTAAAAAATTTTAGTTCCAACATCCTGAACTAAACAATTGCGTTTTGGTCAAACAAATTTGGCGGAGCTTTAAATTTAATAAAATTTATTGCTCACTGTAGCTACATCTGGTTCAGTTGTTGGAGGTTGTGAGCAAGGTGGTGGCATCTGCCGCTATGCCATGAACTGTTGATGGGCAAACTGCTGGAAGTTTTCTTGGAAAATATCATCTAACTGGTGATGAGTCATTAACATGGGTGCTTCATTACCACTCAAGGCATTCTCAGGTGAGGCAGGACGCGAGCGAGAATTGTTTGGGGAAGCCATATTTTTAAAATTAAAACAAAAATAAAATAAACCAACCGCAATAATCACAAAACAAACGATTTTAATAAAACAAAAATTTCAGAACAAATAAGAGATAATCCAGATACTGCTAGAGGCGATGAGAATTGCTGGGATGAATTTTGGTATTCAATAAATTTATCCAATGAAGCTCCCAAATTTTATATTATGCATTTTAAATTATACACTGTTTGCCATTGGCATTTGGCGTAAGTTTTCAAATAAGATAATGTCAATCTCTTGTTACTTTACGCAAATAACTTATTTAATAAGTTTAATAGAAAAATTAAAGAAATCAAACATTTTTTATAATTTTACTGTTACTCTATATATATTTCAGCTTGTTAGGCCATCTTCTGGTGGAGTAATCTGGATTACTCCAGAAGATGGCCTAACAAGCTGATATATATAGAGTAACAGTAAAATTATAAAAAACTTTTGTTTGCTTTAATTTTTCTATTAAACTTATTAAATAAGTTATTTGCGTAATAACAAGAGATTGACATTATGTTATATGAATAGTGTCTTTCGATTTAACATTGCGTCACACCTATTGACAGACACTTTTAAATTATATAGGGACGTACAGGTTGCACGAGACTGAACTTGTTCTAGCACGTATAGTACAAAGGGCCATAGGCCATGTTACAGTGACGGACCCTTTACTTATTTTGTTCGAGTTTTCCAATTTTTAAGTTGATAAGAAATATTTATTTTGAAATTTCTCAACTTTGAGCTAAAGTCGCCACGTGATAAAATTGTTCAATTGAGCCCAAACTTCAGATTCTAGTTACACATGTATAAAGGAACAAAATTTTGACCGGCGCCCTTCAAAAATGCAAAATAAGAAAATAAGTGCCACCCTAATATATATATATATATATATATATATATATATATATATATATATATATATATATATATATATATATATATATATATATATATATATATATATATATATATATATATATATATATATATATATATATATATATATATATATATATATATATATATATATATATATATATATATATATATATATATATATATATATATTTTGCTGATTCACGAACTCGTCCGAGATATTAATAGAACACACATGTACAGAAGATTTTCACCTCAACAAATGCGACCGTGAGAGTGCCGGTCGTTTTCGTTATATCACATATCGTTTATATATATATATATATATATATATATATATATATATATATATATATATATATATATATATATATATATATATATATATATATATATATATATATATATATGTATATACATATATATATATATATATATATATATATATATATATATATATATATATATATATATATATATATAAACGATATGAGATATAACGAAAACGACCGGCACTCTCACGGTCGCATTTGTTGAGGTAGATCAAAAAAATTTTCTGTACATATGTGTTCTATTAATATCTCGGACTAGTTCGTGAATCAGCAAAATCCAACACGTGGTTAAGGAAGTAGAGCCTTTTTTCTAAAAAAAAATTTATTTTTAAAACCGTTATGACGGCTGTTTGGCTACTAATATTTTAAAAGATTTAACAAGTTTATAATCTTTGGAATCTTTTTTATCAATTTGGTTTTAAAATAGACCTCTGCAGTTAGAGGTTCCTGGGTGTGCGGCTCCAACAAAAAAGTTTGCAAAAAAATTTTTTTTTTTAAACAACTGGCACTCTCATGGTCGCATTTGTAAAGCCAGATCAAAAAACCTTTTCTAAAAATGTGTGTTTTATAAATATCTTGGACAAGTTCATAAATCAGCCAAATCCAATACATGGTTAAGAAACTAGAGGCTTTATACTAGAAAAAAACTCTGTTTTTTAGATCCATTATAACGGCCGTTTAGATTCTAATATTTTTAAAAACTTCATAAATTTAGAATCTTTAAAACCTTTTCAATTAGTTTCTTACAAAAAAAAGAACTCTGCAGTTGGAGGTTTCTGAGTGAGCGGCTTCAACAAAAAAGCTTGTAAAATACAAAATACGTTTGAATCAACCGGCACTCTCACGGTCGCATTTGTGAAGCCAGATCAAAAAAACCTTCCGTAAACATGTGTGTTTTATTAATATCTTGGATAAGTTCGTAATTCAGAAAAATCTGACACATTGTTAAATAACTAGAGGCTTTATACTAGAAAAAAAATTCGTTTTTTTAATCCGTTATAACGGCCGTTTGGATACTAATATTTTTAAAAGTTCATAAATTTAGAAAATTTATATTAAAAGTTCATAAATTTAGAATCTGTGGAAACATTTTAATCCGTTTTTTATAAATATAAACCTCTGCAGTTAGAGGTTTTTGACTTGCTAGCTTCAACAAAAAAGTTTGCAACAATCCATAACGACAATTTCCAAAAACCTTATAACAGTCAATGAAAAAAAAAATAAAAAGGTTTGAATAGAAGAAATTAATTTTTTTTCTTAGAAATAAACTATTTTGATATTTTGCAGTAATTGGACGACATATGATATAGCGTAGGTTTGTGTCATAAATTGTCACACACATGTTCTGTGGTAGATTTGATATTTGTTTGTTGCGAAATTGGATAGATATAGTTTTGCTTATATGTAGCTAATTTTCTTTTTAAAATTTGTTCAATAATTGTTTTGAATTAGTTTGTGTTGTTTAAACTAATCTGATACATCAGATTCTACTGGCACACAAAACTGTCTGATCTCGAAATCTTCCTATTTCTAGCGGATATACGTGCCGCTTGGACTTTTTTAATTGTAGTGCAGTAAAAAAATAGCGATCGTCAAATGTGACAAATGGTTAAATTTAAAACAAAATTTTAAAGTTCAGAAAAAAAGTGAATGATTTCAACTTGCAACAGAAGACTTAGGTGAAACATGATTTACAACCTCCATTATTTTCCCAATTTTCCTATATTGACTTTTTGTTTGTTTATTATTTGCACGAATTTGACATTATTCTTAAAATATATCTATTGAATTTTGTCACGTAATTATGTTTTGCACGTTGTAGGTAAAAAACACTCTAAGGATGGATATTAAGTGATAATTTTCCTTTTATTCTTGTTTCTTTTTAATTTTCCTTAACGTAAATCTCGAACATCTTTTTTACTACGAGATAAATATTCAAGTTTAAGTTTAAGATGATAATTTTTGTTAGGGTTGTTTATTTGTTAAAAATATTTCAAGTTCCTTTTAATATTTTGAAGAGATTTCTTAGAATTTATATTGCAGGGAGATTCTAAGGTAGACTGGGTTTCTTTGAAGTATTTTTGTGTTTTTTATTTACATTTAATTTGACGTAAAACGATTCAAGCAGATAAATAGTGTAAGAATGTAATACAATTTGTTTAAGAATTTTGAAGATGGTTTAATATAATAATGAAAAATGGGACGATATAATTCAAAAATATTTTGATATGTTAATGGAATTTTGATTTGTAGTTAATGAAGTTTTGATGAATGGTATAGTTAAAATGTGATCAATATACTTGTATATTTGATCAAACTGCCTAGCGTGTTTTAACAAATCTTGGCTAAAATGAAATCTGAAACTGAAATCTAGAGGTTAGAGTCAACAATGGGGTCATCAATGTGGGATATGGTAAACTAAGACACAGAGATATAGTTATCTTCACACAAATATTCGTTTGGTTTTAAATATCAACACCATTTTATAAAAATATGTATTTACACAAATGACCAGAAAATATGACGATATCAAAGATTTTCAATTAACTTTTTAAACCCGATTTTGTCAATCTATTTCCATAGTCCATACACAATAAAGATTAATAATCTTGGGAAGAAAAATGAAAAATATCTGTCTTAGAGATTATAGATTTAGTTTTGTTTGAAAATTTATTTAAAACTAAATCAATTTTCTATTCTTCAAACCAATAAAAAATGATTATTTTTCCCATCGCTTTCCACTGTACAAACATAATACACAACAAAAATAATCCATTTCTTATTACAAAAAGTTTTTATAATAAAAGAATCTTAATCCCGTGAATGCATTTTGCGATTATTATGAGAACATTATATTAAATTCAATTTAAAAGCATCATTTTGTAGCCAATTCAACCATATCCCAATAATATGATCATCTTATATCCATCCAAAGTGCTCATAAAATTGTATAGGAAAAAAATCAAGTCTTATGTGATCGTTGTAATTTAGTGGAAAAAGAACATAACAAATTACTTTTATTATTCTTGTTAGGAAAAATAGGAAAAAAAAACAATAAAAATTTGTAGAAAATACAAAAACAGTTTGTAGAAGTACGTAATTTGTTATTATTTTTTATTAGATGTTGTTCAAATTCAGCGGAAACTAAAATTGGATTTTTATAAAAAATTGATGTTATTTGTTTTGCTTTGAAAAATTCAATTTCTTGATCCGCGAGAATGAATAATGCTTATCGGAAATCATATCCTACGGCACGACTGTTGAACTTGTATATATAGGGAGAACAACTATGCTTATATGATGAACTTAAACAAGTGTAATGCTTCATAAGAGATCAATGTTTAATATAATGTCCACAGAATAGGGTGTATGGAGATATGAAATTAAGTCCTGTTGTCGTACGTCAATCGAACAGTTTAACTAAATAGTAAAGAGTGTTCCATTAAGGATTTTTTTTTAATTAAAAGAAAAACACAATGTTTACATTGAAAGTATCTTTATTTTTGCATTATATGAAAGTTGAAAGTTTTGCCTCAATAAATCCATTGTTAGAGCTGCTGTATGACAAGTGACTCCATCCTGTTGAAACCACATGTCATGCAGATCAATATTCACCAATTTCCGCCACAAACAATCACGAATCATGCTTCTGTATCGTTCTCCATTCACGGTAACTGTGTTGCCTTCATCATCATGAAAAAAGTAAGGTCCAATGACTCCACCGCTCCATAAACCGCATCAAACTGTAACTTTGTTTGAATACAAACCTTGCCGAAGGATTTCTCTTGGATTTTCTTCACTCCAAATGCGACAATTGTGCTTGTTTACATAACCACGTAATTTACGAATAACATTTTTTACAGAACGCCCATTTTCATAATAAAGCTGAACGAATTTAACACGTTGTTCCATACTATGCGATGACATTTTAACAAATGGCAAACCTTCCTCTTTCCAAATGTCAAATTAGAAAAAAATGGAGGTCAATATGGCTGAATTGACAGCTTTCAAAAAAAAAATCCCTAATGGAACACCCGATATTTTCACTATTGTGTATGTGCTCCTTCTATGAATATTGCTATTGTTTGCGAAAAACTGTAAGTTAATGAAAAAGTGAAAAACCAAATAGGTTAGCAACTCCAAACACTTTGAAACAGACCAAAAAGCAACAATTTGTTGAAAAGCGTTTGTTTATTTCTTTTAAATAACAAAATTTACACGATGACAAAAACATGCAACTCTATAAACTTTTATAAAACTAAAAAACAATTAAATATTATAAAATTGATATAATATGGTACGTAAGGTTAACCACAAAGCCATATTACAGAAAAATTAACCACTGAACATGCACAAAATGCTAAAATCACAATTTATTTCCGACAAAAATTTATTTCAAATTCAATTTCGGTTTGTTAAAATATGACAAAAATTATTGGTGTGCAAAAAATGTGAATAAACAAAAACATGTGATAATGATTTCTAAGTCAACCCAAAACAATCGAATTAGACCATATATTAACGTGTGTTCTGATTTTTATTCATATGTCGCAAAAATGGATTTAAAGTCTTGATTTTTTTAAGTTTATGGTGAGCCTGAACAGTTTAAATTAAGTTATTTTGGCTTTTCGTCAATATTAAGCTTAATTGTGAATATAATTGAATCAAACACTGTGCTTCGATAATATATCAGCTCAGAACCTATATGCATAAATGAACTAAGATAACAATTAAATTGGTGAGTTACCACTGTCTTGGTATATTTTGACAATACAATATATATGATTAATATTGTTTACTGTGTATTACATAAAATATACAAAAATACTGAAACCGTAAGCGCCGTTAGAACTTTGATTTTTATAAGAGTTTAATAAATAGTTTTTGGATAAAACTGACATGATGCAAGAGTTCATGTTATGAATAGACTATAGAGACTTATATAGCAAAGCTAAAGTTCATTAATAAAACTAAAATGCCTCAAGTGTTTGTACTGATGTTTAGAAATGTATTACGTACGGCACCTACATTGTTTAATAACAATAAGAAAACAATACGCAAACAGTATCCCTTAATTAGAATATTGGTTCAATAGCTACAGAAACTCCAACGGTTGGTCAGAAATTTTTAGTCCAAATGTAGTGTGATAACTGATAACAATACACAAAATGTTACTAACTTCAGGCAACTCGAGGTTGACTACAATTTTATTTTGTATTTAACAATTTCGTGGGATTCGTAGTCTTACCCTTCGCCTAAACCGGTTTGTGTTCTGGACCCCGTATCATCCTGATATGCTTTAAGAAACATTATTAAATAAAACATAAACCACTTTAATTTTAGTCAACAATTTTATTTATTTTAACATTAACAGCTTGACGGTCTAATTCGGAGTCATTTCATATTTTTTACATTTGAAAAACCATAATTACTAAAACAATAACTGGTAATTAATAAGGAAGGGCAGCGTTAGTTACATATTCAGTTGTTTAATTTATAATAATTAGGGGAAACATATATGAAAGGCGTGATATAATCAACTTACATATTATTTCATTATTGGTCAGAACATTTATCATTACTTATAAATGCTCTGACCTACATTCAACAATCGTTTTTTTTTCATAACACTTAGTTTAAAGTCAACAAACTGATTTGAAACATATTTTCTGCAAACATGATTAAAAAATATGGAGGGGCTGAAATATTATGCTCTGAGATATCAAAACTTCGGTTTTGGTTAAGGATTTTGATATAGTTTTCGGCATACAAACAGCTAAATATTTTTTCCAAAAAAATCATTTTTTTGACATACTTGACAATATTTGTTTGACAAACTTATAATGCAATAAAATTCTCAATAATATCATGTTCATTACATTTCATTTCATTTAAATAACTAATTTTATTATTTTCTAAAAAAAAAAGAAATGAAAATCATTCTTTTGACACACTTGATATAATGCCATAATTCTCTGTAATAATACTAAAATTTAATGTCATACAAATAATTAATTTTATTTTTTCCAAAAAATTGGGTAAAAAATAAATAAACCGAAGTAAATCTTTCTTTTGACACATTTGACAACATTTTTTTGACAAACTTATAGTACCATAATTCTTAATAATAATAATAAAATTTCATGTCATACAAATAATTAATTTTATTTTTTTCCAAAAAATTGGGTAAAAAAATGATTAAAAATCTGTCTTTTGACACACTTGACAACATTTTTTTGACAAACTTATAATGCAATAATCTTATGTTTGGTCTGACATACCAATCCCGTCCATCAAGATTTTTTCAAATTCAATGTTTCTATTCGTAATCACTTAAAATGAACGTTTTTTAAGCAAAATATATGCAAATTTCCTTGTTTTGACACACTTGACGATTTTTTGACACACGTTCTTGAACACATCGTCCTTTCGGCTTTTTCTATTGAGTGTACCTATTTGTAGAAAAAAAATTTGAAATCCGTCCAGCGGTTTTCTAGATTTCGTCGGTTGTGACGGCCGGCCGACAGACATACATTGCAGACATGTTAGCTTTTTTAGAATCTGTAGGTCCTAAAACGTCGAGATATGCCAAAAAAGTGGGGGTTAGAATTTCACTTTTGGCTTATGAACGCAATACTTAGGTTGTTCAAAACCGAATTAATTATTAATTGCAAAATATATGAAACAAATCAATTATTTTGTTCAAAATAATTGTTATAAAGTGAAAATGCTTGTGCTGCATTTTGACAAGTTTGGATATGTTTGAAAATAAGATTTTTGGATAATTTGGATAATTTGGATAATAACAAACGAACCAGGTACTACGAAGACAAAAGTTGAACAACCTCTCGGAACATCGGACCATTTACTAATATCAGCAATAGTGCAATTTACATCACCGACACAAATTAAAGCAAATCCTCGTCGCGTTTGGAATTATAAACGCGCTGACTGGGAGGGACTGAGAAACTTTTATGATGAAACACCTTGGAAAACTATTTGTTGTGTTGATCAAGATCCTAGCACATCGGCAATAAGAATTTCTGAAATCATAAAATACGGAATGCGGCGGTTTATTGCAAATCGATTAATCACTCCTAAAACTGAGCCTTGGTTCACGCGGGATGTTGATGAGGCAGTGAGAAATAAACGGAAAGCAATCAAGACGTATAACGCTAATAAAACACCTGAAACCCATAGCGCCTATAACAAATCCAGAAATATTCGTAAATACAAAATAGACTTGGACAAAGACGCGTTTATCCAGAAGAAAGCAAAGAAATTCGCAAAGAACCCATCTGGCTCACGTAGTTTCTTTCAGGCAGTTAAATCAGTCCAGGGCAATTTTACTCGATCCTCTATTCCAACCTTAGTTCTGAATGACATTCGCGTGAGCGACTCGAAAGAGAAGGCGGATCTTTTGGGTCGTATTTTCGCAGAAAACTCAAACATAGTTGAACCCCCCCATTCTCCTACACTCATTCCCCCAGTTGTAACGAAAATGAAACCAATTATTTTTCGTTGCAACATTGTACGGAAAATGCTTCTTTCTCTCAATATCAACAAATCTGCTGACCCCTCATTCTTAAAAACTTTGCTAGACAACTAGCTCCAATTTTAACAAAAAATTTCTATTTATCTTATAAAACCGGAATATTTCCCGATTCTTGGAAGCTGGCCAGCGTTCAACCCATATCAAAGAAAGGCAGTAAGATAGACCCTAACAATTATAGACCAATTGCAATTCTGTCGGTTTTAGCTAGAATATTTGAAAAATATGTTAACTACAATTTGATAGATTATTTGGAGATGTGGCGAATTATTGATGATAAACAGTATGGTTTTCGTAGAAGTCATGCAACAGGTGATCTGTTAGCCTACGTATCCCATCTCTGGAACAAATCCCTGGAAAACCATAGTGAAACATTCAGCATTTCACTTGACATTTCTAAAGCATTTGATAAAGTGTGGCATAAAAATCTCATAGCTAAATAAAAATCTTATGCCACAGACCATCTTACTGTCTCATGGATTCACAGTTTTCTTACAGGTCGCCAATTTCATGTTAATTTAGATGCTATCACATCCAATATTTTCACAACCAATGCTGGGGTTCCCCAAGGTTCTGCACTATCACCAACCTTGTTTCTTCTATACATTAACGATTTACTTATTTCCACAGTGCACCCAATCCATAGTTTTGCTGATGACAGCACATTGCATGCATCACATGCATCTCCCAAATTTTGATCTCATACTGCAGTCACCACTGATAGAGATCTGCTAAGTGATTCTATCAACAAAGACCTGGATCGTATAATAGAATGAGGCGATCGTAATCTTGTTTTATTTAATCAAACCAAAACCAAACTTTGCCGTCTTTCACGAATAGAGCGACATAAAACTTTCCCTATTAAGATAAACCATGAGGAACTGCGTGAGGTTGAATCAGTTAGTCTTCTTGGAGTGGATATTCAAAATAACCTGAAATGGAACAAACATGTGTTCAACATCGCTAAATCTGCAATGCAAAAACTAGGATTCTTGAGTCGATGTAAAAAGTATTTCAATCCCGAGCAAATTTTGCTAATCTTCAAGTCCATGTATGGAGTACTGCTGTCATGCTTGGGGAGGTGTTTGTCAGTCAACAATAAAAAATCTAGACTCTGTACAGAGAAAAGCAATACGGTTGATTGGTAATACCGAACTAACGGACCAGCTTGATTCACTCCAGCACAGAAGAACTGTGGCTGAATTGTCAATCTACTATAAATATAACTTTAACGAATTCTCTTCTAAGGAAATTCAAAATAACCATCCATCGTGTGCGCAGTATAATCGACAAACAAGAGCTGCCGAGTTATCTCATCCATTTGTTGTCAAATACCTCGTTGTAGAACTGTGTCCTTCCAAAACGACTATTTTAATAGAGTGGCCAAATTATGGAACTCAATGCCTTCCTCTGTATTTCCCGATGAATTTTCCCCTCAGGCATTTAAAGAAAACGTCCATCATCATTTAAAAAAATTAGTATAGTTATCCCTATACCCCCATTCCTTCCATTTTCCTCATCTCCTTCCTTTATAGTTGACATGGTATCTTCGGATATTCAAAGAGTCTAAATAATGAATATTTCATATTTAGTGTGCTAAACATGTCTTACTAGTTAATAAAAAAAAATTAAAGATTGGAAAATGGAACTGGAGGAGCTTGGGATCTAACATTTGTCCCCAATAGAATTGATCTTCATTTGTTGAAGCCAATCTTTTTTCCATTTCTAATGCTGTTTAGCATTACTTGCTTATCGTATTTAACCCCATGGCCCCCATCTTATATCTTGCAAAGCCTGGATTTTAATATCGCAGTTTGCTTAAACGCCCACGTTGTTCGCCTTTTCTTGCATTAACCGTTTTGGGTGATGGTTTTGGAATTGGTTTTGGACTTACAAAATCTGTCCATTCTATTTCATTCCAACAGTATAGTTAAATTTGAAAATTTAATCAAAAATAATTACGACATTTTTGGTCTTGAAGATGAACTTTTATCTTCGAATAATGTTTAAAGCAAAAGCCGAGACTTATGGAGTCCCGCAAAACGCAGATAGTATCAGACGATTCGTGGCATTTGCTAATTTCTACAGAAAATTCATTCCTAAATTTTTCAGAAATTACTGCTCCATTAAATAAACTAATAAGGCAAAATGAAACTTTCAACTGGACTCCGATCTGCCAAAAGGCATTTGAAATAATAAAAAATTATTTACAAAATCCACCAATACTGCAATACCCAGATTTCAATAAAAAATTTATAATCACTACAGACGCTTCCAAGATTGGATGCGGCGCAACTCTAAGTCAAGAACATTCCTATAATGATCTACCAGTAGCTTATTTTTTTTTTTTCAAAAACTTTTACACGTGGAGAATCAAACAAGTCAACAATTGAACAGGAATTATTGGTAAACTTTTTCAAAGGACATAGCTTTCTACATAAAAAAAGGACCTAGCTATCTACATTAAAAACTATCGATTGCCCAACTGTCAAAAACAAGAAATAAGATCACAAGTCCAAAAACTAATCGATAATAAAATAGTTGAACCAAGCATTTCTGAATATTCTAGTCCTATATTCTTGGTACCGAAAAAATCTCTACCAGGTTGTAACAAACAAAGACACAGACTTGTAGTTGATTTTAGACAATTGAACCGAAAACTGATTGGCGAAGTTTATCCTATTCCTAGAATTGAAGATATTTTGGAACATCTAGGAAGGGTTAAATATTTTGCATTCTTAGACCTTCGAAGTGGATTTCATCAAGAAGAATCAAGAGTTCCAGATTTTGGAACATTTCGTTTCACCCGTATTCCATTCGGTTTAACAATAGCACCAAATTCTTTCCAAAGAATGATGTCATTGGCTTTTTCTGGCGTTACAGCAGAGAGCGCTTTTCTTTATGTGGATGATGCAATAGTAATTGGTTGTTCAGAAAACCATCATTTAAAAAACCTTCGACAAGTATGTATTTGAAACTTGTAGAAAATTTAACCTAAAATTAAACCCAAACAAATGTTCATTCTTCAGAAGTGAAGTTACCTTTTTTTGGTAACTAAAATTTTCTTGGAATTAAATAGATCAATCATATTACATGCTATCAAAAATTATCCAGTCCCACAAAACGCAGATGGTATCAGACGATTCGTGGGATTTGCTAATTTCTACAGAAAATTCATTCCTAAATTTGCAGAAACAACTGCTCCATTAAATAAACTTACAAGGCAAAATGAAACTTTCAACTGGACTACTATCTGTCAAAAGGCATTTGAAATAATAAAAAATTATTTACAACATCCTCCAATACTGCAATACCCATATTTCAATAAAAAATTTATAATCACTACAGACGCTTCCAAGAGTGGATGCGGCGCAAGTCTAAGTCAAGAACATTCCAATAATGATCTACCAGTAGCTTATTTTTCAAAGCCTTTTACACTTGGAGAATCAAACAAGTCAACAATTGAACAGGAATTATGGGCAATCTTTTTCGCGATAAATCATTTTAGACCATACGTATTTGGCAATAAATTTCTCATTAGATCAGATCATAAGTCCCTAGTTCATCTTTTTTCACTAAAGAATTCTTCCTCCAGACTAACTCGAATTTGATTAGAACTAGAATAATACGATTTTGAAGTAGAACACGTAAGATACCAATGTTACCGCAGACGCGTTATCGCGAATCGCAATCGAAGATTTAAAAACTCTAACATCTTCTAACATTGCTATTGCAACAATTCTAACCATTAAACGAGATCGATGTCTAATAAAATACTAAATCCTAAAAATGACTAAGAAATATCAGTAGAAACAACAAAAGTAAGTAAGTAACAAAGCGTTCGATATCGTCCAAATAGATACTATAGGACCTTTACCTATAACTATTAATGATAATAGGTATGCATTAACCGCTCAATGTGAATTAACGAAATACGTAATCATCGTTATAATACCAATCAAAGAGGCAATGACAATAGCAAAACTTAATAGAAAGAATTATTTCAGTTTTTGGAACAATGAAAACAATAAAATCTGATCAAGGGACAGAAGATTGTAATTCAATTATCAAAAACATATGCGATACTCTAAGAACTAAACAGGCAATATCCACTGCCTATCACCATGAAACTTTGGGAAAAATAGAGAGAAATCACAGGGAAATACACATATTCTTAAGAAATAAAAAATACATGAATTTAGAAACCAATGATTGGGATGATTGGTTGCCCATATATGCATTTTCGTATAATACTACTCCAAATTTAACCCATCTCTACACACCGTTTGAATTAATATTCGGTAATAGAGCTAATTCAATAGAAGAAATTTTTAATGATAAAGTTGACCCTTTTTATAACCCTGATGATTATGTAAAACATTTAAAATTCAAATTACAAGTAGCCTTAAAAAGAGCCAAAATATTAAAAGAACAAGAAAAGATAAGAAGAAAAATTTATTACGATAAAAACATAAAACCCATTACAAGTATTAATTACAGATAAAGTATTTTTAACAAACGAAAATAGACATAAACTAGAATCCTTTTATACAGGACCATATATTGTAAAAAAGATCCTGCCAAAACATAATATAGTGATTGAGGATCTCATAACAAAAAAAGAAAAAATCGTTCATAAGAATCGATTAAAGAAAAATTAAGAATTAAGAATTAATCAAATTTAGCTAAATATAAAAAATATTATATTAATATTAAGAATACTTTGCTTTCAGTTAGTAATTATTTTTAAAATTATAATTAAATATTTTCATTTTCAGAGTTAGTTAATTAGTATTAAAAAAAATGTATTTCAGTAATTTGTTAATTTTTTTTTAAATGTATACCTTATGGATTATTATTTAATTTAAGAATTTAAATAACACTATGAATTAAACAAAGCCTTCAGCCATTCCAAAAAAAGGAAGGGAAGAGTACGTAGTGTCGAAGTACAATCAAATCATACAAACGAATCATAAACATAAAAAAAAAAATGTTTTAAAATTTGTAATTTAGAGATTGTTGTTATTTTTAATAAGTGTAATACGTTCATTGTACTATTTGAAACAAGGGGCCGTTTCAAATATAATAATAACGATAATTGCATATACAATTAAATTTTCATATTAACGATTAGCATGAATGATGTAAACATCATTCACTAAAAGAAGGGAGGTGTAGTGAGTTTTTATGAGCTCACTATATTTCATTATTAAAGAAAAGTACAAGGTATATTTCTTTAATAATGAAATGCAACGATAAGCAAAATATGCTTGGTGTGTGGAAGCGAGCACCGGAAAGCAAATAATATATTTGGCATGTGCGGTGTCAAATCTAAATGCTTAGCTCGTAAATCCATTCGAAATAAAAATATGTATTATTAAAAGAGACACAGTATTTGATAAGACGAACAAGTGTACACACTTCTAAATAAATATAATCGATTAATTAAAATAAACTCTAATAAACATAATTATCGTTGACATCACAACTTTGTTAACATTTATGCTCCAAAGTCGATAATTGAGTGAAATATAACATGTATTTACACATACGCTAAGTTTTAGTTTTAGAATCTACTTTTGAAAAAAAATTTTAACTAAATTTTAAATATCAAGCAAACATCTTGCTCCCCAATAAAGTAGCATAAATCATTTATTAAACTGTCTTAGTAATAAATAGCTGCTGACTTTCAAAATTTCTTTATTTTTTAAACTCTAGTAACTTATTTCACCCAAAATTGTTTATGGGAATCAAACTTTTACAATCCCAGCATATACAAATTAAACCGCAACCTACATAATCCAAAATAAATAACATTATTACTCAACCTGCCGTCAACTCATTTAACCTTAATATTATTATCAACTTAAATATAAAAAATAAAGAAAAGGAAATTAGTATACATTTTCGAGAAACAAGAAAACAAAATAATTTTAATGATTTTTACACTCGTAAACAAGCATAGAATGGAATTATTTACATTTTCTTTTACGACTTTTTCCGATCGATTTTCCGTCACATTTTTTTCTCGAGAATTTCATTAACATCTTTATCCTCCTGTTTGTTATACGAATACGAACAAGATGAATATTTCTATTGTTTAAGGAATAGAAATACTGTTATTATTTTTTTTTACTAAAAACAGAATTCTGAAGGCAATATAAGAAAATGGAACAATTTTCTTTTAACATAATCAATTGGTTGAAGAGAAGGAAATTATGTATATATATATTGTATTTGAAGTATGTAGTACATATACACAATTTGAATTGAGTTATTAGACTAATTTTTTACAATGAAGTAAATTTAAGCCGTTTTGAGTTAACAAGGTTACGAATATTTTTGAAAATTAATTTCGATAAACCGTTTAAAAAAATTAGGATCGTGGTATAAAATTTTTCGATAATTTCCATTGACATTTTAAGATCTATTTATATTTTATAAATAAACTTTTTCCATATTATAGTAAAAATTAAAATTATGTTTCGATGGCAAGTGAAATCACAAATTATTGAAACAGGCCATGAATAAAATCAAAAATAAATCCAAGGTTCATCAGCTATCTGCTATCTGCTATACACAGAAAAAAAGTCGGAAATGCATCTAAACATTTATTGATATCATAAAACATAGCTGAATGAATTTTAGCCATTGAGTCTTATTTAAAAATTCATTTTGATAGATTGAAGTCTTAGAGATTTACAAATTCTTAGAATTGATTGGATTTTGATTGGTTTTGCACCAAATTAGACGCAACACAATGTATTTGATGAATCATTTAATTAATGGTTTAAAGTATATAATTATCATAAAATTGTATTGATTGAATGAATTTAAGAATATAATATTGTGAAATAGATATTTCTTGTAAATGAATTGGCCAAAAATATGATGATATAAGTTTTAACGAAAATAAATATTTGAAACATATATCATCTAATTTTGATTATAAGGTTTGAAACATTGAAATATTTTAGTCAAATTTTATAAAAATTTATATAAATAAATATAAAAAAATACATAATATGTGTAATATACATATTCGAAATTGGAAAATGACCAAAATTGCAATAAATTGTTTTTGAAGTGAAAACTTCTTTTGGCGCACCACACACAGATTTTTCCGTACGTAGTAAGTTAGGCTGATCCGTCACGCTCTGAGGTGAAAGACTCGAAATAATAATAAATAATACTCTATCTATCATTTCTTAACGTTTCAAATTGCATTATGATATCGTGTTCGACTGATGTGCTGTAGGTAGTGAGTTCAATTCCTGGTGTGGTACATATTTTTTAGTGTTTTTTTTTTAATTTTATTAAATACCATTAAAATTATTTTTTTTTATTTATGAATTCATAAAAATAATAAAAATTTCTTTATACGAATTTTAAAAAATTGATCTATAACGCAGTTTTTTAAATTTATATTGCTACTGTCTTTTGCAATTTGCATTCGAGTCATCATGCTAAATAAATATTGAATATATATAAAATTGAAAGTATGTCTGTTTGTCCTCTATGCATTAATATATTAATCATCATGAAAATTTGGGAAATTGTTGTGTACACTTAATTTGCTTTTTATTTAACTATCGTTTTAAACGGTTTGCTTTGATCAATGTTTTTTTTATTGAAAATAATTTTTATGAAATTAAAAATAACGTAAGAACTGTCGTAATGTATTTAAAAAAGCTAAATTTCTTTTTAACTCCAATGCTAAGCGTAAAATTTTACACGCAACTAAAGGTAGCTGGTCATACTGGAACTTTATCCGAGAGGTTGGCAATAACTTTATCAGATCTTCTTTTCCACCATTAATGGATAACCAAGGCAACCCCGTTACCGAAACCAAAGCGAAGGCAGATTTACTTGCGGCAACTTTTGCTGCTAACTCTGTCGTTGATGATTCTGGTATATATCCGCCCGTCATTCCACCTATCCAATCATCAATGATCGAAATTTACTTTCGCCCAAGAATTTTGCGATCAACTCTGCTTAATCTAGATCCAAGCAAATCTGCTGGTCCGGACGGTATACCACCTATTGTACTTAAACGGTGCGCTGATACCCTGGAGTATCCACTAATTAGTCTCTTTCATTTATCCTTAAGCTCTGGTCTCTATCCATCAATGTGGAAACTGACAAATGTTCAACCAGTCCCAAAAAAGGGCAACAAGTCTGACCCATCAAACTATCGTCCCATTGCAATAACCTCGATACTAGCTAAAGTTATGGAAAAAATTATCAATTATAAACTAATGGCATATCTCGAAAACAACAATCTTCTCCACGACCGCCAATATAGATTACGTAAAACACGGTCAACTGGTGACATCATGTCAACCCTCACGGAGAAATGTGGTAAAGCAATTCATGACTTTGGTGAGTCTCATATATCATTTCCCTTGACATATCCAAGGCGTTTGACAGAGTTTGGCATCGGGCCCTTAACAACAAATTAATTTCATTTGGAGTCTGAAAGACCTTGATCTGTTAGTTTGAAGATTTTTTATCCCACAGATCGATCAAAGTAGTGCTGGATGGTGTTTTGTCGACTAAATTTCCAATTCAAGCTGGTGTTCCACAGGGCTCGGTTCTATCACCAACCCTTTTTCTGATCTTTATCAACGATTTGTTATCTATCACCACAAACCCAATATATAGCTTAGCCGACGACAGTACCATCTTCCATTCCTATTCTTTCAAAAAACAGCCATCAACACTAACTACTAATTGTCATCGTAGAAAAAAAGTTGAATCCTTGGATGTAGATCTTGAATTAATCCTGGATTGGGGTAAACGGAATCTTGTTACATTTAATGCTATGAAGACGAAGTCGTGCGTTTTGTCCCATAAAACTTCGCTGTATAGCTGCAATGCAACGTTTTCCAGCCAACCAATAATAAACTCGCCTACGCTTAAGCTGTTGGGTACTAATATCAATCACAAACTAAAATGGCATGATCATATTCTTTCTGTTGCAAAATTGGGATCCCAACGACTTGGCTTCCTACGTCGCTGTAAAAGCCTTTTCTCTCCTTCCGAAATTGCTACAATCTATAAGGCATATATTCGACCGATCCTTGAATTCGACTCCCATTTATCTGCTGCAGCACCAGATACCTCTTTAAATTTTGTTGACAGAGTTCACAGACGTGCTTTGAAACTGATTGATGATCCAATGATAACATCGGGTATGGATTCTCTGTATCATAGAAGAGTGGTTGGAGCTCTTACATTATTCTACAGATACTACTACGGTTAGTGTTTGCAATCTTGGTATCCGGGTACCCGGATACCCGGGTATTTAGGCAGATTTTTCGGGTATTTAATATCCGGATATTTTGGTCGAATACCCGAACAACAAAAGGTCCAGTTTTTTCTCAATAAAATTTACGAAATAAAATTCAGCTCATTCTCTTTTTGCAAATTTGAATTATTCTTTATGCTAGTTGTTGACAAATGATTCTATTCTAACCATACAAATTGCAATATGTCCATAAACATTAAACCATAAACATTAAACCAACCACATCCGTAAGGTGTGCTATACACTTGAGCTAAACTATGTGAACTATGCGAACTATGTTTTTTGTATACAACGTAATTATACAAAAAAAAATTACGGAAACAAAACATTTAAAAAAATATAATAAAAAAGGAAACATTACAATCATTACATTTTGTTTAAAAAATACTATCCGCGTTGAAACATTATTTTTTTAAAAATATAGTTCGCATAGTTTAGCCCAAGTGTATAGCGCGCCTAAACAATAAACTGCCCTCTAGTTAATTATTATTGTTTGGATTACGAAAACAACAGAAAAACAACGAAGAACACATAACAAAATTTATGGAATTTTAGTTCTTATTAAAATTAAAATTAAGTCATAAAAAATTAAGGATCTTCATTGGTTAATTGTTTATATATTTAGTTTAAAATAGAAACCGTAAATATATTATGATAAGTTTTTATTTAAGATTTAAGCTAATAATTAAAATAAGTGTCATCGAAAGTTTGGGACCAGTTCAAGAAAATGTCATCAGATAAATCTCTGTGCCACGTAGTTGGATGCGCACGAATAATTTCAACTAAATGGGGAAATACGCAATGAAAAATCAAATCGGATAATGATGCGGCTAATTATAATATTGACTAATTATAATTTACAACTACAAAAATGTATTTCTGTCTACACAAGATCTACTATAGATAACAGCGATACTACAGTTGATAAAGAGCTGAAAATGTTGTATGTAAGTAAAGGAAACCGAAAAAAATGATAGAAAATTTAAATCAATCGTTATTGACCGTGAAGCTAACATCCACTTTATCGGAGCGGGTTTTTTCTATTGCAGGAATTTAAAAAAACGAAATCGGATGAGTACAGCTACCCTAAATGCTTTAATATTTTTGAAATATTATTTTACGATTAAAAAATGATCAATTTTTAGTTTACTACTGTGATGTTTTTTTTATTGTTTTTCATCTTTTAATTTTTTTATAACTGGGTTATCCGGGTAATCCGGGTAATTTGGAAAATACAAATCGAGTAACCGGGTAATTTGAAATCGGGTAATTTGCAATCACTAATTATGTATCGATGGCAAGTGAAATCACAAATTATTGAAACAGGCCATGAATAAAATCAAAAATAAATCCAAGGTTCATCAGCTATCTGCTATCTGCTATACACAGAAAAAAAGTCGGAAATGCATCTAAACATTTATTGATATCATAAAACATAGCTGAATGAATTTTAGCCATTGAGTCTTATTTAAAAATTCATTTTGATAGATTGAAGTCTTAGAGATTTACAAATTCTTAGAATTGATTGGATTTTGATTGGTTTTGCACCAAATTAGACGCAACACAATGTATTTGATGAATCATTTAATTAATGGTTTAAAGTATATAATTATCATAAAATTGTATTGATTGAATGAATTTAAGAATATAATATTGTGAAATAGATATTTCTTGTAAATGAATTGGCCAAAAATATGATGATATAAGTTTTAACGAAAATAAATATTTGAAACATTGAAATATTTTAGTCAAATTTTATAAAAGTTTATATAAATAAATATAAAAAAATACATAATATGTGTAATATACATATTCGAAATTGGAAAATGACCAAAATTGCAATAAATTGTTTCTGAAGTGAAAACTTCTTTTGGCGCACCACACACAGATTTTTCCGTACGTAGTAAGTTAGGCTGATCCGTCACGCTCTGAGGTGAAAGACTCGAAATAATAATAAATAATAATCTATCTATCGTTTCTTAACGTTTCAAATTGCGTTGTGGATATCGTGCTCGACTGATGTGCTGTAGGTAGTGAGTTCAATTCCTGGTGTAGTACATATTTTTTCACTGTTTTTTTTTTTAATTTTTATTAAATACCATTAAAATTATTTTTTTTTATTTATGAATTCATAAAAATAATAAAAATTTCTTTATACGAATTTTAAAAAATTGATCTATAACGCAGTTTTTTAAATTTATATTGCTACTGTCTTTTGCAATTTGCATTCGAGTCATCATGCTAAATAAATATTGAATGTATATAAAATTGAAAGTATGTCTGTTTGTCCTCTATGCATTAATATATTAATCATCATGAAAATTTGGGAAGTTGTACACTTAATTTGCTTTTTATTTAACTATCGTTTTAAACGGTTTGCTTTGATCAATGTTTTTTTTTTGAACATAATTTTTATGAAGTTAAAAATAACGTAAGAAGGATAGTATAACATGAAACAATTACATTTGTATCTCAAAATTATATGTATTGGAATTTTATCATCTTCACTAAATATGTTGTCGGTTTGGAATTGTATGTAATAGATGTTTCTAAAATTAAGTGAAGACTAAATATTTGTAACTTGATACTTGATAATATCGATTATATCGATTTAAAGCTCACAATTACGAGACGAAATATAAGCATAAATATAAGCATAAATTCTATACAAAGAAGCATAGCTTATGTATATGATCTAATCATGATAACTAAAATAATTAAAAATTGGTAGCACTTAGCCGATAGTGATTGGCAAACGGCAACAATGCGCATTAATACCAATGAATTTGCTTAGCTTTCCGCAGGAAGATTTGTAAAATTTAAACTTGTTGATATATGGGTGTGACAACCACGCGTACTTTAGACCCGGCTATTGGCATATGAGTGCTATTTTGACAATTATTTAGTTGACATTGTGAGGATAGTGTGTATAGTTAGCGGTCTATCGTTCTGACTTGTTTCTCATTTATTCTACCTACTAATACGATCCCAATACTACTAATACGATATCAATTGATTGCGATTGCCAATGAAGTTTTCATTTCTGCCATGCGGTCTTAAGCACACTCTCCGTTTTTTTTTTCTTTATTTTAAGATCAAAATTAATTACAATTTTAATGGAAAATTTTAAAATTAATTCTAATCGCAATAGATTGCAAAGACAAGTAATGTCAGTGGGCAAGATTCGTGTATTTGTTAATTTTAATTTGTTGAATTAGTATTAAGAATTACATTGATATGGTATTTATTTTTTAATATTTAACATTCAATTCATATTTATAAAAATTCATAAAGAGCTGTTTGCATTTTATCTAGTTTTTTAAGAGATATTCAATTAAGTACTTTTTAATAGTTGAAATTTTGTTTTACAGATTCCGGTAAATTATTAAAGAGATTAAGTCCATTATATAAGATGTTTGCTTGAACACCACAAGTACGAAAGAATTTCACATAATAATAATTACTTTGTCTTGTAGGATATGAATGGATCTCACCTACTTTCCTTAGAATAATATTATTTCTAATAAGTTTGTGTTTTATTTTGAATACAAAGATAACACACTCATATTTATAGAGTGGCGCGATCGATAGTATGTTTGTGTATAACTTTTTGGTTGGCTAGTCAAAAGGCAATTGATTAATTATTCGAATAGCTTTAGATATCAACCGTTTAACACCAATAATTCAGTTACTACCAGATCATATATGTAGTTTTTGTTTCATTTATTTTAAGATGGTTTTCAAATACCCACTTATTAATACTCCGCAGATCTTCTTGCATAATGGGCAATTCAGTTTCACTAGTAGATTTGTATAATAACACCATACCATCAGCGTACATTACAATTGTACCATGTAAGGATGAACTGAAAATGTCATTGACATATATATTAAACAATAGGGGCAGAGATCCCTGTGGAACACCAAATCTTACAGTTAGCTCACTGCTAGGAATATCATCAATTTTAACTCACTGTTTCATATTTTACAGGTATGAAATTAATATTTTTTTCATGTTCAAGTTAATGTATAGGTTCCTTCTCCTTTCCTTTAATAAGTAATAGCATACCGCATCGAAAGCTTTCTGCAAGTCAATGAAGACACAGGAAGTCAAAAAGTTTCTATCGAGATATGATTTGATTTCCCCTACAATTTGTGAAGCTGCAGCTAGAGTATTCGAATTTTCAGAAAATCCAAATTGATTATGATGAATTAATTTAATTGATTTGCAATAGTCAGTCTATCTATTATAGATGGCAGATTCGTATATCTTGGAAAAAGTAGTAAGAATAGATATAGGGCTGTAGTTGCTAACAGACAACTTCGATCCGCCTTTATATAAATTGGTATCACCTCAGCTAATTTTAATTCGTTTGGGAATGATTTTCTGAAACCTAACTAAAATAATAATATAAAAAATTACAACAAAAAGTTTAAATTTAGTTTATGAGCAATTTCACGAAGATTCAACATCGTTTTGACTTGACCCCTTTTAATTTTGATTATTTTTTGTTTATGGATAGTCTTGGATAAATAAAAAATACAAGTTCTCTTTGAATTTTTTTTTTCGACCAGGGGTCTTCACAGGGTACCCCTCAATTTTTTGTTATTTTGTGATGTGAGTGCATTTTGACGAGCGATTGTAGAAAAACTACTGAATCGATTTTCATAAATGATATGTATTTGAATAGGTATTAGAACAAAGTTTTTAAAAATGTACACTGTTAATTTTTTGAAATAATTTTTAACGGTGTAACATAAGAAAAAAACGGTGTAATTGAAAAAAAGATGGCATAGCCTCTTTTTTTTTTTTTCTTAAACAAAATTGAAGCTTATTTTATATCTAACAACTTGTGAAAGTTTAGGACTAGCGATATTTTTTGTTTTAAAGATAAAATTCGTTGTGCATATGACTGTCGGGAATCAGTTTTTTTTGTTCTGAAGGAAAATTAACGTTATAAACTAAGAGATTTTTTTTTTATGTTAAATATCAAATATTTTATTATTAGATGAACTTTTTGAAATATTATAAAAATTATATATGTAGTACAATAAATAAAATAAATACAATTGTTAAAAATGATTTACTTATTTTGCAAACAGAAGTTTCTTTTGAATAGGAAAGCACTTCTGCAATTATTTTCTTTGATTAGATGGCATAAAAAATGAAATGTTTATTTATCGCTTTTAGTAATCACTTGTCACTCTTATAAAAAATAATTTGACAGTCTTGACTGCAAACAAAAAAGCCGTAACTTTTGACTGGAGAAGTATTATGTTCGTATTATGTTATTATGGAATCATAAAGTAAAAGATTGGTTTTCAACATTAAATTACAAATATTTTATTATTGAATAAACTTTTTAAAATATCATACAAATTATATATGTGAAAATAAATATAGTTATTAAAAATTATTTACTTATTTTACATTCAAAAGTTTCTTTTGAGTTGGAAAACATTTTTGCATTTATTGTCTTAGTATCTACTGGTACAAAAGAATGAAATTTTTGAGTTCCACTTATAGTAATCGCATTTTTAAATCGATTTTGTAATTTTTCTTTTGTTAATTGATATTCATTTTTATCGGCGTATCCAAAGTTCATGGTAGATCCCCATTTTAAAGCCCATTCGAAAAGTTTTTTTGGTGTATCAATAATATTATCTTCGCTCGTCATACTATAACGGTGTGCAGCACGCTTCAGTGTACCACCAATTCCATCACAAGGTCCCTTTCCATGGCTGGTAGCATGAAAATGCCATTCAGCGTCAACCTTAAAGTCTTCTTTATGGTGGCATAAGTTAATTAGGTTATGTTTATTTTTGTATTGAGAAGGTGCACCGTCAGTGTTATAAATTATTTTTGTAATATTAGAATTTATATGCGTTTTGATGAATTCAATAAGTTTTGTAATGAAAAGATGGACTGTAGTACTGTTGTGATCGTTTATATCCGAAATGAGTATAAAACTTCGGTGCTGTATATATTCACTTGTGGCACTTTTAAAATAAATGACAAATGTATGTTAATATGTGTTAATATTATGTTAATATGACAAATGTATGTTAATATTTTCGGATGAGAATGTCTGAATATTGGCCTACTCAGATTAATCTGCGATGGACAATTTTTTTACTGAAAAATAATCAGTAATTTTCTGTTGATTAAGGCAAAGTTGAATAATATTTTCCACTTTAAATACAATTTGGTCGTCAATTTGCATTTGATTAAATCCGGGCTGCAAACCTGATCAGCAAGCGCGTAGCGTACGGATTTAACCCCGCAGTTGCGTAGTTTATTCAAAACTTTCTCACCGACCAATACATTTCGGTATCCATTGATGGCTTTTCTTCTGCGTCTAAATTAACTAACGCTGATGTACCACAAGGTTTAGTTTTGTCACCACTTTATTTTTGATTTTTTACTTTTAAATTAAAATCACCAGCAACCCAATAAATAATTTTTCAGATGATAGTACAATGTACAAGTCATTTGTTTTCCTATCTTTAAAAGGGAAAAGGCATGAACGAATAAAGCCCGCCCGAAAAGACTCTGCCATAAATGTAAATGATAGCCTGAAAGTTTCCAATTGGGGTGACTGAAATATGTTCAATTTTAACTCAACCAAAACATGACTATTGATTGTTGCCAGATCAACGACCGAGTTTGCCAAAGATATTTCGATTATTGTGTTTCGATTAAAATGTCGCAAAATTTTGCTGAACTTGACTGAAATCGCTTTTTAAAAAGTTCATTTAATAATAAAATATTTGATATTTAACATAAAAAAAAAATCTGAATCTAAAAATTGCCATTTTTATAATTTTCCTTCAGAACAAAAAAAAACTGATTCCCGACAGTCATATGCACAACGAATTTTATTTCTAAAACAAAAAATGATGCTAGTCCTAAACTTTCACAAGTTGTTAGATATAAAATAAGCTTCAATTTTGTTTAAAAAAAAAAAAAAAAGAAGCTATGCCATCTTTTTTTCAATTACACCGTTTTTTTCTTATGTTACACCGTTAAAAATTATTTCAAAAAATTAACAGTGTACATTTTTAAATCTTTGTTTTAATACCTATTCAACGACATATCATTTATGAAAATCGACACAGTAGTTTATGAAAATCGATACAATCGCTCGTCAAAATGCACTCACATCACAAAATAACAAAAAATTGAGGGGCACCCTGTGAAGACCCCTGGTCGAAAAAAAAAATTCTAAGAGAACTTGTATTTTTTATTTATGAAAGACTATCTATAAACAAAAAATAATCAAAATTAAAAGGGGTCAAGTCAAAATTTCCCAAAAATTTGCTGAACTTGCGTGAAATTGCTCTTATATAAAGATATAATATTAGTGAAAACCAAGAATGTTAAACAAAAATGAATAAAATAAAATGAATAATTTTAGAATTTAAAGTATATATGAAAATAAAATTTATTTAATTTAATTTAAAATATTGTAAAATGCTTTTTTTGAATTGGACTAAGTTAGAGCAAAACAAATTGACTTGATTAAAATTAATGTTTTAACAGTACTGTAATCTAATCAACGGTGAATGCCTCCTTAGATTAGTTAGAAAAGTATTATAATACAGAGTGTACGAATGCCTAGTATTATAATAAGGTGTGGTATTCAAACGAATTAGACTAGCCAATTTCGTTTCAATACTATGGTTAACAATTTTTTAAAGGGTGGTTTGATCAGCAGTAGTACGTCTCTGTTCCAATGATAATAGATTATATCGTTTTAGTCTATCTTTGTAAGGTTGATATGGGAAGTTTAATTTAAAGTTCAGAAATCTGGTAAACCTACTTTGAACCCTCTTAATATTATCAATATATGAGTTTGCTATTTCGGATTCCAGACCGGCGAAATATGTTCCAATGAAAAACGAACTATTGAATTAAAGATTGTAATAAGTTCCTTAAAGGAACGAAAATTTGAACACACGTGCATAACAAAACCAAGCATTTGAAGGCTTTGTTTACGATTTCTTACATTAATATGCTTTCACTAATATTTACTGTCTTGACCAGTGGTTTCAGAAGTGGGATTATTGAAACAATGGTCAAGACAGTAAATATTAGTGATCTTAGCCAGACCCAGCTGAAGGATGAGTTGAAGAAAAGGAATGCTCCAATCCATGGAACGAAGGCAGAACTTGCATTCCGGCTGCGTAAAGCTTTAGAAGAAGCAGACCAAAACACAGAGGTCATAGAAGTAGAGCCGGAGGAAGCTCCGGTTCAGAATGCCCCAACAATTGATCCGATGATGGTGTTGATGAAGGAAATGATGGCACAGCAACAACAACAACTTGCTGATATGATGGCCAAACAAGGAAACAATCTGATGCCCCGACAAGAGAAACAGGCAGCAACTTGAGCAAGAAAGTCTACGTGAAGTAATCGAGTCACGTATATCCAGTGCGGAGGTTAAAATCAACAACATGGAAAGGGAGCTGCGGAAAGTTACCGAAGAACACGAAGAGAAATTACGCAATCTTTCGAGTGAATTCCGCCAAGAAATGGCACAAGTAAAGTCAGGTAACATGATCAATCCATCAACTACTTCAGCTCCAGCTAGAGTGAAAATACCCGCATTTGATGGATCTACATCGTATCAGATATTTAAGATGCAATTTGAGATAGCAACAACTGGGGTTGATAACCATCAAAAAGCAAATGCGCTTATATTGGCATTGAAGGGACCTGCTGCTGAAATTTTGCAGACACTATCAGCGACAGAGCGTTATTACAGCAAGCTTTCTTATATTTCCTATATTAACTGTAACGACTCTTCGTTGGTTCTTTTCGATTATTGAGCAAATACGACAGTAAAAAGACAGATCTTTAGTTAAGAAAATCTCAAACTTTATTTATCAACTAGTTACAGCAACTTCCGAATTTAATTACAATAAATTCCAGGGTCTCCAATTTATGTACGATGAACTTCACCGCTTTTCCACAATTTGAATCAATAATATTCGGAATCGTAAAATCTGTATTTACTATTTCACTAAGTTCAAATTCTTTCACTATTAGTACCCAGGCTCAAGTACCACCGATTATTCCTTATACTTGCGAATATTTATAAAACACTTTTAATTGCAAAATTAAAGCTGACTATCTGATGTTTTGTTCGCTTATTTATATTCAAAAACAAATAAGCCGAATCTTCTGGTACTCACTGTAGTTTCTAGAAATCAATAGGCCACTCCTCTTTTTAATTCATTAATGTAAACATTGGATAACAAATTTAATTTACATTAACTTATGCACTTGTATTAGTTAAAGGGAGTTAACTTTTAATTCATCTTTGCCATAGTCTGAATGTAGTAAACATTTAGGCAGAACGTATTGGTTATTTATGATTAAATTAACCCATTCTGGACGAAGTTTATTACAATATTAAATTTTAATTTGTTATCCATAATAATGCTTAAATCACGAATGCTTTGTTTTTCACATAGAAATAAATTGTGAATATTATAAATGAATTGTAATTGAAAAGATACAGGTTTAAGCTTAAAGGTAAAACATTTATTAATGTTGAGATATAGATCGTTACTTTTGCACCACTCATATATTTTAATAACATTATTTTTCTACTTCAAGCTACGAAAATGTCATTTTAATATATAGTAAAACCTATGTGAAACGGAAACTTTTTCTAAGTAGTGACTGAAAATGTTTTCAGTCACTAGGACTGAAAGTAAATAAGTTTCGGTGGTCGCCTACAGGTGGTGGTTATTTAAAGAATTGAATATTTGATTGAATATTAGAGATTGAATATTAGAGATTGAATTTGATTTACTGTTTCTGTTGTTGTTTCGGTTGCTGTGTTTATTTCTGACAATATCGCAGTATTTTGAAGGGATTGAATATTTTGAATATTTTGATCGAATCGAATCGAAACTAATCATTATATCAATTGTGTGTAATTAATTAATTAAACTTATAATGAGATTAGTGTGTTTTTTTTTCTATATCGGAGAAATCGGAGCAACAGAATAAAATTTGTATCAGATATATCGTATAATTTTTTCCTCCAATAATTAACTGTCAGATATAAAATATATTCTCTGAGTTCTTTCCGCCAAAAAAAATTACAAAAAATTTATTAAATAAATAAATAAATTTTATTAAAAAATTTATTTTTATTTGTTTTTAATTGAAACTTTACCTACAATTTTTTAAATTTATACTTTAAAGGATGACTTCCAGTCGGTAAAAAAAATATCTGTAATATCTGTAAAAGTTTTTAGAGAAAATATATGAACTATTTTCATTATTCATATTGTCAAATTCATCTACTAAAAACTTACAAATCGACATATCTAAATTTGACTGTGTAAAAAATAAACAATTATATATCGCATTTTTACCAGTATAAAATAAAGTTATAATGCAGCCCATCCACTTTGAAACATGTTTCAAAACAAGGTTTACAAACTTGTTTGCATATTTACCATACATTATGAAACGTGTTTGTAAACTTGGTTGATAAACTTACAATAATTATAGATGTCAATTTCTATTGTTATTTTAATAAACTCTTCCTTCAAAGCGTTTTGATTTTACTAAAACCAATTCGCAAACCGTCAAATTGGTTTGCAAACTTTACCATACACTATAAATCGTTCTATAAACACAAGCCAAGTTTTCAAACATGTTTCAAAGTGGATGTGCTCCTTTATAATTGTGTTCGCCTGTTATTATGCCATCTGTAGGCGAACACAATAACAACATTATTTTACACTGATAAAAATGCGATATATAATTGTTAATTTTTTACACTGTCAAATTTAGATATGTCGTTTTGTATGTTTTTAGTAGATGAATTTGTAAATATTATCATTTATATTTACAAGCGTAGAAAAAATAGCGTTTTCTACGCGTGGTAAAAACGTTTTTGCGTTCCTGAACTTATTCCACTCGACGCTATCACGTCTCGTGGACAAACCGTTCAGTCACGCAAAAAGAGACGTTTTCACCACTTGTTTAAAAATCTACTATTTTAAGCACTATGGATTTGTTTGATTTGAATATTTTCAAATCATCAGCAAAAAGTAGTGGTTTGCAATCCAACCGAAAGCAAATATCATTAATAAACAAAATAAACAATAAAGGTCCCAATATTGAACCTTGTGGTATTCCCAAATGAGGACAGAAAGAAAATGATTCATAGATGATTCATTAATGCATACAAATTGAGATTACGTAATTTTTGAAGGAGAATATCATAGTTAACTTTATCAAAGGCCTTCGAAAAAGCCATACAAATGACATCAACACCAGCCCCAGAGTCAAGCGATTCATAAATATATTCCGTATAGTATATTAGTAAGAATTGACCTACTCTTAAAAAACCCGTGTTGGTTTTTAATCATATTAATATTAATAGTTTTAATTAAATTTTATTTTCACCGATAATGGTATTACATTTTAATTATTTTTATTAAAATTGACTATTAATTTAATTTTTTTTTTAAATTTATTTTTGTAATACCATTATCGGTGAAAATAAAATTTAATTGAAATTATTAATTTAATTACGGTATTACGGTTTTATGTTCAAAATAAATTATTAATATTAATATTAGTAAACTCAAACGGTTTATTGTGAACAATTCTGTCGAAAATTTTGCTGAAACTGTTCAATGTTGCAATTGGTCTATAATTTTCTACATCGGTACTGTCACCAGTTTTCAAAATTGGAATTATGCTGGATTTTAGTTATTTTCCATCTTATAGAAAAAACATCATTTTCAAAATACTTATTAAACAGAATGGTTAATAGCTGACAGATCAATGCAGAAGTTTTTTTTTAAGAAAATAGGAGGAATTAGATCAGCTCCAAAACCTTTATTTAGATCAAGTTTATTTAATACCGTTATGCGCAAAATACATGTGCAGAATTCTGCATGCAGCGAAATTAGAACATGTGTTGTTATATGAGGCAATTACATGTAAATTCTGCATGCTGAAAAATTCTGCAAGATATCTCTAATTCTAATTTCGCTGCACAGAGGCAGTGCTACCACAGTAAAAAAAACAAAAACTACTTGAAAACTCAGATAAAAATGGATGATTTTGACATTTTGTTTAAAAATGAATTATTTTTTTTTATAAATCAAATAAAAATGAATGATATTTTTTTGAAAATGAAATTATTTTTGTAATTAAATCAAATTATAAAATAATTAAAACTAATATGTATTGTTAATAAATAAATTTTTGGGAAAGGATTATCGAATACAGTGGTATATGTAATATGAACTTAAATTTTAATTTAGACATAAACGTTTTTACAGGCAACGATTCGATTATTTTCTTCTATCTTTTAATTAAAAAGACAGTTTTCTTTAAATTGCGACAACTTTCACTTATAACTATTTCATAATACGTAAGAACACGAACTGTCATTATTACGAAAATTCTGCTCGTCAAATATATAAAAATTCTGCACATCTATTTTAGATGCAGATCATTGAAATCATATTAGATGAAATGCTAATTCCATACAAAATTTTCCAAAAAAACGGCAACGAATAGTAGATTCTTCGTATGAGCTTAGATGAAGGCAATTCTTCACGAGGATGAAGTTTCCCGAAACCGCTACGCTCGTTTCGGGGAGTGGAGGGAATCATCCGAATGAAGAATTGCCATCATCCTAAGCGAATACAAGATGCTATTTTATCCCCGACTGTAAAATATTTCATTTAATTTCCAGTTTTCATGCAAAAATTTGTATCGCCATATTGAAATAAAAACATCAAAGATAGCGAAAAACAAAACAAGCTTGTTGTTTAATTCGTTAGGGGAATATTTAATAAACTATCTGTTAAAGAATTGTAATCAATTTCACTAGTTGTGGAATGAATACAATTACAATGGAAGCCATACGCATGGAAAGCATATATTCTTTAGTAGTCGTGGATCAAATATATTCCTCTCGTTCTACGCTCAGTTTAAGCCACTGCCAATATAAATAAAATGTATTACATACGAAAGGTCGAAAAAATATAAATATAAAATAAACGCCAAACGTCACATTGTTTAATTCTCAATAGTTATATGTATATCTAATTTCTAACAATTATATTTTTTAAAAATTGAAATCAGATTTTTAGTGTTTACTACACTATTGATAATGATTGTCATATAATTTTAATTTATTTATAAATATTAAAACTAAGAAAATTGTTGTATTTAGCATGACAAAGTTGTCCAAATTTAATTTAGAATAACGAATTTGTTTTTCATTTGAATTCGACATTCTGTTTTCTTTTCAAAAGTCGGGACATTTTTCACACAACACAACTTCAAAAATTGTTTGGTAATATAAAACTATAAACAAATTTGACAGCTCTGAATGAAAATTAAATTAGCCGGCAAATATTTGTTTTCTTGCAGTTGGCCTCTCTAAAAAATACAAGAAATGAAACAGAAAATGATAAACTCTTATATATCTTAACTCCTTTACGACCGATCACAATGGGGTAGAAAAACCTTTTCATCGTAACATTGTAATGTATGAAAATAAGAAAAACAACATGCGTGTGTTACTAATGTTAATTTTTCTCGAATAGTTTTGATCATTTCTATTTCAATAGTTTTGATCATTTTTGGTCATATTTATAGCAAAATAGAAAAATTTGATGATATTTTGAAAAATAATATTTTATAAACGACATCGAAAGTTTTTCAGCATCTCCAAAATTGAATGGTCTAAAACCAAATGTGTTGCTATTTTAGACTGCAATATTAGCTTTCCATAGTTTTAAGTTCGGTGATGCAGATATGCATGCAGAACTGCGTGCAGACTTTCTGCACATGTATTTTGGGCATTGTAGTACTTCTTCTTCGATTCTTAGTTAATATTTTAGAGTACTGACGATTAAGATTTGGTGTACATTACATTGTTCACTGGATTTTTGAGTTCTTTATTTTACATATTATACATAGGCAATAAATTGAGAACTAAAAGGCAAGTGTAAAATTTTTGTAATTTAATGTGGTTCTTTCGACTCATTTCAACTAAACAAACTTCTATTAATTTAGTTAAACTGGAACAAAACTGGAAAAAAAGTTTCTCTTAATTGACGACGGTTTATGTAATTAAAATTTAAAAACAAATGAAACCAATGTCAGTGTAAATTAATTTTAATTTTAAACGAAAATTGTTCGAGCCCATTAACATTTCCACAAAAACAAATTGTTAAATCTTGATAGATAAAATTATATTAAAAAGTTTTTCTTATATGTAATGCAAACATCAGAGAGTGGGTTCAAAACTTAAAGTTGAAACAATAGATCATATCATCTACCCATGCACGGATTAGTTTTTGCTGATTTGCAATTTTTTTAAAACAGGTGACAGCCCCGCGTACTCCAATCCCTGCTATGGAAAAATGAGTTAACGTAAGATATGACATATACCACTGGCAAATAGCAGTAAGATCACTACCCATTGGGGTGGGTGAAATAGATAAGCTCCTCATGCTGCACCCTGGGTTACGCAAATAGTCTATTTCAACTTGGTAGCCAAACATTTCATTTCGAACTCTTGGCTGTGATACAAAAAAAAAAAATAAATATGAACCAAAATCAAAATCACAATAACAACGGTACTTTTTAGCACCATAAGACAAAAAATATTGGACCTTCAGTCCGTATTTCGCAACTGAACATTGAAGGCATAAGCAGGTCAAAAACTGAACATTTACAAAGATTATTAAAAGATTACGACATCGACGTTATAATTCTGCAAAAACCGCATGCAGCAGATGAAGGGCAACTTACCTCTACAGGAAACATTGTTGGTTACAAATTAATTAGTGCTATTTACCATCAATCATATGAATCTGCTACGTATGTTAAGTCAGAAATGTTACGTATGTTAAGTCAGAACAACGATATACATCTTATTGTTGTTGATGTATCGGACACGAAAATTGTAAACGTATACAAGCCTCCAAATACAGGATGGCCAGCTGCTACTCTACCATTATTTCATCGCCCAGCAATATATGCTGGTGACTTCAATAGCCATCACACTCAGTGTTCCTACTCAAATAATAATACCAATGGCGTGCAACTGACCGACTGAGCGGATGATAACAACATGTTCCTGTTATATGATGCGAAAGACTTGAAAACCTTTAGATCCGCAAAATGGCGAAGCGATTACAATCCCGACCTCTGTTTTTCCACAAAAAACGAACAACGTAACCCTATTCCAATACCTAGCGCTGTCTTACAAGGTTTTCCACGCTCTCAACATCGTCCAGTAATTCTGGAGGTAGGAATCCAAATTCCACTCGTTAACTCTACTCCTCAACCTAGATGGAATTTTAACAAAGCGGACTGGGCTAAATATAGGTTGAAGTTGGATGCAGTGATTCGCTGGATCCAACCCATTCCTAAAAATTACGATAGATTTGTTGGAGCCATCATCTCAACTGCAAAGAAATGCATCCTAAGAGGCTTTCGTGAAGAATATATTCCTGGCTGGAGTAGAGAGAGCGATATATTATATGAGGAGTACCTTAGTAGTGAGGCAGACGTGGCTGATGACTTAATTTACTCACTGGACGCCGCGAGAAAACAAAAGTGGATTAACGCTGTTGAAAACATTGATTTTTCCCATTCAAGCAGGGAAGCATGGAGTCTCCTTCGGAAACTGGGTGGCTCAAACTCAATTACTCGTGCTAACAATAAAATAAATCCAGAGGACATCGCAAATCACATAGTAAATATGTCTCGTTCTTCTATTAATCGCCTTCATAAGAGAACAATTAAACGCAAATTAAGAGAAATGAAGCGCAATTGCACGTCTCCATCGAAGTATGCGAACTCTTTTTGTAGCGAAGAACTAGAATCAGCTCTGTTCCAAACAAAAAATGAAAAATGCAGCTGGCTACGATGGCAGTTTTCCAGAATTTCTTAAAAATGCTGGAAAAAATGTAAAACAGTGGCCAACTAAATTTTTCTCGAATGTCCTAGAAACCGACAATCTACCAAAACATTTTAAGACTACGAAAGTGATAGCGATACTTAAGCCAGGTAAACCATCCAATGAACCAGGAAGCTATCGCCCGATTGCCCTTTTGAGCACCTGCTATAATTGCTAGAACGGCTCATATACAATCGTATCGCACCGATATTGAATGATCAGATCCCAGTCGAACAAGCTGGTTTTCGTCCCAATCGCAGTTGCACTGACCAACTGCTCGCTCTAACATCCTATATCGAAGCTGGGTATCAAAAACAACTAAAAACAGGCGCAGTATTCATCGATCTTACTGCAGTATATGACACGGTCTGGCGAATTGGGATTATATATAAGCTGTTCAATGCAATACCTTGTAGCACCATCTCGCGTTTAATTAACAACATGCTGAGTAATCGTGTATTCAAAGTTCATCTAAATAATTCCTGTAGTAGGTCTAAAATGCTTAACGATGGTTTACCACAGGGTTCCGTCCTGGCGCTTTTACGTTTTAATTTGTACATTCCTGACATTCCTGACACAACATCAAAGAAATTTGGTTACGCTGATGATTGGACCCTGGCCACTCAAAACAAAGACATGGGTGTTTTGGAGGATTTGCTCACAACTGACCTAGCGATAATGAATGACTATTTTCGAACGTGGAGCTTATTCCCCAATCTAAGTAAAACCGAGAGCTCCTGTTTCCACTTAAACAACAAACTGGCAAAACACGAACTATCAGTGTTATTTAACGGCACTGTCATCAAATACAACCAACAGCCAAAGTACCTGGGCATTACTCTCGATAAAACTCTTTCTTTTAAACTCCACCTAGAAAATACGCCAAAAAAACTTAAAACGAGAAACAATATATTGCACAAACTGGCAGGCTCTACATGGGGTGCTACTCCAGCTACCCTCCGAACAACTGCTCTAAGTCTGGTTTACTCAGTGGCTGAGTATGGCGCACCAGTCTGGTTGAATAGCACACATACTCAAAAAGTTGACTGCCAGCTGCATGCCACGATGCGTACTATAAGTGGTAATATCAGATCCACCCCTTTACCTTGGCTCCCTGTGTTAAGCAATATCGCTCCACCTGCACTCATACGCTCGCATGCTCTCATGCGTGAACATAAAAAGGTAACCAACAACATCACGTTACACTTGCACGAATATTACGGTGACCACACTCGTTGTCGATTGAAGTCAAGAAAACCTCCACATAAAACTGCCAGCAACCTGCTGGCAACTGATTTTAATATCTTGGATGCCTGGGACACCTCCTGGCAACATTACAACACAACTGGCCTTTTTATTACTAACCCGACTTCTACCCAACCTGGTTTCGATTTGCCACGTCATACCTGGACTACATTAAACCGAATAAGAACGAATCATGGACGTTGTGCTAATTCTTTCTACAAGTGGGGTATTTCAGAGTCCCCTGAGTGTGACTGCGGCGCCCCACAACAAACTATAAAACACATTGCAACTGTGTGTCCAATTCGACGTTACAATGGCAACATCTCAGACATTCATTTGGCAACTCCCGATGTAGTAGCATGGATAGACTCGCTCGATGTAAACATCTAATGTTCAAATGTACTGCTCAATGTTCAAATATTTTACTTTTTAATTTTTACTTAAAAGACGCGCAATCAAATCGATTGTAAGTTCATTTAATGTGTATCCATGTTTTGTTTTAGGTAGATTTCACAGAAGAGTCTACCTATTTTTAAGTTTAATTTTTAATGTGTCACAAACAAAACCATACGCTAAATAAAATAACTAACCTCTCTATAGCACTAGATTATCTATATTTTCTCTTTTCATAGTTAATACATATAAACTTCTTCAGTGTATTTCCTAAGGCGATATTTGGGTTTTTGCTGAATACTACTATTGTATTATTTTAAATTCTTTTAATTCAATTCAATTATTCGCAAACTATCCTTATTTTCCAGAATTATAAGTCACAAGAAATGAACGTATTCAATTGAATAGAATGAAAAATTGCTTTGAAAAGCGAAAGATCCGTAACAAATGTTTTATCTGAATTCCGATCGGCTCGGCAATCGAACTGGCGTCTTTCTGATCAGAGTTTATGCGGTTAACCATTTAACCAACTCGACCAGCGACGAGATAACAACTTGTTTTTGGACGATCGACTTAACATCACAATAATTTTTCATTTATTTTAGTATCAATTTTTGTCTTATTTTATTTATTTTACGAACACGTTTTACCGAACCGACCGGAATTGAGAAAAACATTTTTACGGATCTTTCGTTTTTCAAAGCAATTTTTCATTCTATGCAATTGAATACATTAATTTCTAGTGGCTTATAATTCTAAACTACATAATGGTTGGATCCATTGCTATCGTATAGATAAAAATCTTAATAAAAACTTGAATTGCATTATTTTCTTTATATCAATACATTTCTTCTGTATAATCACGTGATTTTCATCATTAAATGTCAAGGTTCTCATATTTCTTTTTTTCCGATATCGAGTGAGGTGCAGTTACATGAATACAACGTGCATGCCATTTTCAACTTTGCGTTGTTTCTCTCTATTTTGTTGTGTTCTTTTTTTAAATTGCTCAAATTGTTCAATAAATTGTTGTCATTCCTGCAAATTTTGTTATAAATCTTCTTTAGTAGTTGGAAAATGCTATAAATCTCTTAGAGACTCATCAGCATTTTTCGGTGTTCGATAATCTTTAACTATATCATACTTTTTTAGATATGTTTTTATCCCTTGACGTATTATTACTTGTCCCAAATAAGTTACTTCAGTTTAAAAAAAAATGCATTTTCCTGGATTCAATTTTAAATTCTTTTATCTCAAAGTTTCTGGTGTTTTAATCCGCAGGTTTATATTGTGGAGTTTCAAACTGCACCTTTCCAACTACACATATAAGTATGTCATCGACCAGCTAACGTTAAGGATAACATTCTTTGAAAGCTGTTTGTTGATATTTTAACCCGAATGGTAATCTTTTAAAGTGGCAATGCCCTTTGTTTGTTGATGCTGTTATCTGCTGTTAATCCTTTTGTGAAGTGTTGTGATTTATTTTCTTCTTTCATGTCGTCTAATTTTGTGAGTGGAAACTTATCGCCTTCAACTTTCTTCATAAGCTGTCTGAAATCAACTTGAAAATCGATACTTGGTATTTTTATCAACTTTTAGGTAGATTTCACATAAAAATCTACCTATTGCAATGGGCTTCATCTCGGAATTTCGGAAAAATTTTTGTGCCAAACGACTATATATGATAAGCGGAGACGAAAAAATAAAAAAAAAAAAAATTTATATATATATATATATATATATATATATATATATATATATATATATATATATATATATATATATATATATTATATATATATATATATATATATATATATATATATATATATTATATATATATATATATATATATATATATATATATATATATATATAATTATATATATATATATATATATATATATATATATACACGACAAACAATTTTGCTATTTGTATCCGTAAAAAGACTGAAATGTTACCTGTTATCGGGCACAAGTGGTAACGTAACTGATTTGTTACCGTATTTTGGTCAGACAATAGGCAGTAACAATAACCGAACGAGGACCATGTCGGTAACATTTCAGTATTCGTACGGTTACTATTGCAGTTACTTTTTGGTTGATTTTAGTAATTTGCCGGGTAGAATTACGGTTATATTTCAGTTACTAGATGGTATTTGTGTCGGTTACATTTAGGTTTCTGTTGGTAATTTGACAGACACAATTACGATTATATTTCAGGTATTAGATGTTTTTGTCGGTTACATTTTTGGTAATTTTTAGTTATTTGACGGGCACAATTATGGTCATATTTCAGGTATTGATCGTATTTGTGTCGGTTACATTTCGGTGGTTTTTGGTAATTTGACGGACACGTTTTTGGTAATTTGACGTATTAGTTCTAACATATTGTTGTTATTTTAACATATTCTTATTATTTTAATTCTCTTAAAAATGGTTGAATTAAACCGAAATTAATTTAGATATTTTTATTATTATTTTAAAATAAATATTAATATGTAAAATAAAACAATTTTTGCGAAATAAAAACAAGAAACAATTAAATATTATTAAAACATGTTTCGCCAAGAAGTAACGTTTGCTAACTGCTTCATTACAATATATAAAAACTGTGTTCGAGTTTTAAAATATAATGAGGATTTCAGTTTTCACTACCATTTTTAATGTCGGGACAAACTCGGTCGTATTTCGATAATTTTCGTTGTTTCCAAATGAGAATTTTAGCAAAGATGAATATGTGCTAGTGTTATTTAATCTGTTTTTATTTTGTTTTGTGTTCGTAGTTCGTCTTCGTCATATTTACAGATGAAACTTTTATTTTAGGCGGTGACATTGGGACCGTAGAGGTACTGTTGGTTACA
>OY856186.1:178999995-179193423 GCA_963693315.1 Diogma glabrata
TAATCTGATACATCAGATTCTACTGGCACACAAAACTGTCTGATCTCGAAATCTACCTATTTCTAGCGGATATACGTGCCGCTTGGACTTTTTATGTATACAATTACTAAAGGTGCATAAAATGGACTTGTTGATCCTTTGACTATACCTCCTTTTATTAATTCTTCTACTTGATTGTTTATTTCTTCGACTTGAGATTGAGATTATTTTTATAGTTCTTGATGTAAACCGGTGTGTTTTTCATTGTTGGAATGATTTGTTTATAAAAGCTATGTGTTGTAAGATTATCTCCCGTTATAAATGAAAAAATCTAAATATTGCTCACAAATTTCCAAATTGACTGCTTCCCTGCATTATCTTTATTTTCGATGTTTAGTTCTTCCAGTTGTTTCTTGTATCTTTCTTTCTTCGAGCTCTTGCTCTTGTCATTACATGCATTTATAACGTAGAAATCTCTGGGTGGTGCTATCTTGGGTAACGTATTCTTGGATATTATCTCATAATCTAGTATGTTAAGGAATTTTTTTGTATATGTGTATTACCATTTTCTGGTATTATACCTTTAAGTCTTTTGGTCGCAATGCATATACCGTCGTTTTTATTGATTCATTTAGACTCGATTTTAATATATTGTTACATTTTTTTAACCTTACTTCGAATTGTCCTTAATCACAATTCGATAAACGCAATTCCCAAATCACTTTCTGAGTTCGATCACTGATTAGTAAGCACAAACACCAGGTTTTATTAAGTATGCAACTCCTTAATTGATCCACAATAACAGGAAAACAATACAGCAAACAATATTCCTAACTAGAATATTCTTACAACAGCTTCAGAAACTTCAACGGTTTATTGTAGAAATTTCCAGTAACACAACGTTCAAAATAATACAAAAAATATTTCTATTCAATAACACTTAAAACTTTATTCACCAAAACTAATTTAAAAATCACTCTTATAATTTTAACTTTACCGTCGCGCAGGTTTAAAATAAAACTAATTACTAATCTACAAGAGGCAATCGCTTATATACCATTCTGCTTAATTTCTAGATAATTCTAGGTCACTTTTTAGAAACCTTGAGAAAATAGTAGAATATTCGAATAATTTACGTTATGCTGATTTGATTCATAAAATCATTCAATTTTATTTATTGTTGACCCAAATTCCACGAAATACAACAACACTATTCATTTCATTAATTGGTTGTTGCGTTTTGTTGTAATTTGATTTTTCTCAAAGTCACTGTGATCGTCTGGATTTTTCTGTAATCGTAACAATATTTAATCCGATTCGATTGTTCAATCCCAAATTAACTCTTTTTTGTTTGCACATTTTTCCCTTATTTGAATCACAATAAGCTTTTCGATCAAGGTTTGAATATTTGGACCAAATTGATCAGCTGCCAAGTTCGCTTGTCTAGTTCACGCTTAATCAGTATGTACTGTTGCTGGAAATAAATAAGTTTCGAATGTTGCACGAAAAATATTGTTAAATTAAACTAAAGACGTTAATCTCTTTCTAGAACCTAAACTATTTTTTGCTTTATCCATTATTAACAAAAACATTTACGTCTATCAAGACCTAAGAATTCGCATGTTGTTGTGGATCTAAGTCTTAAAAGGTTTTTGTGTGTTGTTGTGATACATTTTGCAATTCTTAGTACACAACACATTTAATTAAAAAAAATCCTTCATAACAATTCTTACACACATTAATTTTGATGTCTATCGATTAAGTTTATAATTAACCTTATTTCGATAGACTAAAAAATGAGAAAATAACTAAATTATACCAATCTCTAGTTCCCAGACTTTACAAATCTTACATTATTTCAAAACAAACCAAAACAACATTAACATACAAATCCAGATAGAATTAATTTAATCTTAGGAACTTTAGCAAGAAAATTCCAAAACCAATTGTTTTTCTTTAAGATCTCAAACCAAATAATTCTCGTATAAAAGGAAATATCTAAAGTATTTATTGTTTTCTATTCTGATTTTCCTTTTTCGCCTATGGTGTTACATTCTCGATTCTTCTCTAGTTCGTGTTGTATTTGTGCTGTCAAAAGTGACTCAACATTTTTTGTTTGTTATTTACCATAATAAAGTCCTTAAATTGTTTTATTTTGTCAAAATAACAAATCTAGGAAAGTAAATTTTCTGTTTATTCCATGCTGGAAAAACAAAAATTTATACGTTAAGTTGTCAGTAAAATCTTGTAACAAACAATCAAAAGGGATTTTAAAATAAGATTTGCGTGAAGCAAAAATCAGTTTTTTTATTTTAGAATTTAATAGAAAAGTATTTATCAGTTTAAATTCTAAATCCTAATCAAAATTTGCAGTTTATTTGGTTGTGCATTGTGCATTGATATATATCATGAAGTTAAATATTGCAAATGTAATACAAAACCCCGATACTTGAGCTTAAAGTTATGGAACTTGGGAGTAAATTTAAGTAATCCAAAAGTACTCCAAGCTGAGTGTGTTGGAAGTTAATTTATTGTGCTCTTTACTTTAAAAGCTAAAACGTAAGTTCCTCAGACAACTTTTGTCCGCCAGATGTTCTTGTGTATAACATAAATGGAATTCAAATAATTTTGATCATGCTAAAAGATTGTGCGCAGTCGCACTAGAAGAAATTAATGTTCGTTTAACTATTTTTAGTTAATCATTACCTGTGATGTGTTCTCGTTTAACTTTTAATTAATTGAATCGGTCATTTCAAAAACCTCATAAGTCACTCAATTAGAATTATTCAGAAATCAATAAAAACTGTTTCATACACAAACAAATGAGTTTTAAAGGACTTTTTTATGTTTAATTTAGTATTTGAGTGGTGAAAAATTAAAATAGCGAATAGCCTTTACAATTTATTAATAGAAATAATGAAAAAAACCTGAAAAACAGTTCTTGACTTATGTTGTTTCAGCAAGAAATAGGGTTAGTGGTATAAAGTTTAACCAAAAAAATCGTAGTAGGTAATCATATTTTTTATTGCTTATTATTGAGAATTAGACTTAAAAATAATCTTATTAACGTTTTACATGTATTAATTTGTCATGTTTTAATATCTTTATGGTACATAGTCATATTCTCCATCATTCTTAATTATGAGTTAATTCATATATAATAGTACAATACGTATATAATTCATATATAAATCATATATAATACGAATCCTCGAAAAGAGGACGAGTGTCATGGGTCCGTACCTGCGGTTACTTTCGTCCTACGCAGGAATGCAGGAATGCTATCGCTATCGACTTATGTGGTTTTTACCCAGAATGTGGTTTTTACCCTCTCCCTTAAAGGAACCATTTTCTGCAAAAAAAGCATGTTGGTAAAAAATGTGACTTAAGAGGTTTTTGAAATGACCGATTCTATTATAAAATTAATATTATTGTTACGATTACAGAAAAATCTAGACGATTACGGTCACTTCCAGGAAAATAAAATCAACAAAACACAACAAACAAATTAATGAAATGAATATTGTTGTTGTTGTCTTCTTCTTAGAAATAGGGTCAACATAAACGATTTTATGAATCAAATCAACATAACGTTTTCTCAAGGTTTCTGGAAAGTGATGTCGAATTATCTAGAATTATTGCAGAAGGTATATAAGAAAATTATCTCTTGTAGTTTAGAATTAGTTTATTTTAAACCTGCGATAGTGAAGTTAAAATTATAAAAGTGATCTTTAAATTTGTGAATAAAGTTTTAAGTTTTATTGAGTAGAAATATTTTGTGTATTATTTTAAACGTTCTATTACTGGAAATTTCTACAATAAACCGTTGGAGTTTCGGAAGCTGTTGGAAGAATATTCTAGTCAAGAATAATGTTTGCTGTATTGTTTCCTGTTGTTGTGAAACATTTAAGGAGTTGAATACTTATTAAAACCTGGTATTTATGCTTACTAATCAGTGATCGAACTCAGAAGAGATTGGGAATTACTTTTATCGAATTGTGAGTTAGGCCAATTCGAAGGAAAGTTGGGAAAAACGTAACATTATTATATAAATTTCTAGTAATAGTTTGATTATTATTATTGTAATAATTTTTTAGGTTTTTTTTTGTTATTATTGTTACTACAGTAATTGTGGACTTGCACTTGTACTTGAGCTTGACTCAATCGGTTTGCTATAAAATAGAACTAAACATTTAAACTTAACTTATTGGACACAACTTGACATTTGACATGTCTTTTGACTTAAACTCTAACTTACAGCTTTCACTCCCCAAAATCAACAAAAATGTTTTGACATAATTTTAATTATAAATCAAATTTAGTGAATTTGCTCAATCATAATTATTTATACTAAATTTGCGATTGGGGTGATGTAATTTACAAAATTATTGTACAATAACTGCATAAATATATAAATTTTAAATCTAAGGAGATTTATATAACAACATGACTTCTGACGAGAACTGAACACTGAAAGAGAGATTTTGTAAAATAAACAAAAATCGAATATCTGTTTGTAATTAACAGAACATTTCTGTTAGTTTTGATCCTACAGATTGTTTGCTGAATTCAACAAATTTTTGTCATTTGAATTTCTTTTACCACCCATTTTTAATAAATCGTTTGTAAATTTGACAAAAATGTTTCCTAATTATTACGAACAACAAACAGACTGTTATAATAACATTCATATTTGTTAGCTTATGACATTTTATGTACGGTTGTTAACTTTTGACAAATTTTGAAGTACTGAAGACTTTTACAAATTGTTTTTAAAAAGTTGGACGAAATTATACATATAGTCGATTTACTAACGAACATGTGTTTCATCATTCCGTTAACTTGTAGAAGATATAAAAACCAGGGGTACGTTCAAAAACTTTACTATAGTTAAATATATTTAAATGATATTTAAATGCGGTCGTTCAAAAACGAAATATTAAAGTTAATATTTAACTATTTGACAACTGTTTTCGTTCAGAAACACACTAGTCTCCGCCCACATTTATTAAAAAATTAAATGTGCTCATCGAGTAGATTTGAAAATTAAATACAAATATACATAAGCATTATTTAAAATTTTACGCTGTCAAATTGACATTTCAATTTATTTTGAAATTTTTGTATAATATTCTGAATGAAACGCAAGTTTTCTTTGGTTAATAATTTGTTTCTTATTTTTAGTTTTTCCTGTTTTAAATTTTGTATTTTAATTTTATTCAATTCACATTTTATGAAAGAATTATTCTGACATATAATTTTGACATATTGTATTAGTATCTGTGTATGTAATATTTTACTTAATGATCGTTCAAAAATTATTTAACTATATAGTTATTAAATATTTTAATGAGTGTTTTGATTGGTGCATTAAATATTTAACTATACAATAAAGTTTTTGAACTTACCCCAGTAACAATTTAAGCAGATACAGTTTACTACATCAGACCTTTTTATAAGCTGTGCGTTGTTAAAATTGTTTCGATAACTCCCCCTTATCTGTATTTGTAAAACCAAAGATAGATCATAACTTTTTATGATAAAAAATGTTGAGTATAAATTAATAGTTAGACTAATTATCCTCGTTTATGAATCACTGCTGTCAACAGTGTCGAGCATATCTTTTAGTTAGTTGACACACGATAATATGAGAGTAATTAATATGATTAACTATTTTCTACCACAATTCTATTTAACGAAAAGAAAAAAATATGAATTTATTGGACGTTAGTATATATTAAAACATGTAGTAGTCAATTAAAACAAAACCCAATGAAGTGACTGCCGAACTAATTTCGTTCATTTGATAATCTATTTATTTTGCAAAAAACATTGCTGATTTCAAAAGTTTATAAAGCCCAGCGGCAGGTATATCCGCTAGAAATAGGTAGATTTCGGGGTCAGGCAGTTTTGTGTTCAAATAAAATTAGATATGTCAGATTAGTTTAAATAAAAAATTTAAGTAGCAACAGAATAATTCAAAAAAATTATCAAACCAAATTAAATACATTATTCGAAACAACTTTATCAATGCAATTTCGAACTAGTTTTATTTAAGTTGGTTAAAATATTCATAACATATTAAATCCACCAAATATCAAATGAACTTCGTCACAACTAGAATTATACCACCACACATAATTTATAATCAAACATAATCAAACAAAAATAAAGACTGTTTAGTATGACCATCGTGTTCTACGTTTAATTTTCAATAAAAACCGTAAATTATGTTAATGGAAAAATGCGCTTTACTAATACAAATAAGTTAATTTTTCCTGCACCGGTCGGCAAAAATTTAAAAACAAAATTCCAAAAATTATAATAAAATTTAAAAATTTAAAAGTTCTCAAAATTCTAAAAATATTCCAAAAACTCTTACAAAATCAAAAATTGAACCTTTTTTCAAAATTCTAAAAATATATATAATTTTCAAAAATTCTATTTTTTCAAAATACTAAAAGTATTGCAAAAGTTATAACAAAATCAAAAATTGAAAAATTCTAAAAATTAGAATAAAATCGAATACTTAAACTTTTTCTATATTCCAAAAATTCTTAAAAATTCTATTTTTTTCAAAATTCTAAGGATATTGCAAAAATTATAACAAAATCAAATATTGAAAATTTTTTCAGAATTCCAAAAATATTCCAAAAATTAGAATAAAATCAAATATTTAAACTTTTTCTTAATATCAAAAATATTTCAAAAACTCTTAAAAATTCATACTTTTTCCACAATTCTAAAAATATTGCAAAAATTATTACAGAATCAAAAATTGAAAATTTTTTCAAAATTCCAAAAATGATAATAAAATAAAACATTTAAAATTTTTCAAATCCAAAAAATATTGCAAAAATTATAACAAAATCAAAAATTGAAAAATTCCAAAAATATTACGAAAATCAAAATAAAATCAAATATTTAAACTTTTTCTAAGTTCCAATAATATTCCCAAAATTCTCAAAAATTCAAAATTTTTCCAAAATACTAAAAATATTGCAAAAATTATTACAAAATCAAATTGAAATTTTTTTCAAAATTCCAAAATTATAATAAAATCAAAAATTTAAAATTTTCCTTAGTTCTAAAAATATTGCAAAAATTATTACTAAATTAAATATACAAACTTTTTCAAAATTCCAAAAATATTTCAATAACTATAACAAATTCAAAAATTTCCATGTCCAATTTCATTTTCAATTACATTTACTTCATAAAAACAGCTACATTTTTTTTTTCCAAAAAATTGGCTAAAAAAATAAATGAAATCATTTTTTGACACACTTGACTTTATTTTTTTGACAAACGTATAATGCCATGATTCTCTATAATAATAATAAAATTTCATGTCATACAAACTATTAATTTTATTTTTTCCAAAAAATTGGGTAAAAAAGTAAATAAAAATCTTTCTTTTAACACACTTGACAACTTTTTTTGACAAACTTATAATGCCATAATTCTCAATAGTAATAATAATTTCATTTCAAACAAATAATTAATTTTATTTTTTTCCATTTATTTGATTTTTTTGACACACTTCCGGTACAGTTATCGAACACATCGTCCTTTCGGCTCTTCTCATTGAGTAAACTTATTTTTAGAAATAAATTTTTGAAATCCGTCAAGCGGTTTTCTAGATTTCGTAGGTTGGGACAGCCGGACGGCCGACAGACAGACATACATTTTTTTTTTGCTGTTTTAGAATCACTAGGTCCTAAAACGAGAAATGCCAAAAAAGTGGGGGTAAGAATTTCACTTTTAGCTCATGAATGTAATACTTAGGTCTTTCAGACCGAAGTAATAGAATAATAGAATTAATTACCAATGAAGACATTTTTTGATTTACCGATCTTATGAAACGTGAATTATTGCTATTGATGATTGGCCATTGGTGTAATTTTTTATTAGCTTCTTTAAATGAAACAAAAACGTATTTTAAAAAAGTTATGGCATTTTCTTTTTGTTTTGTTATAAAAGTAATGACATTCAATACCGATTTTTATCAATCGCAATACCAGTATTGTCTATGTCGCTAGTGTAAAAAATATTGGTATTGAATGCTCTAGTTTCTGTCCTGGATAATATTCAATTACTTATCAAACTAATTTCCCACTCTAATTTTTGCATTGAACAAGTTTTAATTTATTAAAAGTGGTTTCGTAAAAGCTTATTAATAAAAGAAACTTAAACATATTAACCCTATACGGCTGCACCCCACCATAGTAATTTTTCTAAATTTATTTGATTGATTTTACAAATACCCGGGTACTCGGGTATTTAAGAATTTAAGTACTCGACTACCCGGGTACTTGCAAAGTCGAGTAATTTGTATACCCTAAATAATTTACTAAGGGATTTTGAAAATTTGGAAAAAAAGTGTTTGGTTCAATTCAATTCAATTTTTTTTTCGTGGATCGATAAATTATGCTGAGGAACGATACAGTACCAAATTTGAGATAAATCGAATAAAGTGGAAAAAAAATTAAAATATCGAAAAAAATGGTTTTTTTTCGTCATTTTTGCGATTTTGATGCCCTGGATGCGATTTTTTCGAATTGAAATGTTCTACACTTTTGTTCACCTGGTCCGTACCTACAATATTGCGGAGGACAGACAACCATATTCCGAACAGTTTACGAGATGTAGCAGCGGGAAAAATACGAAAAAATCCAATTTGTCACGAAAAATGCCCATCGAAAAGCGCAGGCTCGATTTTCACGATAGAGCTATGGTCTCCTCATAAAAGTTTCTTAAAATGGTCCCTAGAACACCGCTAGGGAGTGTATTTTATCGACTTTTAAATTGACCCACCCTAATATATATATTCTAATATACTAACACACTTACGTTTTAGTAGAGGCGCCGTAAATATTTCTATTATTGCATTGAATTCCAAATTTAAGTGTATTTTTGCCCCCAAAATTAATATAAAAAAAGAGACGCCATTGCATAAAAAAGAAAAACGACAAATAGAAAAACAACATAAAAAAAATTTGAACAACTTAGCACCAAAGCTAACAACTTAGCACCGAAAAAAAGAGAGGAGAAGAGAAAAAAACGACTTCAAATATTTTTGTGTATATATAGTATATACAGTAGTTTCATTTCCTTAGTCTCTTAATTCTTTGCTTAGTGGGCGATTTACATGTTCCAACATTTTTTTCCAGTATAAAATGAAGCAATAAGTATATCTTGATTTTCGTATGCGAGACAAGAACAACAATATAAATATGCAAAATTTTACTGGATTTTATTTCTAGTTTTTGAGCAAATGTTGCCATAAAACTGAGAATGTTGGCATAAAATATACTTCCCCATGTATATTTTATGGCAGCAAAAGTTATTTTATTGCGACATAATAGTACATTATGATGCTAGGACGTAAAGCTAAAGATTTTGGACGGATGTGGAGTTTGCAAATCGAGGCGCTAGCCGAGATTTGCACCCACATTAAGTCCAAAATAGCTTACGTCCGTGCATCATATACTATTTTTTATTCGCCGCAAGCAAAATATTTTAAGAAAATTGGTTTATTCTAAATTAAAATTATAAATTTTCATAAATTTTAAAATAAAAATATGTGGAACAAGTAACCTTTGACAAAATATTTATTTTTTTTCCAAATTATTGTGTAGCTATGACAACAAATGATAACAACTATTTTAATTGGATAATAAAATTTTGAATTTAAGGGTTGCTTTGATAAAAAATTTTATTTTTCATAGAATTTAAACAAATACAAATGCTTTTTACTTTTTTGGACGTAGCTATGACAACAAAATAAATAGCTGAAAAGTGATACTTTAAAGCCGCAAATCACAGTAATAAAGTAACACTTTAATATGTAGGCGAATAAAAATAATTTTATTAGGAAAAAATTAAGTTTTTGCTTGTCCAAGTTAGTTTTTTGTAAATAAAAATATTTAGTTATAATATTTTATCAAAATTTTGATATTTTTTGTAATATTTTTGGTTTTTGTAATGGATGTCAAAATTTTATAGCATCGTCATTGCTGATTGTATTGAATAGTATCGCCATTTTAAAATTTTATTGTTGTAATTTCAAAGTTGAATGAAAGCTGAGTTCAAAGATGAAATTGATCAAAATTTGATAGTCGTCACTATATCATCACCAAATATAATATTTAAAGCTTTTTATCCATTTTATGCTTAAATATAATAAACATCAAACAACAAAAGAATAATTAATTTTTTTAATCTTTATTTGTCAAAAATTATAGCACAACGCAATGCCCTCTACACCTTTTCAAATTGTAATTCAGAAAGCGTCAATGTTAATTCAGAAAGCGTGAATTTTAATTCAGAAAGCGTCAATTGTGATTCAGATTAGTCAATTGTAAGTCAGAAACCGTCAATTGTAATTCAGATTAGTCAATTTTAATTCAGAAACGGCCAAATGTAATTCAGAAAACGTCAATTGTAATTCAGATTAGTCAATTGTTATTCAGAAAACGACAATTGTACTTCAGATTAGTGAATTGTAATTCAGAAAACATCAGTTGTAATTCAGAAAACGTTAATTGTAATTCAGAAAACGTCAATTGATATAAAGAAAAGCCGGTCAAGTGAAATAAAATTCGCTCGCCGAGGGTTCCGTGAATGTAGAAGAACAAACTGACAAAAATAATTTACATAAAGCTGTGTTGCAGAGTTTTTATATTGCCAGACAATAGGCACATAACCCGACAGACAATTTCACTACTTGTAACCGTAAAAAGACCGAAATGTTACCGGTAACTGTTATCGGGCGCAAGTGGTAACGTAACTGATTTGTTACAGTATTTTGGTCAGACAATGGGCGGTAAGGGTTACCGAACGAGAACCGTGTCGGTTACATTTCAACCTTCGTATGGTTATAATTTAAGTTATTTTTCAGTTGATTTTACTAATTTGACGGGCACAATTACGTTATAATATTTCAGTTATTAGATGGTATTTGTGTCGGTTACGTTTTGGTTATGTTTGGTAATTTGACGGATATAATGGTGGTTATATTTCAGATATTAGATGATGTTTTCGTCGGTTACATTATGGTAATTTTTTGTCATTTGACCGACACAATTACACGTTGAACCTGTTACAATGAATTCTGACGCGAACGAAACAAAACGAGCTGAATACGTACAATCCTTGAACAAGTACACACAGCAAGGGAAACAAGTTGTTTGAATGAATGAAACAAATTTTAATTTGTTTTTTCGTCGAACGAGAGGCCTTGCAAGAGTTGGGAAAAGAACAGTAAAACACCTTCCAGCATCAAGAGGTCATAACATTCATTTAATTGGAGCAATTTCAACTACAGGAACCGTTTACATGGAACGCAGAAAGGGTTCATTTGCTGCCCAGTTAGCAAACGATTGGGTAGTTGTTTTAATGCAAAAGTGGCAAGATCTGGGAAATCAACTGGAAGATTTTGTGATTGTTGTGGACAACGCACCTTGTCATTCAAAAGAGTGATCGATGGAACGGCAGCTTCTCTTTTGCGGTTAGAACCATATTCTCCGATGCTAAATCTCATTGAGAATATTTGGTCTAAAGGAAAATCGTAGGCCAAAACGAACATTCGTGTTCCAAACGTTGCAGGTCCTGGCGTAATGTAACAAAGATTGATCTACTACTTGGAAGATATTATACATAGATCATGCAACGAACACCATAACCGGGAGTGATCGCGCTCGTGCTTTGCAACACTGTACAGTTCCCCAAGCTAGCGCCTTGTTAATGAATGACATAGTGGTTGGTCGGTAATTTATTTAAAAAAATACTAAGACATACTATGTATATACTTGGAACTTCATCTCAATTTTTCGCTATACTAAAATAAAATATAAAGTTAATAAAATGTGTTTTATTTCTGAATTACAATATACGTTTTCTGAATTACAATTGACTAACCAGAATTACAATTGACCCTTTCTGAATTACAATTGGCGTTTTCTGAATTAAAATTGACGCTTTCTGAATTACAATTGACTAACCTGAATTACAATTGACGCTTTCTGAATTGTAATTGTGGTTTTCTCAATTAAAATTGACGCTTTCTGAATAACAATTGACTAATCTGAATTACAATTGACTAATCTGAACTACAATTGACGCTTTCTGAATTACAATTGGAAAAGGTGTAGATTATAAATTTCTTTCTCTTCTTAACTACAAAAAATTTTATATCGCGTGTAGCTCTAACTTTCAGTAAAAAAAATGCTGGAAAAAAATGTTGGAACATGTAAATCGCCCATAACTCTAATTTTAATAATTCACAATAGTATTGCTTAACTCTAATTTTAATAAGTGTTGTCAGATGTACATAATTATAATTAGGTACACAATACTGCGATATCAGTTGATTATTTGATAATATCAAATTATTAGTATAATTACAAGGTGTTTGGGCAAAATGAGTGATGACATTACATTTTTAGAGAATTTCATTGGGTTAAATTAAAATAAAAATAAAACAAAAAATTTTGACTGCAATATTCATCTTTAGTATTATTATTGTCTTTGTTATAATGCTCTTGTTTTTTGTCATTATCTGGCCTTATGTTAATTTTTGTGAAAATGATGATTGATGGAATTCTGCAAGAAACAAGCCTAAAATTCTTATTTTTAACTTAGTCTTAATCCATTTAAAGGCGATTGCTAAAAAACGTTATGAATATTACGAGCACGTCATATCTATGCCCCCCTATAAAAAACAGATAAAAACAAATGCTTGTTTTTTTTTCAGTAAGGCTGAACTGTTGTATTCTGCAACTGCGACAATTTCATGTTGATAGCACTTATAGTTTGTGAGAAAATTGATTATATAAAAATTGGGACGGACACCGAAGTCTCACCATAAGGGTTCCGTTTTTACTTTTTTAAAGTACGGCACCTTATAAAGGCACACAAAAGAGCAATCAAAATCACAAACATTTAACAGCAATCTTCTTAAAAAATCAGAACATCTTACGTCATCTATAATTGATTGCACATCGCATTCAAATCACTCCTACAATTTGTAACATTATTAAACACAAAAAATATGTAATGACAAGAAAATTAAACTAAAACTAATTTTTCACAATCACATTATCAATCACTTTTTGCGTACTTTTCTATTCTACTTGACACATTTTACATGTAATAAACATACATATAGTACTAGACGTTCACATGATAAAGTTCTTAATATTCCTACGAAGCAAAAATGAATTACATAATTCAACTTGATAGCTTTTGTTATGGAGTGAGGAGGCATACATAACAGTATAAGATTCTAGAATGTGAAAAATGGAAGCTTTTATAATTATAGAGATGTTAATTAAATAAAATGAATAATTGCATTTTAATTGAAATATCTCGTAGTAGTCATTATCGGAAACGTAATATTTGATAGATGAAAAGTTTAGTTTTGAAAAATTAAAACATAATGTTTTTCTTGTCATCCAAAACTCTTAACGTGGTCTAGAAGAAATAGTTATCTCTGTGAAAACTCAATAAAAAATTTTTTTAAATTTGTGAAGGTTTTTTTTTTTACAAAAAAATATTTGCCATGATAGTTAATACTGCTAGCGATGGTTGTAAACGGTTTTCGGAGATTTTACATATTGATACTTATGTGTCAAAAATATATATTAAAAACAAATAGTAAAATATCGTTATTGAAATCGGCATCAAGAGAAGATGTGACAAAACAGAAGAAATGTCTATGTCTTCAATCAAGTCAGGTTTTTCCTAAACGACTGAGTATTTGATATTGAAATAACTTCTAGTACTGAAATTCTATTTGATGAAACCCCGAGTAAGAGAGAGCTAAGGTTCCAATCCTCAACTAAGCCCGCGCTAAAGCTTTTGGGGTTTGGACCACATTTTCAAAAGGCTCATGCTTCGACCAAGTTTAAACTGATGTCCTGGGACAAAGTCTGGCAAATCAGACTTCGACCAGGTCAACCAAACGAATTTTTTTTCCCAGACTTTCTTAAAGATATAAAACTAATGTGGAAAGTGTGGAAAGATATAAAAATAAATATTAACATAATATGGCTGGTACGTGTTTACAATGCATTAGTTTGGTGAGTAGCGCGTAATATAATAAACTGAAACTTGGTTCAGTGTAGGCATTTACAACTGACCTAGACGAAACCCAAGTTAACTAGCCAATGTTTGGCTAGCCAGAGCCGGCCCGAGTTTGGGTTGTTTTTTAATATTGGCAGTTCCTACCCGGGACTTGATGTACAAGGTTATTGTAACGCTGCTTATAACTCTAAACCCAACCGCCAAAACATAATGTTTTTTCATTTTTTCATGCTCTGTTTTCCAGTATAACCAACACTTAACTTAAGCGAGGTTTTTATTCAGCGAGTTAAGTAAAACTTCTAAAAAATGTTTAAGTTGTTATGATAAAGATTTAATTAACATTCGACGAGTATTGAAGTAATGGAGACTAAATCTACCATAAAATTGTTGATTTTTCACTATTTTTATTTTTCCTTGAACTAAAGGTGGACTTTGCGAATCAAGGCGCCACCCGAGATTTGCACCCACATTAAGTCAAAACGGGCTCACGTTCATGCATCATATACCATTTTTTATTCGTCACATGCAAACTATTTAAAAGAAATAGGTTAATGTAAATCAAAATCAAAACTTTTTACATTTTTAATTGTTGACGAACTACTTAAAGTGTTACTCTAATGAAAATTTTTTAATTGAAAGACTTCTTATACACTTTAATAATATTTTATTTTTCTTAATATATTTTCTGTCTCTAAGAGACCTTCTTCAGAGAATGAATTCTGATTTCTATTCTAAGAATTCTGATTTCTATTCTTTTCATCAAAAATTTTTATAAATTTTGAAATAAAAATATGTTGAACAAGTAACTTTCGACCAAAATATTTGTTATTTTTTTCAAACATATCGTATAACTGTGACAACAAAAAAACAAATATGTTTATTGGATTATGAAATTTTGAATTGAAAGATTGCTTTGATAAAAGTTTCTATTTTTTATAGAATTTAAACAAATACAAATATTTTTTGCTTTTAAGAAGTGACACTTTAAGGCCGCAAATCACAGTAATAAAGTGTAAGTCTAAATCGCAGTCTAATATGTAAGTGAATAAAAAAGATATTTTAGGAAAAATACATCATCAAATCAATACACAACCTAGTTGTGCATTCTTTATATATATATATATATATATATATATATATATATATATATATATATATATATATATATATATATATATATATATATATATATATATATATATATATATATATATATATATATATATATATATATATATATATATATATATATATATATATATATATATATATATATATATATATATATATATATATATATATATATATATATATATATATATATATATATATATATATATATATATATATATATATATATATATATATATATATATATGAGCAATTTCACGAAGATTCAACAACGTTTTGACTTGACCCCTTTTAATTTTGATTATTTTTTGTTTATAGATAGTCTTTGATAAATAAAAAATACAAGTTCTCTTAGAATTTTTTTTTTCGACCAGGGGTCTTCACAGGGTGCCCCTCAATTTTTGCTATTTTGTGATGTGAGTGTATTTTGACGAGCGATTGTAGAAAAACTACTGAATCGATTTTCATAAATGATATGTCGTTGAATAGGTATTAGAACGAAGTTTTTAAAAATGTACACTGTTAATTTTTTGAAATAATTTTTAACGGTGTAACATAAGAAAAAAACGGTGTAATTGAAAAAAAGATGGCATAGCCTTTTTTTTTTTTTTAAACAAAATTGAAGCTTATTTTATATCTAACCACTTGTGAAAGTTTAGGACTAGCCTCATGTTTTGTTTTAGAGATAAAATTCGTTGTGCATATGACTGTCGGGAATCAGTTTTTTTTGTTCTGAAGGAAAATTATAAAAATGGCGATTTTTAGATTCAGATTTTTTTTTATGTTAAATATCAAATATTTGATTATTAAATGAACTTTTTAAAAAGCAATTTCAGTCAAGCTCAGCAAAATTTTGCGACATTTTGACTCGACCCTTTTTAATTTGGTTTATTTTGGTCTATATTTAAAAAAATTCTACTTGAAGCCGTATTTTTTATTTATCAAAGACTATCTATAAACAAAAAATAATCAAAATTAAAAGGGGTCAAGTCAAAACGTTGTTGAATCTTCGTGAAATTGCTCATATATATAATTTGCTTATTTTCAGAAAACTTAATAAAAAATTCGGCAGTGGAACCAACATATATTTTAGAACCAACAGTGGAACCAACAAATGCTTCTAAAGAAGTAAGGTTAATTTTTACTGAAACACATTTAATCTTCTTGGAGACATTTACTATTCTTTATATTTCGGTCATTTTATTTGCCCTTTTTCAAAAGCTAAAAAATTATATTTACAAAATTAATATCTATTATATAAAAACTTTATTTTAAAATTTTGTTAAGTCTTACATTTATAAATGAGATTTATTAAGAAATCTCATATATAAATGTAAGACTTAACAAAATTTTAAAATAAAGTTTTTATATAATAGATATTAATTTTGTAAATATAATTTTTTAGCTTTTGAAAAAGGTCAAATAAAATGACCGAAATATAAAGAATAGTTAATGTCTCCAAGAAGATTAAATGTGTTTCAGTAAAAATTAACCCCGTGAATTAAAAAAAAAAAGATCGAACGATACAATAAATGAAACAAATTCCACAGGACCTAAGTACCACAACAACATGCGTTCGAATGTGTTAATGTACGCTGTTTTCAGTGGCGTAGCTAGGGGGGGCGGTTTTAGGGTGACACCCGACCGTAAAATCTTAAACAAACCATCACAATGTTTTCAACGATAAGTCACTTAGAAACCATTTTAACCAGGTTATCGATATAATTTTAATTTATAAATTGTGATAACTTATAAAAGTGTCCTATAAATGTGTTATTGGTTCAAAAAAAATCGATTCTACTTTTTAAAATTTTTGAGTTATTACGTGAAATAAAATTTTAACAATATTAATCGAATCAACATGTTGAGCATTGAATACCATCACCACAATTACTCAATAGCTTTGAATATTCCTATAGATAACATATTGACTTTTTTTTACGGTATATTATTTAGTATGCAAGATTGATCTTTAACGGCCAAGTCTGAAAACACATATGCTGAATAATGTATAGGAAAAGTGGTTTACGTCGATAATGTGGCACCCTTAGTCGGTAGGGTGGCACCCTTTAGTTACAATGTCTCTATTCCAAAATTATTTCAAAATATTAGCTTAACTTTACTACCTAATATATGTTTTACATTTCAAACAAATTAATTGCAAACACCTAAGGAAACTAATAAGCAATCAAATCACCGTGTTTGTAAATGATCTCAAAATAATTTTTTTTTCCTTTATCTTAAAACTCAAGGAATAAATTGGAATAGATCGTTCTTCAATGGACACAAAAAAATTTACTGTGGAATAAAATGGCAGTTATGCAATTACTGCAGTTTTGCATATTTTTATAGGTAGATACATACTCATACTGTTTGTTTTCAGTTTTATATATTTATATATTTGAATTAAATGAAAGTTTATCATTTAAAATTACATTTTGTTGGGTTTTAAATCCCTTGTAAATTTTAAACTCATCAAGTGATTCTTTTAGAGACCGTTGGCTACATAAATGTAAAGCCTTCAATTTTTTTTTTAAAAGTGGTGTAGCTATTGTTATTAACTATGTAAATGGTTTGCACAAACCGAGTTTAAATTTTGTTTATTTTTCTTCTTAGGAAGTATTCCTTAAATCAGTCTTTAAAACATTTTCCGGTTTTCCCGATGTAAAATTTTTCACAAAAATCACATTTAATTTTGTAAATTATTGAGCATGATTCTAATTGGATATTTAATTTTGGTTTCAATTCTTTATATAAAATATTTTTTAGGATTTTATACTTATATTTTTTTAAATAGTTCCTTATAGTATTAGGCATATGATTTGTATATTCCATTTTATCAAATATTATTAATATAAGTTGTTACAAAGAAATTTAGATAAATTTATTTTGTTGGCGGTTTATTTAGTCGTTAACACAGTGTACTTATTATGAACTAGATATATATGTATCCTACAAATACATTTAGAATTAATGCTTTGCTCATACCTACTATAATTAAAAATATTTTTGACTTTTTTAGATTTTGTTTAGAAAATATCCCAAAAAATAAATACGCCACGAGGAGTTCATACTTCTTAAAGAAGAAGTGGGTTCCAGCAGAGAAAAACCAAACAGGCTAAAATAGATGCAGTTCAGAGCATATCTGGATCCATCTATAAATATGTTACAAAACCCGATGATATCCAAGGTTCATCAAAAGAAACTGATTCTCACGTTGATGCAACGAATGTTTCAGAGAATATTGGCTCATCTTCGGAAAGTAACAGCGACAATACAGAATTAATAATGATAACCTATGATGAAGACGAATTAGAAAGAAATACTGACAATGACAGGGATAATGCTGCAAATGCTTCTACTATCGAAGACAGATATTTCATGGGTGAATCACTTCAGGACTTAAGAGATGTATCACATTGGAATATGCTCGTCTCTGATAATGTTCGCATTGAAATCATAAAAAAAGGAAGTGAACATTTTCAAAATAGAGAAGGGTCGTTTGTTACTGTATCTAGACACGGTGTAATGAAATCGATTTTAAAGAAAAAAAGAAATAATAATGCGGTGAGACTTTCCTCCAAATATTGGGTTGCGAGCATCTCGTGGCTCCACTGTACTATCATTAATGGTAGTACGAATGATCCACCCAATGATATTTTTTTTATGACCCAGACTGGATTGGTTTTTTTTTTTCTGTGCCGTTAAAAGTCAACTTGAATAGGTAGACTTGGGTTTGGAATTCAGTTTATTTTGAATTGTGAAAGTGATCAGTGAATTTGAAGTTAGTTATCTTAAATTGTGTAAACAATAAAACAGAAAATTTGTTTTTTGGAGAGTGCCTAAGCGGGGATTCATCTCGAAAAATAAAATGTAAGTAAAACTATACAGCCTTAAAGTTCGAATTTCTTTTTTTGATTACCTGGTTTAAATACGTTAATGCCTTTGACCTCCCAGGTCAATGTACTTGATACGGGTTTATCGCGTAGATTAAAAGGAAAATATTCTCGTTCAAGATTTGAGTGGGACAGTTAATTTTGAATAGAATACCTAACAGAGTATTTTTGACGATAAAATAAGATAAATTAAAATGAAAATTTTGGCGATTCATTACTCTTGGTAGCGACAATAGTGTGTTGTGTTAGTTCATATAAAATATTATGTGCATTTCCTTCAGTTAGTAAATCACATTTTGTCGTAGTGCAATTGTTGTTAAAAAGTTTTAGCGGAAAACGGACATCATGTAACATTCATTAGGTCATTTCAATTAGATAACTCTATTGAGTATTATAGTAGTATTGTTGGGTAAACGGGCGATTTAACGGAATGTGAGTATATTTTTTGTGACGTTGATTCATAGATTAAATTAACAGTTTTCTTTCAGTTCGAATTTTTGAAGAGTTAGAAATTACAAAGAAGAAAATTTTTTTTTTACATATTTATTTTAATTGTAGTGAAATAGTTTAGAAATAAAATCAATATCTTACATTTATTTTTAAAAAAATAAGAAATACGAAAAGTATTAAGTTATTAGTTGTGGCAGTTTAAAAAAGTGTGTTGGTGTAAATGAAAATATTTAATAAATTGACGGAGATGAATTTCTAAATATTAAAATTTTGTTGGTCAATGCATAAAGGAAGCGTCGTTTCGAATTTTGAAAAAAACTGATGCTGACCATTTGTATAAAAATTATTAAAGGAGTTTCAAGCATTTTAATATAATTATTTTAATAATTCTATGATCGGTTTTATAGAATATTTCTTTTGTGATGTAACCGCTGCCGGTTTTTTTTTTAAAATTATTGTACTACAATAGTTTTTTTTTCGTTTTGAGTATTGAACATTGTCCTGACAACAGAATGAGGTTTATTTAAAATATAAAGCAGAGTTGTTCCTTTACGCGTAATCTAAAATAGATTACATTACATGTAATCTATGTAATGTAATCTATGTCTTCTATGTAAATTTGGCGTAATCTATTAATTTTGATTTAAGAAGAAATATGTGGAAATATTGTATTATCCCAACTGAAAATTTTTTCTTAAAAGATATTATCTAATATTGTCAATAATATGTCTAATATGTCAATAATATTGTCTAATATGTCAATAATAAATTGTCAAAAACAAGGTCTAGCGATCTTGAAAAAAAGTTAATTTATTGCTAAATAATTTTAAAATTCACATATCAATTAAATAGATTACATTATAGTTTACATTATAGATTACACGAAAATATCTCGCGTAATTTACACGTAATCTATACATGTAAAGTAATCTATTTTGTCTACGGCACAACCCTGAATAAAGTGTTATATCCAATATAACAGTAGTCGGATAAAGTTAATAACTATATCCATGAAAACATATTTCTTTGGCCTTATATCATGAATTTTTCATTTTAAAATTTAGGTATTTGAGATTAATTGAACTATATTTTATTTTCACATAAATATTTCATATGATTATCGGCTTATAACTGTACAGTTGTTGAATCAATCTCGTAGTTCGATTCGCCATATATGCCCGCACGGTGAGGTTGAGACAACTGCATTTCGATTGGAAATAGGATGTTTCTTTCAGTGTAAAAATCTTGAAAATGACGGTATAGATGTTATGAATTGTCATTCCCAAGGTCATGATAATGCAGCTGTTATGAGTAGCATACATGGAGGAGTGCAAGCTATTATTAAAGCAAAAAATACCAAAGCAATTTTTGTCGGCTGCATTGATCATTCAATTAATTTATGTAACCAACACTCATTTGCATACAATGGAGCTTGTGTAACGTTTTTCGGAACAGTGGAAGCCATTTTTACATGTTTTTCTGCTTTCGACTAGCCGCTGGGAAGTGTTTGTTAAACACAACAAAGCAACTGTTAAAAGATTCTTAACAACGCATTGGAGTGCTCATTATGCTGCAGTAAAAGTATTGGCCGAAAATTTTGATGGGATTGTGGCTGCAATTGAGAAGTTAAGTGATCAACATGAAAATGTAGACACTAGAGGCGCTTCACAGAACCTTATTCATGCAGCATGTGATTTTACGTTTATTTGCTATCTTTTGTTTTGGAATGACATTCTAAGGGAAATAATATCTGTGCTCAGATTAAATTGCAAAGCAAGGGCTTGAATATTGATCAATTAGTTACAAAAATAGAGTTAATTCGTAACGAAGTCATATTGTAGAAGAGGCAATAATTCTTGCTGCGAAAAAATCGGAGGACTATGACATTCCAATGGAAAGCCGAATTCATCGTAAAAACGTAAAAAACCAATGGCTGGTGAGTTTGCCCTTGATGTTGGACTGACACTGAGAGCTCAATTTAAAAAGGACATGTTGGAATGTCTTGACCGATTCAGTGTTGAACTCCGAACTAGACTTAAGTCAGTTAAAGATGTAGCTTCATTGTTCGAGGTTGTGCAGACAAACACTTAGTTTTTGACGAACAGTGAAAAGTTGAAATTATCTGTGTCAAAATTTACCAGTTTTTATGATGAGGTATCGGCAGCAGAACACCTCATAGAGATACCAAGGTTGAGGAGGCATTTAAAAGCGATCAATGTTACAGTTTCTAACTGGGTGTACCTAGACTTTTTGAAATTCATCGTAGAATGGGATTTTGCAGAATTTCTTTCGAATCTTACGGTCGCACTAAAGTTATTTATGACTATTTGCGTATTAGTGGCTTCGTGTGAGAGGAGTTTCCGCAAATTAAAATTAATTAAAAATTACTTGCGGGCAACAATGACCCAATGTAGCTTATTAATAATAATTCTCATTTGTATTAATTAAAAAAATTATAAATTACGTTTATCGGCTTTTTATTATTATTGGCAGTTTTTATTTTTGGGGTGACACCACAATATCCGCCCCGGGTGCCACCCTTGCTAGCTACGCCACTGGCTGTTTTCAAACCTTTATGGATTGTACGGACAAAGAAATCATTCTGCATTCTATCACTATGGCAGTGAGTGAGTTCAACAGTTTGATTATTTGCACAAACCGATTGACGAATTTCATCCGAGCACTGCTGGTGACAATATATATATAAAACTACGATATCAGCAACAGTGCGACGATGTTGTAGGGAATCAAGATGTATTGTTAAATTTCGATCACCAGCAATTCGTATATCACGCTTTTGAATAGAGTCTAAAAGAGTTAGGATGGAAACAGATTCAGTGCCCCGATCTTGACAATAATACTCCATACAAGAACGACTATAGGATTTATAAATGTGGAGTAATTGATACGGAGGGAAATATTTTTTCCATCTATTGAGGAGGCCGAGTTGCCATCGAGTTCATATAATGCCATCGCCATTATATGATCGTTCTTAAGTAGGTCATTGGAAATTGTGACTCCCAATAAACGAACGCTTTCACATTGGTCTAATTGAATCGCTAACTGCAGAAAAGAGATTGGTCCACTTTTCATATATCGTTCACTCAACAAGAATTAACTTTTGTTGTAATTTAAATTCGATTTTTTAATTCATAATTCAACAAACATGGCTTGATCATTAAAGTTCAGCCATCAAATTAATAACCACTTTATCATACGCACCTTATGCTATTACATTGTATTCCCTAAGATAATTTTCGGAATTTTTTTTTTTACCTTGAATGATAATTTTCACTCAAAAATTTCGTTTTTATTGTTAAATTACCAGAAATAATTCGCTTTTATCTCTTACATAAAAATTGTTTTCTTTTTTAATGTAAAACGTAAAATGTTATTTTAAGTATAAAATGTACAGCATAAATCGTGAAAAACGACTTTATTGTAATATGTTTGAATATATGTATAGATAAAAAAAGATTTGGTATGAAAACAAAATAAATGGAAATAAACTGATCATCTTAAGGTAAAAAAGCAGCGAATTAGAGTTCATTTTTATTTTATTTTAAGCTTTTTGACTTAAGTGCAAATGACAACAGATTTATAATTTATGTAGTAAATTTTGATTTTTCTTTTAATGATAAATAAAACATGATTCATTTTATGAAAAGTATTAGGACAATAATTTTTTTTGCATTAAATATTCATGAATCCATTCATTTATCAAGTAACTTGAAAATAAAATGCTTTTATTGTTGACATAATTAAATACGTTGTGAGTTGTGACTGAGTTTGCGACAAATAATACATTATAATACATAAATATCCTATAAAAATGTTTGTTGCTCTCACATCATACACAATTTTTTACTTTGTTTTGTTTGTTATGAACACAATTCAGAATTCCGTGATAAATTTCACATCAACAAAAAAGGTTTCGTGGGTTGATAGGGTGATAAATGTTTGTCATATTGAAATACATAGAGTTGAAAATATATAATTTATTTTTTTATTAAATTTAGTTTTAATTATTTGGATATAAATATATGTTTGTACATACTCAAATAAGTGGATATAGTCGCTTTTATTCGAATAAATTGAGGTTGACACTTATTTTAATGATGCTGTATGAAATAAACATACATAACAAACAAAAAGTAAATGTCTAAAAATATTTAGACTTTATTGGCAAATGTGAATTGTTGCGTTAAAATTTAAAAAACGTTTTGAAAACAATTTTGGACATTCTGTAATCAAAGAACCGTGTTTGTTTAGCAATTAAATCGAATGAATCATCACTTGAGTTAGAGCTTCGCATCTCTAAGATTTTTGACTGTCTAAGAATTAAAAAGAATGGAATTAAGACAAAAAGAACTGCAAGTCAAGCCATATAAATAATGTTGTGTTTGTATTTAAATTAAACTAGATACAAATGTTTATTTTGTTCCAAAAAACCAAACGATAACCCTACATTTATTAAACATTTATCATTTTAATGCAGTAGGTTAACGTTTTCTTAAAATTTGTTTTGTGTTAGCTAGAGTGCTTTTTACCTTTTCTTTCTTTTGCCATATAAAAATAATCTCGATATCCTGTACAATTTCTTTTTCCCTTCATCAAGAAGTAACACCATCCATTATGACAATGGATTAAAGACAATGAAATAAAATTTTAAAAATTTAAAAGCAATATAGCTAAGCTTCTAGACGACTACTAGGTAGACTTCCAGATATCTATATAGCAATTCGTGTAAATTTATAAGCTAAATGTCGCCTTCCGCTCACTAAAAAACTTGGCAAAACCAATAAAAACTCTGGGTAGATTTTTTATAAATTCAAGTCATGAATTTTTTTGTAAAATATCCAAAAATAAATCTCTAGTTAAATCTAACATTCACTCAAATTTCATAGAAACTATTAAGTCTTACTTAAAATAAACATTTCTTGGACCCATACAAACATTGATGAATTCCTATTAAATGAAAAACGTGATCTACACAGGTGAAAATGTCGAAATTTGAACTTGACCATTTCTGATTTTTCTGAAACTTGGCATACGAGTAGTATGGACAAAATAAAAAATACAACTTATTTTACAATTTTTTAATGTGCAAGGTTTGAGCATTAGGGGCTCATCATGTTGGGACATGCATGAAAAATGAAAATTCTGCCAATCCGATGTAACTTTGATATTAAATTGCTGAAGAACGGTTATACGAATTCATCAAACTTTTTTTGTTTGATAGGTGATTAGTTAATCGTTTGAAAAAAAATTAATTAATTGTTTGGTAATTAATTTTAAAATTAAAATATTAAAAAAACTTTTTTAAAGATGGCGCTAGGGTCGAAGATTAATTGCAAGTTAATTTATTTTGTTTGTAAAATAGTTCTATTCTTACTCTCAAATATTCCAAATTTACAAAGAGGAGTTAATTTGTGTTCTTGAGATATTTAATTTTAGAGGTTTTAGTCCGACTAAAAATGCTTGTTTTTCATAAATTTTTCAAACAACTTCCATTAACAAAAAACTTTAACTTCAATTAAATTTAAATGTTTTTATAAATAGTTCTATCCTTTCTTTAAAACACATCAAATTTACAAAGAGGCGTTAATTCGTGTTCTTGAGATATTTAATTTTAAAGATTTTTAGTCCGACTTAAATTCGAATTTTTCATCATTTTTTCGAACTTCAGTTTAATTAAGTTAAATTAAATTGACTGTCCTTTGGGAATTTATAAATGTTGATTTTAAACTTTTGGGGATTAAACTTATCAGGAAAACCCCACGCTGGTAAGGAATTCCAAGAGTGTGAGACTCGACTAAAAAAATCACACTAAAAGGCTACCGTTTTACACTCTGTTATTTGAACTGCAAAAGAATAGGTCATTGTGGCAGCTCTGGTATGACGCAGAATAATGCAGGCTTCGATAAAATCGATTTGATCTCTTCAGAAAAGCTTTCATCAAAAACTTATTTATAAAAAATCGTTGAATCAGCAACATTTCTCCTGTACTGTAATGAATCAAAGTCCTTAGTAAGATGAAAACTATCAATCAATTTAATAGCTCTTTGCTGCTCCACCCCAAGTATGAGAATAGTACTCCATGAAAGGACGGACAAAAGACTTGTGACCAAAAGAAACTGTTCGCAATTGAAAATCTTTTTACATCGTCCCTAATTTTTGAACCCTAATTTTTGAATAGCGTTCTTAGCTAAGCTAAAAATATGAGGATTTTATTTCATACTATTTCCAACCTCAACCCCCAGGACTCTGACAGACTCTTTCTCCACAAGATCTTTCGCATTAAACTTAAAAGGAAACGGATTAGGTGAGCATAATCTGTGTTTTGCTAGCAATAAATTCAACACTGTTTGCTAAACCCCAATCCATAATTGTTTTAAGATAAACGTTTAAAGAATAAAGAATTAAATAAACTTGATCTCGTGTCATTAACTGTCGAGGGTGGTGAATATTGATTTGATGATTCGTGAGACGCATGAAGTGTGCTATAATCAGCAAAACTATGGATAGAATGGACTGTTGAATCCAACAAGTCATTAATGGGCTATTATTTTGAAAACGTACATCGAAAAAAAAACAACTATTTTTTAAAAATCTGAAATTTTGATATTTTGTTGGTATTGACAAAAGGAAAAAAGTTATTTCTGCTTTTATTTTTTGTGTACTCTGAATCGGAGTTATGCGCGGTTGAATTTTGAGGCTTTTTCACGTAGTTTTTGGTAATGGTGGCAATGTTTTGTGAATAGGTGCCACAAATTTCATCCGACTTACGTATATTTTTGCAAGTAAAAAGGAAAATAATTGAATAATTGAAATAAGTATGTTTAAAATTAATAACTTTTCTCTTTTCCGCTAGGCGGCGCGTAAAACCTTGGTTTACTTCAAAGCTCATATCTCAAAAAGTAGGCTTTTTTTTTGTTTTTCACAAATTTTAAAGTAAACATATGCAGCTATGAAATTGAGAAATAAAAAGTCAGCAATTCAATATGGATTTTTTCTTACGATTTTTTAAAGTTTGTTATATGAAAAATTCACATGTGTTTTTTTATTAAGTTAATAATCCTGTACTAAATGTGGATCTAATAAATTAAATATTTCATAATTTAACACCTGCAATAAATTTGAACCATTTTTTGTGTATTTCTGATTGAGAAACAGGTTTTATTCAGAATAAGAATTGGAGATCCCAATGATCGAAGATTTTGTTATAATTTCAACATCACCAACACTAACATTAGAAAAAAACATTAAAAAAATATTTTTCCTATAAACATTATAATTTAATCAATATTATAAATAAATACATTAAAAAATTAATTTATATATTTTTTTTTGCCTTTAAATTGAAATATTTATGATCATCAGAAAAAGAAAACATTTTGGCAATTATTTTATCGGGTGTAGTGTTATCCGGTAAAAAACAGTGGAGTCCTTGAGTTCTTTGTTTTCTTCCAAGAACATTTCGTAGATGTCGGTGAGGGTCCATAACACCAACCGCTTTGATTTCTTAATTTTTGTCGATCCTTCTGTAATAGTAACAACATCTTTAAGGCCAGGCATTGTTCTACTAATTTCCTCTGATAAGAAGTATGTTTGAATTTGTTTTACTATATTTTGTGACAAACTGTGCACTTGTTCGCTTTGAGGCCAACTGTAAGGACCTACTGTTTCCAACAGATCCATGACGAATTCTACCAGTCGTCTTGATGCATTAAATTCATCCTGGATACGTTGATTTGACCAAAATTTACGTGGTAGAGTTGTCAACAAAAATACTTGTTTTGATTTACAGCTGGCATCTTTAAACTCTTTTTTAAGGTTCATAAGCCATGATGTATATTCACATTCCTCGTTTGGTGATAACACTTTAACTGAATCTACTTGAAATATTCTTTGACTTATTGCCGATGTGACACTTGCAATTTTTTTATAACTTCCTGTTGTAATATGATTTTGTTTGATAGGAGATTCGGTTAACCTTCCAAGAACATTGTTAATATCTTCTTAAATGTCATTAAGTAGTTCAGGAACTGGTGGAGATATAGTATCAACCGAAACCGGTGATGGATCTAAAGATGCTGGAGGTATTTGAATATTTTCGTTCGTTGGAACATTTTCAACATCCTGATTTATAAAAATAATTTCACTATCGATAGTTTCCGAACATGATAGCTGCTGTATAGAAAATATTAGTTGCATATGAATTTTTATTCATTTTAATAAAATAATTAAATTTACCTTATTTTTATAGATATAAGTGCGACATGTTTCACATATAAACTGGTCATCACGCAAAGTAAAATTTAGGGTCGCAGCTTTTTGAATAACAGCTAGTGTGACCAGTTTCACATTTTTTGATGTCCGCTGATGATTTTTGAGACCGTACAAGTTACAGCACAATTTGAAAGGCATTTCTATTATTATCTTTTCTAAACGTTATGTCTTCTAAATATTTTGGAATATAATTGATTATAAGGCAATCCAATCAATATATATATACCCTTGAAATAGTTTTGACATAGAGGTAGAATCAGGTAAAATTAGGTAGCTACAATTTAATATATTTTGATTGGATGCAAGTATAATTTGGTCAAAAACCGTTTGTGGGCGTCATTAGAAATTTTAAATGTTAAAATTATGAGCCTCTAATGAGATTTTAATTAGTAAAAAGGGGCTGAATAGACATTTTTTAAAATGAATAAATATTTTACACACCCTTTTAATAATTTAAATTCCTTTATTTTACCACTTAACTTAAATTAATTTTTAATAAGTTTTTAACCATTTAACCGCACAAAAAATGGTTCAAATTTATTGCAGGTGTTAAAATATGAAATGTTTAATTTCTTAGATCCACATTTAGTACAGGACTATTAACTTATGTTTACTTTAAATTAAATATGTTTACTTTAAAATTTGTGAAAAACAAAAAAAAAAAAGCCTACTTTTTGAGATATGAGCTTTGAAGTAAACCAAGGTTTTACGCGCCGCCTAGCGGAAAAGAGAAAAGTTATTAATTTTAAACATACTTATTTCAATTATTCAATTATTTTTCTTTTTACTTGCAAAAATATACGTAAGTCGGATGAAATTTGTGGCACCTATTCACAAAACATTGCCACCATTACCAAAAACTACGTGAAAAAGCCTCAAAATTCAATCGCGCATAACTCCGATTCAGAGTACTCAAAAAATAAAAGCAGAAATAACTTTTTTCCTTTTGTCAATGCCAACAATATATCAAAATTTCAGATTTTTTAAAAATCAAAAATTTAAAAATCAGCAAAAAAATGTACGTTTTCAAAATAATAGCCCTAATATAGACAAGAAAAAGCGTTGGTGACAAGGCGAAACCTTGAGGAACGTCTGCATTGGTTAAAAAGACGTCTGATGAACATTGACCCGAAATTTGCGATCAGCCATAAAGCTCAGTAGCCAAGAAAGAAGTGGCTCATCTATTCCATAGCATCTCAACTTGCATACTAGATTGTTGTGCCAAACCATATCAAATACTTTGGAAATATCAAGTGCCACACCGAAAGTCTCTTCATGGTTCTCTAGCGACTTGTTCCAGACATGCATGACAAAGGCAAGCAGATCTCCCGTTGCTCTACCTTTTCCGAATCCATATTATCATTCATTTAAAATTTTGAGGACTCCAAGAAGCTCATAATATTAAAATGGACGTATTTCTCAAATATTTTAGCAACAACCGATAAGATCGAAATGGGTCGATAGTTTGATGGATCAGATTTACTACCCTTCTTAGAAACTGGTTGTACACTGGCTATTTTCCATATTTCAGGAAAAATCCCTTTCTTGTAAGTGGAAGTTGAAAATTATTATAGAGATAAGATAAAGATAAGATTTAGATAAGATAAAAATTAAAAACGAAAAAACCTTTTTATCGGAAAATTTTAGGTCAACAGAACATTTATATCCAAAAATGAAAAAATTGCTCAAGGATTTACAGGCTGGCACAACATTCCTTTTGTGCAGTAATGCGTCTTTGATTGTATGATAAAACACATGTTAATTTATAGATATTTGAATCCTCCTGCACTAAAAGGCGCAATTAAGACACATCGCGCGAATTCAAAAGTTTGAGAAACTGATTTATTTAGAAATTGGTTCCTAAATTGCCTTGACAGAGTGTCAGAGGTCGAAGAACTTATTAGAAGTAGAAGAGAAAAAAAACAGTTTTTCAAGTTTTTCAAGTAGAAAAAACTACACTTCAAGGAGCTATTAAAAATAGATAATGCGCTGAGTAATCCACAAGACTTAAGTTCAACTATTGTTTCTACATTTTAATACAACGTTTTAATACAACTTCATTGTCCAGCAATTGGATCCAGGTATTTTTTTTCCTTTAAAACTTGTTATAAAGGATTGTAGATAAAACATTCAAAATCTATTGAAGTATCTAAAGCTTGGAACCACTTTTCAATTAAGGAGGCTATCGAAATCATATCTTTATTGCTAAAAGACTTAACAACTACGACAATAAATGCATGTTGGAAAAAAGATATGGCCAGCATCAGTTGAAAAAGAAAAGGTGCATGATTCATAAGAAAATTGGTTGCATATTAGAGCTTGCTAGATCGATCGGAGGAGAAGATTTTGTGGATATAGCTAGTGAGGATATTCAGTGTTTTTTAGTAGAAAAAAAAGATAGTGAAGCAGATTTAATAGAAAAGAAGATAGAAGGTGCACAAAATCTAAATTATGCAGAAAAAACTTCAGAAAGTGAAGATGATATCGTTCAACCAAATAAACGCTTTCGTTTAATCCCTTTGAGCAGCGATGATGAAGAAAATTATTATATAAAATTACTTTTTTGAAATAAAATTAATAATATGTCCATGTAAAATTTTTAAAAATTAAAATGCGAAAATAAAGTTATTTATACGAAATTTAAACATAATAAAATTTTGTTTAATACACTCAGAGAATTTTGTTAGTAAATTTAATAACCGCCCGTTTTAAAAATGTGTAATAAGTTATTTTATCAATCTAATAACGATTTTTATTAAAGTAATTGCCACATTTGTTCGATTAATACTTTTTGTTATTATTTTAATAAAAATGTTTATCAAAATAAAAATACGGTCAATATTATTTAAAAAATCACAACGGTTGATTAAACTAATAACCAATTCTTATTAAAATGATGAATTCAGACAATCAAATAAAAAATTATGTGATTAACGTAGAGCTATTAAAATAAAAACATAAATTATTATTTTTGTAGTTAATTTTAATAACCATTCTATTAGATTAATCATCGACGTTTTTACTTTCAAAACGTAGGTTATTAAATTAATAATAGTATACATTAATCTTACTTTAGGTTATTATTTTTAATAATGATTAATAAAATATTGGTAAGAATCACAGTTTATATCCAGACGCTGAATAAACAACTTTAAAAAATATTTAAAAGTTTTGTGAAAAGTTATAAGTGTTAAGAAAATTGAAAAAGTAAGATTATTTTATTAAACGATAACGTTTGGTATGTGAAACTTTGTAAATTTTTGTACTGTCTATGGTGTGGTAAAAATAATTGGTTTTTCAGTTCCTGAAGCAGATTCATCAGACAGAATATGTAGAAATTTTGGTCGATGAACAGAGTAGTTAGGCTAAAATTGAGTCTGCATGGGACAGGACTAAACAACTGAGACTCAGCGACATTTCAAATTTAAAATCAACTTCGGAAATTTTAACCAAATGGAAGTAATTTAAATTACCGCTTGGTTATAAACTGGTAATTAATAATGCAATATTAGTATATTTCAATAACATTTTAATTATAATTATAATAATATATATATAATAATTATAATTAATTATAATAATATTCCTTTTAAAATTTTCAGATAGACATTTATTTTAAAGCAATGTTTCCGAAAGCCTGCGATTTTGGTTGTAAATTACCAACCATTTATTCAGAAAACTCAGCCCATTTTTGAAGAACAAATTAAAGATGAAAAGTTAAGAGATGTGGTTGAAGAACTTCGCAATACAGAAAATATGACAGAAAGTCAGTTTTTTATATTTGTTTTTTGGCTCCAAAAACTTGAAAATCACATACAACAGAAGCAGAATTCCATTCAAATTTTACAGCAACAGAATTTTTTGCTGTCAAATTTGTATGAAATTCTGTTTCTGTTTCTGATATATTTGAATACCCGGCTATGAGCTAAAACGATGTTTTTGGACATGTCATTTGTAATTTTTTTGAGTGAAAACAATTAATCCTATTCAAGGTTAGATTCTGTAACAATATAATATTTTTCTGTTTTATATTATTTAGATGATATTCTGCTATCAACTTTGTATTTACTGCACAGGATACTCCGTCAAACCAACAAAACTTTATAGCATAAAATTTATAAGAAATACACTGTTCGATATTCTTAAAACAGTTTTGCCATTATAGGCGAAACTGTTCAAAATGATGAAGAGATGTTACAAAAGTATTTCGATAAAAAATTACCAATTCAGCCTCTTTTGTTAATTAGTGGGTTTATAATAAAGCCAACTAGTATGCTTTGATAATGTACGGTATGAAGTTTATACAACATGGAATAGTAGATTCTTGTATGAGCTTAGAATGAAGGCAATTCTTCACGAGGATGAAGTTTCGAGAATCCTCCGAGTGAAGAATTGCCATCATCCCAAGCGAATACAAGATGCTATTTTATCCACGACTGTAAAATATTTCGTTTAATTTCCAGTTTTCATGCAAAAATTTGTATCGCCATATTGAAATAAAAACATCAAAGATAGCAAAAAACAAAACAAGTTTAATAAACTATAATAAACTATAAATAAACTATAGAGCTGTTAAAGAATTTTAATCAAATTCACTAGTTGTGGAATGAATACAATTACAATGGAAGACATACGCATGGAAAGCATATATTCTTTAGTCGTGCATAAAGTAATTGATGTGTGCTTCAAAATATTTTTTCTATGCAAAAAGTCAATTCACTAGTGAAAAAGAATAACAAATTATAGTTGCTATGGTTTTTCATATAATTTTATAAAGTATTTTAAACAACGTAACCATGAAAAAATAGAATATGAATTTTGAATGTTTTGTTGTCGATTTATAACTTTATAATTTATAGTAAATATCGATTATATATATACTATCATAGAAAAATTTGCATTTCCTACGCGAGATAAAAACGTTTTTCGTTCGTAAACATGTCTCACTCGACGCTAGCGCGTCTCGTGAACATATGTTTACTCACGAAAAAACAGTGTTTTCATCACTTGTTGGAAAATATACTATTATTTATTCAACTTAAAATATCCGCAATCAGCAACCAATTTTGGAATTTTATCCAAAAGTATTTTTATACATTGAAAGGCGATAAAGAAAGAGCATATTATTCGGTCAATTTGTTGATTGATTTGTTAAATTCAAATCAATAATATATATTATTAGTTTAGCAATGTAAATTTATTTTTTAATCAATACAAAATATAGTAAAATATAATAAATATTACTATATTTTTTATTTTATATACGCACATAGACTCCTTTTGTTCTTTTTATTTTTGTCACATATAAATTTAAAAATACTTTAAAGCAAAATTATGAATTATTTTAGAATTAAAACTGTGAAATATAAATACTTTAAGATTAAATGAAAATAATTGAAATAAATAAAATCGTTAATAAAAAATGTATGCTCTCTTTTATTTAAAAAGTGTAAAATATAAGTTCCATTATTAATTTAATAAGTTTCATTATTAATTTAATAACATCTTATTATTGATTTAATAAGAACCTATTATTAGTCTAATTAAATTGTATTATTAATCTGATAACCTAATATTATTTTAAAAACAACTTTATTATTATAATAATATATGTCATTTATCCAAGGGATACCAAATATAAATGTAATCCAATATGTTATTATTTCAATAAGAATTTTTATAAATATAAAAGCTATCGTTTTTAGATTTAAAATTTAATTTTTTTTTTGTTAGTAAATATTACGAACAAATAATATTAGTTTAATAATGCCTGTTATTACGAAATTAGTGAAAATAATCACAAGTTGTGATTAGCTGTATAATAATCACCAAATTATTAATCTAATGGCTATTTTGATAGTTTTTAATAACAGAATTCTCTGAGTGTATATTGTAGAAGCTAACCCCTTATTTTGTACTAGCTTCTAGTCTCTTGTTACACGGTTTCACATAACATGTCATTTTCTAGGAACCTATCTACTGTGTTATAGGAGGGTAACCTATTATAAAGACAAAATAATTAGTTCTTATATTGTTGCACGTGTTCTGATTTTTTAATCAATCAGAGAATGAATATGCCATGTCGCCTATGCTATAGGGATAGAACACCAGTAATCTTTTAGACCTAGTCAACTTTCTGAATGATTCAGCCACCAGCATTAAACCATATTTTACTCCTTGTTTACAGCTCAAACGATGAAGTGTAAATATGGATTTTCATAGTCTAATAAAATCAACTCCGATTAGTTTTTGTTAATATGTAATATTTTTTTATTCTTAATCTGCGACTGTGACAACGGCTTGATGTGCAGCTATGCGTATTCCAGATCCAGCTTAAAAATGTCGCTGATCTTATGATTTTTTACAATTTAACTGTATGATGCACAAGTTTCTAAGGTCGATCTGCGTAGAAACTCTTTCATCCAAAAAATAAATTTGAAAAAAATCCTAAAATCAGTCACATTTCTTAATTGGAAGGAATATCTTATCTGAGTAACTTTGTGGTAACATATAAAATTGTCATAAACGAAAACAATTATTCAATTAAATTATTCTATTAAATCTAGTAAATCAAAACAAGATGGTATTCAGAAAATTTGTTCACCACCCTGTTATAATTTCTTAAAATTAATTGATATAAAAATATGTTAATCAGTTTCATTTAACTCTTCACTGTAATTGCATTAAACTTTATCAAATAAAAAGTGTATATGGAAATCAATTAATTGAAATCCAAGTGTTTTTCTTTAAACAAAATTTAATTGTATATCTACAATATTATTGTACATAAGTTGAAGTTAATAAATTGTTGAAGTTCATTAGTTTATATAGTAAAGCATATATATGAACTATAATAGTATATTGACATACTAAGTTATTAACTAAAACTTCTTGTTTCATATAAAAACTGCCGTAGTGGTCCATCCTTTTGTGGTTCAACCCAAAATGTGTAGAACGCTCACATCTTTGGAATGTTCTGTGGGAGTTCTCATAAATTTAATCTTCAAATTTTATAATCAATGCTCATAAATTTCTAAAGGAAACGTAATTAGGTATCATACCTAGTTGATTTGTTGTTCTTTTAATAAAAAGTAATGTCTTACCATACTCAAAGCTTAAACTCTACACACAGAGTTGTATCGAGACTCCTTTATTCGAGCAAGAAATAGCTTGGCATCAACAAGGTATAAAGTTCATAATAGAGTTCATCTGCCGTAGCTAGTAATATCTCACTCTTATTACCAGTGATTTGTGATATCTCACGTTAATTTGTATGCCAATAGCAAATATAAACGGATCACTGTATCAGAGAGATTACTGTATCGCAATATGTTTCAGCTTTGTCTTTATGCTTTTGAATTCCTTTGTATACTATACACACAGAAAAATGTGTAAGAAATAAACAACTTACACTAAGTCTAAAAAGCACAAAACCATTTTCTTATTCCAATTGAATGATTACGATAAAATATTGTCATTTTTTTATTAAATCACATTAAGTCAGAATAAAATCGGAAAATAATTCAAATAAATTGGAAAATTTATTTGTAACAGCTTGTCTCGTAGATTTGTTTAAGAAAATCAAATTAAATTTAATTCAATTTTATTTTATTTATTATGAAAGTTTTTAAGTAAATATATTATTGATTTATATTTATAATTTTGTGGAAAGTAAAAGCAAAATTTGAAAAATATGAAATAGGAAACGAATCGTATACCAAACATGGGAATGTATTACAAAAAATACGTGTTGAGTCCAAACGGTTTTGAGCTATCGAGTGCTACAAACGGTTACCAAAGATTAGCTCTGATTTCCTTCCCTTCCTTTAATTTCCCAGCACGTCTCTATCGGATATCAGTTTAAGCTTTCGACGACGCAAAACCAATCTCAGGTGGTTTTTTTGACTGATGTCGTTGCTGGTCATGCAGTTAGATATTTAAGTTCGATTTAAGTCAGACTCAGTCGGAAACAGAGCAAGCAAAAATCATCAAGAGTAAAAATCACTCTATACAGTTTTTTAAATTGAAAAGTATGTAGCCTTAACCTATAAAGTTATCCCACACGAAACACAATGTAATCATTTTTCGTTTGTTAACTTATTTGCCTTAAGTTGAAGTAATAATTTAAAAAGAGGAAACGATCTATGAAGGATATTACAGTTGCGCACTCTAAAAAAAAATTACAGTTAACCTATTTATGGAAACTGTCAGAGTTATTTTGAATTGTATTGTATAAAGTAAAACTAATATAAAGAAAGCTTCAAATAATCAGTAATGTCAAGGTGGTTTGATTAAAAAAAAAACATAAGATATAAGTCTTCTTGTTTTATTTAAATAACAGAATTATGTAACAGATGGTCTGTCCGACATGAGACCGTCGAACAGGACTTCTGGCTTCACTTCTGGATTCTTGTTTAGAATAAGACCTAGGCATTTACTTTTTCTGTGACGTTTACACAAACACGTTTACACATTCCATTATAGTCAATCGATCCCTGATCTTTACAACAAAATAAAAAAACCAACCAGGCTAAACTATTTTTGTGCGCAGGCCATAAAACATACTTCTTATAAAATGCTGATTTCAACATTTTTGTGACCCTTTTTCTCTCGCTTTTTTAAAGCCATGTTCTATATTTGGAACTTCAATACGCAAACCCCTAACGGGATCTATCATTTTGTCCCACCCACCTTATTATTGGGACCTAAACCATCTCTTAACATATATTACAAGGGTCGGCATGCATGAGTTCAATGAGAGCCATGGTCTGGTTTTTTTATTTTTTAAGGAGCCACCACAGTATTTAAGTACATAATTTTTTTTACCTATGACGTAACTGCTAAAAAATAATTGTTTTCTCACAATTAGTTATTCCACAAATAGCAATTTCGAAATTTAGTAACAAAAATAAAATACGATTAAAATTCATTAATAAAAAGAACTAAAAATAATTATTTAACAGGAATACTTTTGGCTAAATTTTTGAAATTTGGTGTATTTGTCAAAGAAGCTCGCAACAATTCTGTAAGATGCTGATTGGTCAACTGTAAACTATTTCTCGACTTTGCGAAACTTATTTGTGGAGTACAAACATTCACTACAATATTTTGTACCAAAAATTGAAATTAAATGACAAGCAGATTGTTTTAAGTATATATATTTTGATTCTGACACGAGTTTCCAAAATTTAATTAAGGAAGTAACTTTGTGCTGCATTTGCAAAGATCCTCTTGCATCTCTAGTAACTCCAGTTCTAGAGCTCCTTACAACAAGTATTATTTCAGAAATTGGGAATCCTTCAATAAATCAAAAATATCACAAATAAATGGGTTGATAAAAAATCTGACAATTACTTTTGTTGTGCTTGCTTTTTTTTACAAAATAATTTTGAAGAAGGAGAAAAATGTGACCGATAAAACCAATAGAAAAATATGGAGGGGCTGAAATCTCACAGCTCTGAGATATCAAGATTTCGGTCTGGGTTAAGGATATTGATATAGTTTTCGGCAAAAAACTTTTATGAGGACATGGTTTTTAGTTTTGGGCAGCGATGTATATCAAACATAACTCTTTGTTAAAGTACAATTATTTTTTATCTCTGTTTAAAAATTTATTACAAAACTAACACGAAACATCAATCGGAAAATTATAATCGGAAAATTTTAATCAAAATTCCAAAAATATTGAAAAAATTAAATAAAATCAAACTTTTTCAAAATTCCAAAAATATTCCAACAATTAGAATAAAATCAAATATTAAAATTTTTTCTAAATTCCAATAATATTTCAAAAATTCTTAAAAATTCAAACTTTTTCCAAAATTCTAAAAATATTGCAAAAATTATTACAAAATCAAAAATACAAACTTTTTCAAAATTCCAAAAATATTTCAAAAACTATAACAAGTTCAAAAATTTCCATGTCCAATTTCATTTTATATTACATTTACGTCATAAAAACAGCTACATTTTTTTTTCAAAAAAATTGGCTAAAAATAAATGCAATCATTTTTTGACACACTTGATATTATTTTTTGACAAACTTATAATGCCATAATTCTCTATAATAATAATAAAACTTCATTTCACACAAACAATAAATTATTTTTTTTTTTTTTCAAAAATTAGGTAAAAAAATAAATAAAAATCTTTCTTTTGACACACTTGACAACATTTTTTTGACAAACTTATAATATTATAATTCTCAATAATAATAATAAAACTTCATTTCAAACAAACAATTGATATTATTTTTTTTCCAAAAAATTGTGTCAAAAAATAAACAAAACTCTTTCTTTTGACACACTTGACAACATTTTTTTGACAAACTTATAATGCAATAATCTAGATTTTGGTCTCACATACCAATCCCGACCATCAAGATTTCTCCAAATTCAATGTTACTACTCGTAATCACTTAAAATTAACGTTTTTTAAGCAAAAAATATGCAAATTTCATTGTTTTGACACACTTGACGATTTTTTTGACACACTTCCGGTACAGTTATCGAACACATCGTCCTTTCGGCTCTTTCCATTGAGTAAACCTAATTTTAGAAAAAAAAAAATTTGAAATCCGTCCAGCGGTTTTCTAGATTTCGTCGGTTGTGACGGCCGGACGGCCGACAGACAGACACACATTTTTTTTGCTCATTTAGAATCAGTAGGTCCTAAAACGTCGAGAAATGCCAAAAAAGTGGGGGTAAGAATTTCACTTTGAGCTCATGAATGTCATACTTAGGTCTTTCAGACCGAAGTAATTTCGTTATTTTTTTGTGCGAAGATAAAATTTGCCATTTTTAAGATAATGCAACTGCAACAAGAAAACATCTTAAAAAAACTCAGCGATAAAAATTCTGGAATCAAAAATCCTGCGGAAAATATTCTGAAATAGAAAATTCTGAAATATGTATAGTCCTTGGCCCCCGCCGATTTCATGTGATAATTACCACATATTTTATACTTCGTGAGGTGGCTGTTCTTGACGAGTCCGAAAACTTTTGTTCTGCCATTGACCTCGATTCGGCCTCTTTTTCGTTCGGCAAGCCAACATGCCAAAATGTCAAGTGTCGGACTTGACAATACCAGACACATTTTTGTCCGACAAGGTAACCATCGTGTTCTAAAACAAATTTCCACACCCCATAGCTAAAAAAGATGTTGGTAGCAAATTTACAAGTTCATGGGTAATCGGCATTTTTCGGAGCTTGCCAAACAAAACAACGGCCGTATTGAGAAAAATGGCAGAACTAAAGTTTTCGAACTCTTCAAGGACAGTCGTCTCTCGAAATATAGAATATGCGGTAATTATCAGATGAAATCGGCGTGAGCCCAGAGACTAGTAGTTCAATATCAATTTTCAATGATAGACGCAGCTTACTCCATGAAAAGCCGCATACGACTCTAAGAGACGCGTTTGCCCACCGTTGGCATATAACATATTATTTTCAACAATTTTCGTTAAAAACACTTTTCTACACAAAGTTACTGGTTTAAACCTACCATATTACATGATTGTGGTATATAATTGATCGTTAAAAATGGTACGTGTTTAAACTACCCAAATAAAATTTATTACTTCTTTCAATTGGAAATCTTCCGTAATATTTGTGTTTCAATTTCTTTCATTTACATGTCTGCCTGCCAATTCCAATTGTTTCTTTTCCAAAATCCATTCTATTAATTACTTTTATTGCTCTCATTATTTTAATCTTAAACAACAAACAATTTATTATTTCTCCCAACTTCATCCTAATTTCGAAATCAAAAATTCAAAAGTATGTTTATGGTCTTAGAAATTCAAAGCAACCTTAAACCCATGAAAATGTAAAGGAAAATTTTAATTTTGGTAAGAAAATTGGTTTAGAAAGGTAAAACAAAATTTAAAAAAGAAAGGAATTTTAATTATTTAATATTTGTTTGAGTTTTCGAAATGGAAAATGGATGAATTCTAGTTTTATTCTTGTTTCTTCATTTTTGTTTTATTCAAAAATATTTTTGGTTCCTTAAAAGCTAAAGTGAAATATTTCTTTTGGTGAATTAATTAAATTTGAATTTTATTTAATTGGTTAATTAAAAATTATCCGTTTTAATTTAAATAAATTTAAATTTTTTATATAAAATTGGGTAGAAATTAGTTCTAAAATAATAATGCTGTTATGCTTATTTGAGACGAAAAGTGTTTATTGAGTTCTGCAGCTAATATTTGTTCTTTTTTGGCGGTCTTTATGTTCCATGTAGGTGAGTTGTTAAACTAACCAGCTTCGAATATTCACCACTTATCTCTTATCTCTTATCTTTAATGTCTAATCTCAATATTTTATTTCAACTCTGTAAGCCAACTTTCGTAAAAGCCGTAAACTCAAAAGTTAAAACTTTGAAAATAATTTTAGTTTGAAAAACAAAACGACTCTCATCTCTTATCTATATATTTTTAGAGATATCAAAACATAATGAAAATGTAATTTTTCTTTATATAAATTTGAAAGTAAACAAAAATTTTCAAATCATATAACTGAACTTCAAAGGAATTTAAATTATTATCAGATACAAACAAACAAACAAACATCTTCAGTTCACTCTAATAAACTTCGCTTACATTCAATCTTCTTTATTCAAATCCATAAAATAAAACAACAAAATTATTCATGTTTATCCAGAAAATTTAACAGTTTCTTTGTTTTTATAACACAATTAAATTTTATATTCAGCATATCAATCACACAATCGAATTCAATTGACTGACTTCAAATTTTCTTTACGTTTTTCATCAGTTTTTCATGCTTCGTTTTTCTTTTTTTTATTGTGTTTTATTCAAAATCAATCAAAATTTTACATTTCATTTCTTTTATTTGATCATTTTTCGTTTTTATTTACAAATAATTCAAAGATAATTTTTTGTTCGTTTTTCCTTTTTTTTTGTTTGTAAATTTTTTGTTTTTGAATTTATATTATAAAGAAATACCATTTTCATCCCATTTTTGTTATATTCGAGTTTTCACATTAAATTTAAATTACAATCAAACTTTTTTGTGCTTGAATGATAGCATTAATGTTTATTTAATTAAAGCTTACAAGAAACATCATCAATAGAAACAACATGAAGTAACTAGTAACCGAATAAGGGGAATAACCTATTTTTAATAAGGGGTATAACCTACATAGAAATCTTTAAAGACTAAACAAAATGCGTTCTAAGGATTAAATGGACGCAATTTTTTTTTTGTCTGTGTTGTTTAGTTATTTTTAAAAAAATTAATAACTAAACAATAAATACTAATATATAATAAAATATGACATCAATATTTATTTCAATTATAAGATGAAAATATGAAAGGGCTGAAATCTCAAGGTTGTGAGATATCAAGACTTCGGTTTGGGCTAAGCATTTTTATACAGTTTTTGACAAAAGGCTTTTATGAGGACATTGTTTTTAGTTTTGGGCAGCGATTTATTTTATTTGACATAATATTCTTTGTTAAATTGCAAGTATTTTATCTCTGTTTATAGAAGTTTATTACACAACTAAAACGAAACATCAATACGTTGCCGGAAAATTATAACAGATCATAATTTAGTGAAAAGTTGAAACACTCAGCAAACTACCCAAAGTCTCTACATTTAGCGTTCACAAATTTCAACTTTTCAAAAACAAACAATTTTTGAAATATTTTTTGAATTTTGAAAAGATTTGAATTTTTGATTTTGTAATAATTTTTGCAATATTATTAGAATCTTGTAAAAGTTGAAATTTTTTATTATGATTTAATTTTTGCAATATTTTTAGAGTTTTTAAGAAAGTTTATATTTTTGAGGTTGTTATAATTCTTGCAATACTTTTAGAATTATCAAAAAAGTTTCAATCTTTGATTTTGTAATAATTTTGCGATAATTTTAGAATTTTGAAAAAAAATTTAGTATTTTGATTTTATTATTATTTTTAAAATATTTCTGGATTTATGAAAAGTGTTTGAATTTTTAATTTTGTAATATTCTCTTGAATAGTTTTTTGAATTTCGAAGAAAGTTGGAATTTTTGATTTTATTATAATTTTTGGAATTTTGGAAGCAGTTTGAATTTTTTTCATAATTCTTAAAGTATTGCAAAAATTATAACAATCTCAAAAATATAAATTTTTTTAAAAACTCTAAAAATATTGCAAAAATTAAATCATAATAAAAAATTTCAACTTTTACAAGATTTTAAAAATATTCTAAAAATTATTACAATTCAAATCTTTTCAAAATTTCCAAAATTCTAAAAATATTGCAAAAATTTAACAAAATCAAAAACAAAAACTTTTTTCAAAATTCTAAAACTATTCCAAAACTTTTAATAAAATTTTAAATTTAAAAAATTTAAATTTTTTCAAAATTCTAAGAATATTCCAAAAATTATTACAAAATTAAAAATTGACATTTTTTTCGAAATTCTAAAAATTATAACCAAATCAAAAATTTAAACTTATTTTCCAACTGTTCCTATTATTCAGAAGTCGTGGAATCTGGAATCGCACAAAAATTACTTTTTTGTTAAAAAAAGACATTTAATCTGCAACAACTTGATATTTTCCAACTGTCCCTATATGTTTGGAGGAGTTGGATTTGGATAGAATCATATTCCGTGTCCAATTTCATGTTCAATTACATTTCATGTCAAACAAATAATCAAATAATTTTATTTAACATTTCTAATCGAAAATTATTTGCATTTTATGTTACTTAAGAACATTGGTTAAAGAAATAAATTAAAATGTGACACACTTAACGGCAGTTTTTGACACACTTACAATACAATACACTTATAATCAAACTCCTGTTCTCACATGCCAATGCCGACCATCAAGATTTATCCACATTCATAATTCAATGTTACTACTCGTTATCACTTAAAATGAAAGTTTTTTAAGCTAAAAATAAACAAAACATAATTTTCTGGTTTTGATACACTTAACGATTTTTTGACACACTTCCGGCACAGTTATCGAATACATCGTTCTTTCAGCTCGTTCCATTAATTTAACCTATTTTTAGAAACAAACATTTTTAAAATCGCTCCAGTGGTGTTCTCTCTAACGAGTTGTCGGAAGACAAACAGACGAAAAACGTGAACTACGCAGGTGAAAAAGTCGAAATTTGAACTTGACCATTTTTGATTTTCCTGAAACTTGGCATATGAGTAGTATAGACAAAATGAAAAATACGACTTATTTTAAATTTTTTTTAAAGTGCATAGTTTGAGCATAGGGGGCACCCCAACATGCATGAAAAATGAAAACTCTGCCAATCCAATGTAACTTTGAAATTAAATTGCTCAAGAACGGCGATACCGATTTCATCAAACTTTTTTTTGTTTGATAGATGATTAATTAGTTGTTTGAAAAAAAATTAATTTATTGTTCTTATAATTAATTTTTAAATAAAAATATTAAAAAAAACTTTTTTAAAGATGGCGCTAAGGTCAAAGATCAGTCAGAATTTTCATTTTTCATGCATGTTGACCCGGGTGCCCCCTTTGCTCAAACTATGCAACTTTTTTCAAAATTCTAAAAATATTCCAAAAATTATTCCAAAATCAAAGATTAAAACTCTTTTCAAAAATTCTAAAAATATTGCAAAAATTATAACAAAATTAAAATTATAACAAAATCAAAAATTAAAACTTTTTCCAAAATTTTAAAGATATTGGAAAATTTATTACAAAATCAAAAATACAACTTTTTCAAAATTCCAAAAATATTTCAAAAACCATAGCAAATTCAAAAAGTTCCATGTCCAATTACATTTACGTCATACAAACAATTAAATTTTTTTTTCCAAAAAATTGGCTAAAGAAATAAATGAAATTTTTTTGACACACTTGAAAATCTTTTTTGACAAACTTATAATGCAATAAAATTCTCAATGATAATAATTTCATGTCCATTTCATTTCATACAAATAATTAGTTATTTTTTTTTCTATAAAAATAATCATTCTTTTGACACACTTGACATTATTTTTGTGACAAACTTATAATCTCCATAATAATAATAAAATTTCATGTCATACAAATAATTAATTTTATTGTTTCCAAAAAATTGGGTAAAACAATAAATAAAAATCTTTCTTTTGAGACACTTGACAACATATTTTTGACAAACTTCTAATGCCATGATCTAGTTTTTGATCTCACATACAAATCCCGACCATCCAGATTTTTCCAAATTTATCACTTAAAATGAACGTTTTTTAAGCCAAAATTATGCATATTTCCTTGTTTTGACACACTTGACGATTTTTTTGACACACTTTCGGTACAGTTATCGAACACATCGTATCGAACACCTCGGCTCTTACCATTGAGTGTACGTATTTTTAAAAACCAAAGTTTTTGAAATCCGTCCAGCGGTTTTTTAGATTTCATCGGTTGTGACGGCCGGCTAGCTGACAGACAGACATACATTTTTTTACTTCACCACAATTTTAAATTGTGTGAAGTAATGCAATCTATCAAGAAAAAAAGTCTTACATACCCGAAATTTTGTTTTTTCTTTTGTTTTGGACCATTCTCTAAATAGCCAATTAAAATTTTGGTGTACGTCTGTATGTGGGTGGGTGGTTGGTTGGTTGGTTGACCTTCCTAGATAGGATCTTGAGGAAACTTTGGCAAATGATCCAGGCTCACTTGAAAATAAAAGATCTTGATTCATTTTAAATTCGAACAAAATGGGGGTCTACCGAACACTTCTAAGTTTAAATCTTAATCTTAAGCTTATGATATTATGGAAACTTGGTATATAAGGTTTTAGTACAGCTTCCAATATTTCTGAATACCAACTTCCTGTTTGTCACTTCCGGTTAAAAAGTTTCTTTCAGGGGTTTATCCCTACTGTAGCCTACAATTACCGATCGATTGTCACGAAACGTTGATAAAAGCTTTCAAGTAACATGAGCAAGATTTCATCAGCTTTTGGATTACATTGGATAAAGGGTTGGGGTCCACCATATAACATGTGGTTTTTTCCACTATGTTTTTTATATTTGTTGGGAGCATACAACATTCGTTGGTGAATGAATTTCGATGAAACTATGGAAAAAGATGCAAATATGTATGGCAAGAAACTGATTGATTTTTGAGCGATAGTGAACAAAGTGGTGGGTGGTCCCTCGAGCACCTGTTTTTTAAAGCTTAATAACACCTGTACCTAATAATCGAATTGGATGAAGCTTGGTACATAAGATTTTACTACGGTTCACAACAGTTCTGCATCCCAACTTCCAGTTTTTTACTTCCTAACTTTTTTTTGTAATATTTTGAAGTTTTTTCGGTGTCTTTATGCACACTAAAGCCTACAATAATGAAGTGATTATGATGAAACTTATGAAAAACGTCTCAATTAGTGTGAGAAGATAAGGATTATCTTTTGGGTCACCTTGATCAAAGTGGCTGGGGGTCTACCATACAACTGCTAACTTTTCACACTTTGTTTTTAAAGTTTGTTGGGAGCATACAGACTTCATTCATCAATCAATTTTAATGACACTTTGAAAAAAAGGGAGACTTAAATGACAAAGACCTGATTAGTTTTTGGACAATAGTTGGATAACTGATGGGTGCCTCCCAAACACCTTTTTATTGTGTCACCATTTTTTAAATGTTTGTTGGGAGCAAACCACATTCGTCGTGAATGAATTTTGATGACACTTTGGAAAAAGATGCAAATATGTATGGCAAGGCTGATTAGTTTTTGAGCGATAGTGAACAAAGTGGTGTGGGGTCCCCGAGCACCTGTTTTTTTTTTTAAATCTCAATAGCACCTGTACCTGATAATCGTTTTAGATGAAACTTGGTACAAAAACATTTAGTACGGTTCACAACAGCTCTGCATCCCAACTTGCGGTATGTCACTTCCGGCTAAAATTTTTTTTTACTTTTTCTCGTACAACAGAATTTATGTTCGTTGGGATACTACTGCTTTCTTTATTATTTTTATAATTAGAACTACGCGAAATCTATTACATTGGTTAGCCTTTAATTAAAGTATTTTATTGATATTAGGTCACTATAAATCCAGAACATTATGTTTCCAGAGCTGTGGTGAAGTCAGCCTATGCATCAGCGTCCCAATATTTTTTTTCTGCTGTTTTGGAATCGTTATGACCTAAAACGTCGAGAAATTCCAAAAAAATTGGAAGTAAGAATTTTGCTTTTGGCTCATGAATGTAATACTTCACCGAAGTAAAATAAAATAACAAATAAAAGCAAATGTTTTTAAAAGTTGCAGAAACAAAACTAAAATGTCTTCCTCAATAATAAAAGCCCAGCAAAATTGTGGCCACTTCAAAGACTAGTCCAAATCTATGATTGAGAGTGCTACCGTTGACTGTATAGAGTTGATCTGCCAATGTTTATTGTTACTCATAAGATATCACCTTGGCTAGCCAAGATCAATAGTTAAAAAAAAATTACAAATCTGCGAAAACTGATTCATCCATTCGAATGATTTGTGTATTTATTCAAATGCAATGGATGTATATGTCTCCAATTACATGCAAACATTTCACATCATTAATTACAGAAAAACGTTCAGGTAACATTGAACATGAATGTACTAAAACAGATTTGTATGTCTGTCTATTTTTATTTTGTATTTTTTATCTTGGCTGTTGTTGAATTTTATATCGATTAAATTCAATCGAGCATATTTTGCAAAAACAAAGATTTGTTTTTGTTTGCAATTTAAGCAGGTATGTCCTACCTATAGTATGCGTAAATATTTCATTTAGAACAAGGTGGTTCTGAGGTTTTGACTTGAAACATAGTTAGACTAATTATAACAGTTTATTGTTGAAAAAAACCCTTTATAAATTAGTCTTCACTGATCTTCAATCCCCTACTCTAACTTTTTTTATTTTCTGCTAAAGTGAGGAATAGCTTAGATTTTAACGTTGTATATGTCGGGCAGGTTGGATTAGATTTAGGTTATATTTAAAATATAACTACCAACTATAGACCAATGTTAGAAACACACACACAGAGTAAATGTAACACCACTTTTGTACAATCATTGGAAAGAGACTAAGCCTTTTCGCATGCTTTCCAAGGATCCTGTTACCAGTGATGACTCCTGGAAACGATCCTATCCGATATCTAAGTTACTCATAAATAACAATTGTTTCCAGAGCAGAGAATCTAACCGGGTCAAGGCTTATCTGCTTATATTGCTGTTAATTATATTGGTAGCTCTATCTTAAATTAGATGTTTAAGGGAAGAAAGAAACCAGCCTTGAACTGCTTTATCTGATTGTAAATGCCTTATAGCTGGTACACCTGCTATAGATAATTCCCTTACATCACTATGCTTAGGGTTAATTTTGAAGTTGTTGCAACGGTATATAGTGATTTCAATGCAGCTGTGCAGTTAAGCTGCATATACCTTAGTCATACGAAGGTTTCATTATTCGGGATAAACTTGGCATGGAGTATGTTCAAGTGGTTTGTAAACTCTCTACCTTCGAATTTGAAATCATCTCTAAAAATTACCACTGCAACCACTCCCTCTTATAAATAAAAAGTCAATTCGTAGAATTTTAGGTTTTCAGATTTTTTCAGAACCTTTTTTTTGTTATAAGTTGAAGTAGGTGTGTCAAATCTGTAACATATATCAAATCTACAATGCATTGTTTAGCAAAGGTTAAGAGGTGTAAAAGGAGCAAATGGACTATATGTGAGGTTAGGCCTATATGTGACAATGTATGGAGCTCTGAGGTATTCCGCAACTCAGTAGGTATTAAGCTACCAGAGTCAGCTAACTTGAATGGCTTAATTTGCTAATTGCTCTGAAGAGCTTTGAATCTACCACTTAATTATTGGGAAGTTGAACTGACGAAGAACTGAGACTTCCCGCAAAAACTGGAGTTAGAAGTTGGCCAGTTTTTGTGCTGAACGATAGTATTATTAGAGTGGCTGTAATAATTCCCTAGAGCCTACACTCAGAGAATTCTGTTGTTAAAAACTATCAAAATAGCCATTAGATTAATAATTTGGTGATTATTATACAGCTAATCACAGCTTGTGATTATTTTCATTAATTTCGTAATAACAGGCATTATTAAACTAATATTATTTGGTCGTAATATTTACTAACAAAAAAAAATTCAAATCTTAAATCTAAAAACGATAGCTTTTATATTTATAAAAATTCTTATTGAATTAATAACATAATGAATTAGATTCATATTAGGTATCCATTGGATAAATGACATATATTATTAGAATAATAAAGTTGTTTTTAAAAAAATTTTAGGTTATCAGATTAATAATACAATCTAATTAGATTTATAATAGGTTCTTATTAAATTAATAATAAGATGTTATTAAATTATTAATGAGACTTATTAATAACTTATATTTTACACTTTTTAAATAAAAGAGAATATAAATTTTTTATTAACAATTTTATTTATTTCAATTATTTTTATTTAATTTTAAAGTATTTACATTTCACAGTTTTAATTTTAAAATAATACATAATTTTTAAAATATTTTTAAATTTACATATGACAAAAATTAAAAGAAGAAAAAGAACATGTTCGTATATAAAATAAAAAGTATAGTAAAATATATTATATTTTACTATATTTTTTATTAATTATTAATTAAAAAATAAATTTACATAGTTAAATCAATAATATATATTATTGATTTGAATTTAGCAAATCAATTATATATTTATTTATTTCTTTTTCGCCTTTCAATGTATAAAAATTAAAAATACCTTTGGATAAAATTCCAAAATTGGTTGCTGACTGCGGATTTTTTAAGTTCAAAAAATAAAATATTTTGAAGCACACATCAATTACTTTTCACGTTGTATAAAATTCATACCGAACACTATCAAAACATTCTAGTATTGGCTTTGTTATAGATCCAGTAATTAACAAAAGTGGCTGAATTGGTAATTGTTGATCCAAATACTTTTGTAACGTCTCTTCAACATTTTGAACAGTTTCCGTTGAACAGAACCGTGTATTTCTTATAAATTTTATGCTCCATTGTTTTGTTGATTGGACGGAGTATCCTGTGGAGTAAATACATAGTTAATAGCAGAATACCATCTAAATAATATAAAACAGAAAAATATTATTTTATTACAGAATCAAACATTGAATAGGTTTAATTGTTTTCACTCAAAAAACTTACAAATGACATGTCCAAAAACCACTTTTTAGCTTATAGCCTATTCAAATACATCAGAAACAGAAACAGAATTTCATACAAATTTGACAACAAAAAATTCTGTTGCTGTAAATTTTGAATGGAATCCTGTTTCTGTTGTATGTGATTTTCAAGTTTTTGGAGCCAAAAAAACAAATTTTAAAAACTTATTTTATGTATTGCGAAGCTTTTCAACAATCTCTCTTAACTTTTCATCTTTAACTTGTTCTTCAAAAATGGGCTGAGTTTTCTGAATGAATGTTGGTAATTTACAACCAAAATCGGTGGCTTTCGTAAACATTGATTTAAAATAAGTGTCTATCTGAAAATTTTAAAAGGAATATTAATATAATTAAAATGTTATTGAAATATACTAATATTGAATTATTAATTATCAGTTTATAACCAAGCGGTAATTTAAATTGCTTCCATTAGGTTAAAATTTCCGAAGTTGATTTTAATTTTGAAATGTCGCTGAGTCTCAGTTGTTTAGTCCTGTCCCATGCAGACACAATTTCAGCCCAACTACTATGTTCATCAAACAAAATTTCTACATGTTCTGATGAATCTGCTAAATAGGAACTGAAAAACCAATTTTATTTTAACACGGCATAGACAGTACAAAAATTTACAAAGTTTCACATACCAAACGTATGAATTCGTTTACTTGCCAACTATTTGTTTTTGTTTTAAATCATAACATTTCTTATCGTTTAATAAAAGAGTTTTAATTTTTCAATTTTCTTAATAACACTTTTAGCTTTTCACAAAAATTTTAAATATTTTTTAAAGTTGTTGTTTATTCAGCGTCTGGATATAAACTGTGTCTTACCAAGATTTAATTAATCGTTATTAAAAATAATAACCTATGGTTAGATTAATGTACACTATTATTAATCTAATAACTTACGTTTTTAAATTAAAAACGTCGATGATTAATCTAATAAAATGGTTATTAAAATTAACTACAAAAATAATAATTTATGTTTTTATTTTAATTGCTCTACGTTAATCACATGATTTTTTATTTGATTGCCTGAATTCATTATTTTAATAAGAACTGGTTATTAGTTTAATCAACCGTTGTGATTTTTTTAATAAGCTTGACCGTATTTTTATTTTAATAAACATTTTTATGAAAATAATAACAAAAAGTATTAATCGAACGAATGTGGCAATTACTTTAACAAAAATCGTTATTAGATTGATAAAATAACTTATTACACATTTTCAAAACGGGCGGTTATTAAATTTACTAACAAAATTCTCTGAGTGTAGAAGCTTCTGTAGATTCTTCTATGTTATTACATAGAAATCTCCAAAAAATTTTGTTTGCTGATCATAAAACTTTCTTTTTTGTAATGGTTCCAGTCCTATTGCTACCATTAACATTTGGCTATGTTAAACATCATTCTTGCTCCTGCTCCAATATTTTGAGACTTTTAAAACATTAAAGTTATTACGTTTCCTTCTAATCTTTCCAGTTGATCGATAGCCTGAAAGAATTTTTTCTCTTGATTAGAAGAGAATCGCCTCATAAAACTGTTCAATAGAGTTCCTAATCCTTTTTTTGCAGTTAACAATAGCTTGTTGGTAATTGGTGCTAAATTCACATCTAGGACTTCTATTCTGTTTCTTGTGATGAAAGTTGGTTTGCAAGAAATATTGCGTACAATAAGGTTAGGTATGTGTAAACTGTGTCAGATGAAATGATGAACGTTGACATCGGCAATTTCCAATCCGTTTTCTCAGCGTTCGTGGGGGTCGTTCGTTCTCAGTGGTCGTTGGTATTAATGTGCCATTTACGGTGAGATAAACCAAAAGGAGTTTTAGGTGCTCGCCATGCTAATGGTGGTAACGGCCAGCTCTATTTCAATTCTGTCTCTATATAAAAATAAATTAAAAATAAAAACATTCGAAACAATTCCGAAATTCAATTTGTAATTTTTTATTTTCATTAATAAAAAGTAGGTCATATAAAATAATATTTATCAACATAAATAAGTTATAAAATGCAAAATGGTAACCTTTGATTTGCGTGTTAGTATGTGTATTTATTTTCTTGGATATGAATGAAGGTACATTTAGACTTGGAAGAATTTATGACAACTTGTCTGAGGCAACAAGTCAATAAACTTGCAATTGCAGACAAACAAATTTGATTACATATGTATGAGGTCTCAAAAATATGTTTAAAGCAAAGTTTACAATTTAATTTTATTCGAGCACTCATTTCGCTCCTAAAAATGGTATTCATAAATTAAAATGTTTATAATTTCAACATCTCTCTTCCTCATATAGGAGTGATATTTTTAGTTTTTTAATTTTACTCCTAAAGATTTTTTATTTTATTTATTTTATATATCTTTTCTTTCATCCATTTGCAAAAGAAGAAAATTAGTACCTCCTTCATCCTTTTTATATATTTTTATAAAAAAAGAAGAATAAATTGAATAAAACATTCTCAAAAATTATTTACTTTTTACATTGAAAAGCATCAATTACGAAGCAAAAATTAAATGTTCGAGTATTTGAAAGAAAATATTTATTTCAATAGAGGAGCGAGAACGATATTTTATTATATTCATTCCTGTATTTAAGAGTGTTATATTATTTTATGTTACATCACCCAAAGAAAGGAATAAAGGAGTGTTACAGGGAGCGTTTTAAGCTCTGGTTTAAAGTGTTGTATGAGATGATTAGAAATTTGTTGATTGACTTGTTGCACTTATGCATGTTTCTTAGTTTCGATCTTGTATTAAGAAATACTTATGGTCTGGTATTTCTTTTATTTTTTATTTAAAATAAATTGTATATTGAAATCATGTGATGGGAATTCGATTAATGTATATTAAAAAAGAAAAAACATCAATCAAGCTGTTCCGTCGAGCATTGTGTAAATTTTAAACATAATAAAAACATTGTTACCAGTAGTGTATTGTGTCATAAGTGTTTTTAACGTAAAATGTTTAACTAAATAATTGTTCGAATTAAAATTGTAAAATTTATCTATTCTTGAAATTAGTTAAGCTTAAGTGGCACTAAGATTTGTCTATTAAAGTTCTAAGTGGTAACAATTAATAAAAAGTAAAACAATAAAATACAAATTTCAACATTTTAATTTATTAAACAATAATATTTTTTGTATTTTTTTATTTTTTCTACCGTGTTTGTGTTGAAGAAAACGGTTTCAAAGAGATCGAAACTGTTGTTTATCCGTACCAGTTGATGTAAAAGAAAATGTAATCGATGGTGGCTGAATAAAAATGTAAGGGATAGTTACGATTTGGATGAAAGAGGTTGTGTCCAAGTAGCGCATATAGGTTTGGGTCGTCATCAATGTTTATGTGATAGATTTATTTCAACGAAAAACATAAATGTACGAAGTAATATTTGAGAAACTTTTAACATTACAAAACGCAACTGTAAAACCTTTTGAATAACACCTTAATTTTTATTGAAGCATCAAAGGATGGTTTGTATGATTTAATTACGATTGATTACTATGTCTATGATCGTCATGATGTTTGGGCTTTCGATCACGTTCATCTTTGGTGTGATATAATTTAATACAGTACATTGTATTTTGTACCTTTTCAAAACACATTAATGTAAGCTTTTTGGTTTAGTTTATATAATTTTTGTTTGTTTTTTTTCAATTTTTTTATATATCCAGCATTGATTTATTTTGGTTAATATATACTTGGTTCATAAGAGATCTCTCCGGTCTAGATACATTTACGTACAGTTCAGCATATTTATCCATTTTTCATTTATTCATATATTTACTGTTACATGTTGACCATGCGATGCCCATTATTTGGTAGTAAAAATATATTTAAGTTATTTTTCAAGAAGAGAAAAACTGGCATTTGTGTTGCCTCAAAAGGCAATAATTTTTTTGCCGTACAGATTTAGGTCATTTATTAATCTTTATTCAAAATCGATCATCATAAAGGAGTTAAACTAATAAGTAAAAAAATATATAAGTATAAATATAAGTAAATATAAGTAAATATAAATATAAGTAACGCTAAAGGAGTCATGTTGTATCCTGAAAAGGATATAGAAAAAATCCTGCTTATACTCAAAATGGTACTAAAAATCACGACGAGTCATTTGTACCTAAATCCAATACAACTCCTCTGTCTGTTATTTATGTTAGAAACAATAAGTAATAAGCAATTAGTATATTGAAACAACAAATAATTGGAGAAATATTTTGTATTTTGTGTTAGTTTACTGGTTTAAAGTAGTTTTGGAGTTTATACCATCGATCTAGACTCTATACTCTAGAGATTGCCAAACTCAGTCCTACACTTAAATGCGAATACATGTAAATAAATCATGAATGAAATACAAACCGTATTATTTTTTTATCATGCTAAATTATTTATATCATTTCCAAGACGTTGTTGACATTGTAGAGGCTGTCATAAGGATTTATTTTTAAACGATATACTTACTCTAGAAAAAATATGAAGCAAGTCATTTTCATTTTCAATATTTCAAAGTAATGCCACATTTAAATCATTCAATTAATTTTATTCTTCCTACATTTTTTTGTAGTTCCATTCTGATATAAATTTATGTATCTCTTAAGATCTTCTATAAGAGAAAAACAGAAAATTCATGGGATAAAATAAAATATTTTAGATGAGGAAACACCAACAAAAGACAAGACATGAAGAAGAAAAACAGAATACTATAAAAGAAAAGAAAAGAAAATTGCTTTGAATATTTTATTTGTAAAAACGTTACAATACTCTTAGTGGATTTCGGCAAAAGCTTCAACCAAGTGTATGCCTAATACATATATTTATATATCAAACCGAAGAGGATTATGTATATTCAATGAAATTTTTGCGAAAAAAATTAACGCATTTATTATCGTTCAATTCTGTCAACGTACACGACTTTTTAGACCAAACCAATAAAAATTAAAAGTTCAGACCATCTCCATTAAAATTTATTTCTAAAAAGAACAAACAAGCTTTTTGAACAACCATAAAAGCAGACACACTCATTTTATTTACGTTTAATTTCTTATTTGCTTTTTTTATCACAAAACTTTTTAACGTAAAAGACAATAAATTAGATTAATATTAATACAAAAAGTTCTTTCCATTATATGTTTGGGTTTGTTTATTTTTGTTTATTTATTTTTTTTTTTTTTTCAAATAATAGAAATTTCTTTTTATATGGTCCAGATAGAAATATTTCCCTCAAATAGGTTTGAATGAAATCTATTTTGTCTAAATATATAATAGAGAATGAGTGAATTATTTTGACTGAGTACAATAAAACGAGTTGGGGAAAAATTTGTGAAATGAATTTAAGGAGAGTTGCTATTGGAGTAGGGTGTATCGTCATTTTTCAGGAACCTATTAATTTGAGTTCAGCTTCTATGAACTAAACCAAGTGTTTTGTTTTGATCAGTAATGTAAGTGGTAAATAATTACTTAAAGAACAATAGATCTTTTTATTAGAAATTATTACTCCACTAGTAGCGATCCGTCACAATGAGATGTTATTTGCGGTAAATTACGGAAAAGTGTTTTTTTATTTTTGGAACACCTTGTGAATAAGCTCATCTAACTATTGGAATACTGTGATTTTTTGCACTTTGAAAACGTTTTCCATTTTCTTTTAGAAAACCTTTTTAGACATTTTCTGACGTGTTCCGTGTTGGACCTGAACGGACACCCATCATAAACACCAAATAGTGTGAAATTTATAATATTCCGCAATCCTTATTAGGTTATTCATAAAATTGCAAGACAACTGTTGAATTTAACGATTTATGGTGAAAAAAGTAAGAGATAATGTGCGAATAAAATTCGTTCGCCGGCAATTCCATGGATATAAATTAAAAATACATATATGCTATTTATATTATTGATATAAAAATTAATAAATGATATGATATATTTTAATAATATGACTGTGATTTGATTTTTCATAAACTAACACTTGTACGTAAGTGTTAGTTTGTTGGTATTAATATATAAACATTTTCCTTTAAAAGTATAAAGTCACAGCAATTTTTTTTTCAAAATGCACACAATTGTAATGTTTGTTCTTAACAAACCATAGCTGTGCCGATCTTTCTAATGAAAATAATTCAAATTTGATTGATTGTGAAATGCAGAATGTTTATGCTCCGAACCAGCCCTGGTTGTAAAAATATTATAATGTACATTATGCAAATTCTTGTATTCTTCATCTTTGGATTAGGAAGTAAGTAATGAAATTAAATTTCCGTAAGTTTTTTTTGTGTCGTTTATCCTCCCTCCATGTAGGAGCGTCGCTAATCGGCTTTGAATATGCACAACGGTCATTCACAACAACGACATAATTACCATGACCATTCCAAACTGTGAATCGGTACGTAGAACAAGATGCCAAAACCAAGAAATCCTATTGGCACGGATACACCTATAATATCAGGACCATCATGAAGGTCTGTAATCTCAAAGATATATCGGGTTCTGCACTCTCCATCGTCTGTTTTAAATAGAGCAAAAATGAAGCCCGTTTGCGACCCATACATCAACACCGGTCTAACCAATGTCTTGTTTAACTTGAGTTTGGTGTTAGTTGATACATACGCTGATCCTAAGAGAGGTTTAATCGAGTAGAAAGTTAGATTACCTGCAGCAATTCGAGCTTTTATATCTGTAAGTTAAGCATTGATGTCTTTGAGTCACGCATTGATTCCAAACATTTAAAAGATTCTACTCCCTCAATTCGCTCATCGCCGCAAATCAAATTTTTCTTCTTCTTCTTGAAACATTCAAATGTTAGGTTTTATTGTAGTTAATTTGCAGACTAATTTTTCTAGCACCTCTCTCAAGCGACTTGAAAGTCGCATTCATAACACCTTCACTTCGTCCGACAGTATCATCAGCGTCCTGTCCTGAGCGATAGTCTGTCCTGAGTTCACTGACAAGATATTGTTGTTAGTGGGCAGTTTCTTTTGACAGCACACATATTTCAAGTCTAAATTAAAGTGTAAAGGAGAGCAAGCATCGCCTTGTTGAACTCTAAACACTTTTCCAAAATCATACTTATCAAGAAAAGTGCATCGGTGGTACCACAGCCTTGCAGGCAGTCACACTGATATTCCCCAAACAGTTGTTCAGAAAAGAATTACTTTTGGCTAGCAAAATGTGGGAAAAGATCTTATATGCTGTGCAGAGGATGTTGCTCAAGACCGGCTCTCACACCTTACCTTGCTATCGCGGGATAGCTTCAGTTTCCAGGATTAATATATGTTATTATAACCTGGTCGCAACAAAAGAATATTTGTGTGAGATTAAACATTTTATAATAGTTTTATAAAAATTAGGACATTTTACAAAACTGATGGTTCCCACACGTACATTGAACGAGACCGCTCTCACGTCTTGATCACAACCGAATTATTTAGTGCATCATGGAAGCCATGCCTATACTATCTTTCATTATTTTATTCTAATGTTTAACATTTATACAAGTAGAATTAATTAAACAAAAAAAACTTACAAATTAACCAGATTAATTCTTCTACGATAACAACAATACGTACATCCGTGTTGACTCCAATAACTCTTCTCCAGGTACTGGTATTAGAAACAAACAACAAAGATGAATAACAACATTGATCAGTAATCATCCTTTCTATAGCTGCGGCACTATGTTTACTCCATTAATTGCTTACAAATATGGACACTGATCAAAACAACCATGATGACTGACCGCTACGATTATTAACATGTTATTTACACCTGCCACAACACGGGTGACAGCAATAATCCTCAACACCTACTCTAGCATCGGCAGCAATACACAAATTTATAACAAAAAAGCACCAAACTTATCCCAAGTGTCTGCATCAACTTTAATAATGATGAAGTATAGCGATAATTAACACTAACATTTAGTTTCGCATCAGTGACAATACTTAAATTTGCGTTGAAGCAAATATTATCAATTTATTTGGACATCACTCAAAATAGCAATCACCATGTTGTTTTCTTGAGACGGCTGTGACAAGGGTGCTGTCACTAATTTGGGTAAAACGTTAACACCCTTTAAATTCCAATAAAAATAACTCAATTTTTTTTTTAGAGATAGACACACTAAAGCTTTTTATTAAAATAATTTCTAATATAACTGTTCAGTCTTAGGTGAACATATTCAAATGAACTCCAATTTATTATCTTGAACTTTGTTATTTCCAAACACATAATAAAGTAAAAGATAATAAATTGGCAATCAGAACTTATAATTATATTGAATTTGCAATTTGTAAATATTTAAAATATATTAAATTATGTAAGTTAACACAAAATTGCTATTTGGGCAATATACAGAACATCAGCAATTTTAGTTTTAAGTACTTATTTGTTGGTATAATCAATGTATACCAATTTGTATATAAACCACAATTTTAAATGAATAAAATATAGTTTCATACGAACAACTATCGAGTTATTGTTATTGTCATAGCACCCACCAGAGGCGAGCGGATAACAATCCACTAATAATCGAATTGTGTTTATTCTGATTAAGAATAAAACAATAAAATTTAAACCAAAGACTAAACTTTTAAAATTATATTAAATTTTTCCACATTACATAAGTAAACTAATTACTTCCAAGTCACAAAAATAAGAAGAGAGCGTTTTCTAATGGTTGACCGATATTTATATCCATCCTATCATGGACCTTATCTCCTCGTTCATTCATGCTATCTCTTCATTTTTTTCCGATAGATGGCTTATTATTTTAGACAGCTCAAGAGTCCAACAATAGATGTAGTAAAATCTCGGTCCACCATAACTTCTGTCAAGAAATGTCAAAGTTTGTTTGTGAATATATTTTTAGGTATGTTTTTCAATAATTCAATAATTCCTATGCAAATCAGTCACAAGAAGGTGACATTATTTTAATTAAGCTTAGACCATCAAAGACAACTCTTCAACAGCTCAGACAATTTCAGCGTAGGCAAAAACAAAATCATTGAATTTGTTTACCAACAAAAAATTCAGGCTGATGCACGTAGAAAGCTTACGGTAAGAGTTTGTTTACAATCATATAAAAAATCTATATGAATATACTAAATCTCTTTTCTTTTTAGGAAAAAGGTGATGCTGCATCTCAACTGTAACAAGGAGAGCAAATCCCCTGTAGTTTGCTCATTGTAAGCGATTACATTTTTTACGGATTGGTATTTGCATAGCTGAGTTCCAGTCCGGTGGCATGGTTTCAGTCTTTCAGAACATTTGAAGAAGTTCCAACAATCTTCAAGATAGAGTTTCACCACTAGCTACAATCATTTCGGATGTTATATCGTCGATACCAGGTGCTTTATTGCGTTTTAATTTTAACAGTTCCTCTTCGAATTCCTCTTTCGTGGGTTCACCTCCATGTACTCACGAATAAGCTTTGCTCGTCGTCCGACTTGCTGCTGGTCACTTCAGTTGAGAAGATTCTCAAAATAAGCGACCCAAGTATCTAAAATATTTTTAAGGTCTATTTGTAGCTCCCAATTTTTGTTTTGAATAGCAGTCGATCTAGTTTGAGGTCCTTTCCTTTCTTTTAACCTGTTGAAAGAAGTTACGCGATTGATGTTCCTTATGGATGTTTTCAATATCCTAACACTCTCTTCCACAGTTCTCTCTTTGTTCGTCTACATAGCTTTGTTGCTTGATTGGCTTGATTTGCCAGTTTAAGGTTCTCCTTCGTGGACCTGGTGTTACGTCATTGAAGACACATCAGAAAGCAATCTCTTTTGTTCATGGTTTGTAATCTTGCCCGACTAAAGCCATCTGATACTATCGAATCCTGACAATTGTATTTTTGGCATGTTTGGATTGTCCGACTCGACAATAGCAGACAAGTTACCCTCGTTTTCTAAAACAAATTTCCACCCCCATTAATAAAAAAAATTATGGTACTAAATTTATAAGATCCTCGGACAATCGTAATGTTTGGGCGTTTGCCAAGCGAAAAAGCGGCCGAATCGAGAAAAATGGCAGATACAAAAATTATCGGACTCAAGGACAGGCTCCTAACGAAATACAAAATATCTGGTAATCATCAAATGAAACAAGGGTCTGGTGACTAGAAAGTTTTTTTTTAACTGCCCGATATGGGAAGTTATTGTTTTTGGGTCGATTTTCGAAATCGGAATTTTTTTGATATCTTTACGTTTCATGACCTCCTGAAGCTGTTTAGACTATTTTTAGCTGGCAGTCTGTATGTGTGTGTGTGTGTGTATGTATGTGTATATCGCTATGTGGAGAATTTTTGCCCAACGATTTCTCAACAACGGATGGGTCGATTTTAACGAAAATGGTCGCAATCGATGTTTCTTGTCGTAACTTAGAGCCCAGTCCTTTTCTAGCGAAATTATATCGTTTGTTTTTTAGTGGTTTCCAAAAAACTGAAAATCATCTCTTGCAAATATCATGAGATTAATAAATAATGCTATCAAGGTCATGAAGCTTCCATATTGCTTGTCAGCATGTCAGACATTTATAATGACATTTGTATAAGCAATTGCTATCTTAGTTTTTGAGATTTTTAAGAAAATGTGAAAAAACTACGTGTTATTTTCTTTATGCAAACTCATGATATCTGGATGAAACTTTTGTATGTAAATGAGCTGCAACCGCATCCGGGTTTACTTGAATATCAAAAACCTGAGTTATTTTCTACATTTGACAAAAAGGTCAGAGGTTCGAGAGGAGATTGCTGGTCAACTGTTTATTAACTTTCCGATATGAGAAGTTATTGTTTTTGGGTCGATTTTTGAAATCGAAATTTTTATAATATCTTTACGTTTCAAGACCACCTGAAGCTGTTTAGGCTATTTTAAGCTGGCAGTATGTAGTGTGTGTGGGTATGTGCGTGTGTATCATCGTATGTGGACAAACATTTGTCCAACGCTCTCTCAACAACGGATGATCCGATTTCAACTTCAATGGCCACAATCGATATATCTTGGTGTAACCTACAGCTCAGTCTTTTTCTAATGAAATCAGTACATTTATTTTTTAGGGGTTTCCAAAAAACTGAATATCATCTCTTGCAAGTATTACTAGAATAAATAATGCTATCAAGATCATTTACCTCCCATTTTGTTTTTCATCATGTCAGCCATTTATAATGACATTTGTATAAACAATTGCTATCTTACTTTTTGAGTTTTTTTAAGAAAATTTGAAAAATAGGCGTTATTTTCATTACTCAAACGCATGAAAACTTGATGAAACTTTTGAATTAAAATGAGCCGCAAACGCATCCGGTTTTATTTGAATATGGAAAATGTGCTATTTTGAATCAGCTATTTTCAAAATTTGGCAAAGGATTCGGGGAGGATGTCTGTGGTTCGTTGAACAACTGTTATTTTAGACTTCTCAGTCTTGACATTTAATTTTGTTGAAACTTAGAGCATAAGGTTTTTGTAATGTTTATAGTCGTTTTGCAACTTGTTCGAAATTTCTTCTCTCAACCCCCTCTAAGGAACATCTGAAATAATTAGCTAACCGCTATAGTTTTCGTTCAATCTTTACAACATTTTCTATAACCGTGAATTTTTTCAATTTTTCGCTTCTGTAATGTTCGAAGATAAAGAGTGGGAGAGAAACAACTTTTCACATTTTTATAAATAAGTCAGAAACCGTGTTTTCGAAAAATACAAAAAAATTATTTTGAACTACAAAAAAAATCACCTTCCATATGACACCCCACTTGTCCAAGTCAAAAATATTTTTTTTTCAAAATTTCTACTCGCAACCCCCTCCAAAGAACAATTGAAATTATAACGACCAAAAAAAATTTTTCATTTTTTTATTGCCAAGTTCCTACAACCGTGAATTTTTAAAAATTTTTTCTTTTGTAATGTTCGAAGATAAGTGGGGGGGACAAAACTAAAATTTCACTTTTTCTAAAATAAGTCCATTACTGTGCTTTCGAAAATTAGAAAAAAAAACTGTTTTAGACTAGAAAAAAAATAACCTTTCATATAAAACCCCCCACTTGACATGACCAAAAATATTTTGTTTTCGTAATTTTTACTCTCAACCCCCTCCAATGAACATTTGAAATTATAACAACCAAGGATTGGATTTTTGGATTTTTTTTTGGATTGGATTTTTTTTGATTTTTTTAAACCAAACTCGATTCCTTAAAACAAACTTTTGTTTTACTATCTCCTTATCAATGTCCATAAAATATTGATAAAAAATAATATTCAAAATTTTCTTGTTGTCAGTAGGCGTGGACAAATACATTGAATAACTGTAAAAAATTTCAAGTTGATAGCACTTATAGTTTTTGAGAAAATCGATTATGTAGAAATTCGGACGGACACCTAAGTCTCACCAATAGGGTACCGTTTTTACTTTTTCAAAGTACGAAACCCTAAAAATGGTGTTATTGTATGATAAAAATCGAAAAAATTTTAGCAACGTTGACAAAGTAGACTTTAAGTAGACTCCACCGTTAGTTTTTTTTAAATATATGGTGCAATGAAAATCTTCTTTCCAGTGTAACCAAAAGATTAAAATATGACGATTAATTGCAAGTCTTAGAAAGAGAATTTCAATTTATTAAAGTTTTAAGAAAATATCTTTATGTTACCTATTTAACTTAACGGGAAGTTCTTGGCGTGGCCGCTATGGTAACAACCTACCCTACTAGTCTATTTTTTATTTGACAACGTAATGATAAATAAAAGCAGTAGGGGGATTAGTAATACGGTGCTAGAGCGGAAATTCGTGGACCGTCTTAAGACTAACATAAGCAAAAGCATTTGACAAAGATGTTTAGATTAATCAAGAACGAAAGGTGAGCAGATGCCGCCCTAGTTCTAGTGATAAACGATGCCAGCTAGCAATTAGATGTAGCTACTCCTATGGCTCTTTCAGTAGCTCTTTGTGAACCCAAAGCTTTTGGGCGCCGGGTGAAGTATAGTATGGTTGCAAAGTTGAAAGTTAAAGGAATTGACAGAAGGGCATCATCAGGAGTGGACCCTGTGGCTTAATTTCAATCAACACGGGAAAACTTACCAGGTTCGAACATAAATGGGTAAGACATTAATAGCTCTTTCTCGAATATATGGGTGGTGGTGCATGGCCGTTCTTAGTTCGTGGAGTGATTTGTCTGGTTAATTCCGATAACGAACGAGACTCAAATTTCTTAACTAGATGCTAGATGGAGTGTTGATAAAAAGGTCCTGGTCATTTTTGTCTAAAACATATATTTCTGATGATATTTTTAGAAAAACCTGAAAATTCTTTGTAACGAACAAAAAAAATATGACGAATAAGTGTAGTAGAATTTTTATACCATCGAATACGAAAATTGGTGGTTGTGCGCATATTCATTTGCGCATGTGCGAATATTCAGTGTCTCAGATTAAAATATTAAAAAAAATTGTTGGGGTCCCATTTAAAAGGGCAAAAAATACGAATAAAATTAATAAATTACTATTGAAATTGAACAAATTATAATCGAAAAACAAAAATATTAATGATTTTGTAGGCAGTATAACAAAATTTTGATAATTAAAAATAATTATAATAAAAATAACGTCGCCTATGTAAACAAATGTCACAATAAACAAATGGTACTAACTAGGAGTAGAAATTTAACTAATGTAATTGCTTTAAAGAACAAATTTATCCCAAAATAAATAATACATCTCTGTTTTACTTTTTGTCTCATCTTTTATCTCTTGTTGCGTGCTATCTGTCAAAAATTCATTGGTAAAAAAATTCTACTAGACTAGTTTTTTTTTTTGCCTTTTCATTATTATATTTTTTTTCCATAGTAGAAGAAGAGAAAGTTAGTATTTTATTGTCATCAATATTTCTGTATATTTCAATTATTTTTTACTTTTTTAGTGTTCATACTGCATGTGAGAGCGTAGCAAGGCTAATCATCAGCTTAGAATATTCACCACGGTCACTTTAAGATCGTTCATTACGATTGTAAGTCGTGGTCTACCTCGCGGTCGTTCACTCCCTGAAGCACTCACGTACATTTTAGATAGATTTCATATAAAAATCTACCTATCAATTTATTTTATAAATAGCCCCCTGCCATTAGAGGTTCCTGAGTAAGCGGCTCCAAAAAAAAGCCAACCGGCTTAACCAACCGGCACTCTTACGCTCGTATTTGTAAAGCCAGTTCAAAAACCCATTTTAAAAATGTGTGGTTTACTAATATCTTGGACAAGTTAGTAAATCAGCAAAATCCGACACATGGTTAAGAAACTAGACAACAATCTACAATCTTTTTTTGTAGGAAAATATTTTTGGTGTGGGCCAAAAAATGAACAATCACATTGTTGATTGCAGATAGCTAAAGAGCCGATTATATTGCAGATGTCTGATTCTTCAAAAATGATATAAATATGTTCAAATATTTAATATTTATAAATTTTGTTTTGATGTTGGGCCCCATACGGCCGTTATAACGGTTTGATTTTTAGTACATGTATTGTACTAAAAAAAGTTGAATTTGAAAATCCGTTATAACGGCCGTTTGGAACTACTATTTTCAAAAACTTCATAAATTTAGAATCCTTGGAATCTTTTTTATCAATTTCTTTTAAAAATAGACCTCTGTAACAAGAGGTTCCTGAGTGAGCGACTCCAACCAAAAAGCTTGTAAATCATAAAATGCGTTTGAATCAACCGGCACTCTCACGCTCGCATTTGTGAAGCCAGAAAAAATTTTTTTCTAAAACTGTGTGTTTTACTAATATCTTAGACAAGTTTGTAAATTGCAGGGTCATTCAATGGAAACATAAACCTCAATAGTTGCATTGAAGTTAATGTTGTGTGGAAAAATTAATCTAATTGGAAACTTGCCCGTCATTATTGATACCAAAGATAGGAAGTAAACAAATAAATTGTTTATAGGATGAAAAAAAATAAATAAGTAATAAAATTGTTGTTAGAAATGCATTATTTTTTTATGTGTTTTTTGTCTGTTACGTTGGTCACGTTACGTTGGTCACACAATTTTTTTTAAAGGGAACCTCTACTGTATGTAGCATTTGTGAAAAACATATGCTTATTTAAAAACAGATACCTTGTGCTTTATAAAAACCTAAATTTGAATTTATTGAAGGCATACTTTCAGAGAAATTGCCTTGAAAGTGTGAGTAAGTTTTACTGTGGCATTTTTTTTTGTTACGTTGGTCACAGCACTGAATTTTGTTATTATTACTTAATATATATTTAATTTGTTGCTTTTTTCATTGATAGTGTATTTCCGACATGCATAATAGCATAAAATAACATAAATTTCATAAAATAACAACGTCTTTTATGAATAATAGGCAAAAATATGAGTTGAAAAGGGTAAAAAGGTTACGTATGTCACAATGGAATGACCCATCAGCAAAATCCGACTAATGGTTAAGAAACTAGAGACTTTCTACTGGAAAAAGTTATTCTTTTTATACCGCTAAAGGGCCGTTTGGATACTAATATTTTTAAAAACTTCATAGATTTAGAATCTTTGGAAACATTTTAAACCGTTTCTTTTAAATATAAACCTCTGCAGTTAAAGGTTTTTGACTTGTCGGCTTCAATTAAAAAGTTTGCAATATTCCATAACAACAACAACATTTTGCAAAAACCTTATAACAGTCAATGAAAAAAAAATAAAAATATTTGAATAGAAGAAATTTTTTTTTCTTAGAAATAAACTTATTTTGATATTTCGCAATAATAAAATAGGTCTGTTCGATTTGACTAAAGCTTCGTTGACACTAAGATTGTTTACAAGCTGCTAGTTGGCGAGTTTTAAAGCTGGCGAGTAGATTGTAAAGTAGCCAACCAAATAAGTTTTTCGGTAGATCTGCTAGTTAGATTGTAAACATGATTACACTAGGCGAGTTTACAAGCTGCTAGTAAACTCGCTAGATAGTAGATTGTAAACTATCTTAGTGTCAACGAGGCTTAAAATAACTGAAAAAACAACAACAATTGCATACAACAATTGCATTTTCAGTTGTTTCAGTGTAAATCGAACACGGCTCATGACGTATGATATAGAGTATGTATAGAGTTTGTGGTTTGTTTTTCATGTAGTGTCATACCACAGATAATAATATACAGATGAAATATTGTATTGAAACTTTTGGTTAAGAAAAGTGCAGCCACTTTACTAATTGGTTTATTTTGTTATACTAATTTGCTCACACAGATCTCGTTTCTTTTCTAAATATTATGAATTAAAATGTATGTACTGAAATGTACTATTAAAATTTAGAAATATTAAATATTTAGACATATTTATATCATTTTTGAAGAATCAGACATCTGCAATATAATCGGCTCCTTAGTTATCTGCAATCAACAATGTGATTGTTCATTTTTTGGCCCACACCAAAAATATTTTTCTACAACAAAAATTAAATAAAAAGATTGCAAATTGTTGCAAATAAACACAAAAACAATAAATTTTTTCCTTAATCAAAAAGGAACTAATGTTAATATGATATTTCTTATACTTAGTTGATTTTAAGTCGATTAAAAAAACGTTACAAAATCGGATAGTTGTGGGTTTGCTCATAAGTAATTTTATTTTTAAGAGTCCGTTTGATAATTCTGTTTGTAATTATTTTTTTGATTTAAACTAATCTGGTACATCTAATTCTACTTGTACACAAAACTGTCTGATCCCGAAATCTACCTATTTCTAGCGGATATATCTGCCGCTTGGTTTTTTTTTTAATCATTTCAATGTGACTGTGACTGTGAATTGGCTCGTAGAACATGCCATGCATATATTTCATAAGAAATTTCGGCGCAGCCTTTTTTATTTAAAAAAAATGCCCTCGTGTTTTTTTTTCACCAAGATTTTTTAGGGGGCGTCTGAAAAAACTTAATTTTTAACGACCAGTCTAATGTGCAAAATTAGGACCAGTTGAAAGTTACGGCCATAAATCTCAGCGCGCAACAAATCAACTCAGAACAATCAATTATATATAAATTGGGATAATTAGGCATAGACAAGAAATTATGGTTCAAAAAACGTTTAACGATAGCTGGAACGTAAAGATACATAAAGACGGTAAAGTCTCATAAAGAAGGAAAACAGAATCAATTTATATCGCTGGCAAGCTTAGTGTTTTCGATTTTACTGATTGGCGCCTTTGTTTGTAAAAATACTTTGGCAATAGTTATGTACCATTTGAGTTGCGTACTTTATTATGCGATGTCGTATAAGAGATTGGCAACATAAATAATGTAGTCAGAAAAAATTTCAGTGAACTTATAGATTAGATCAAAAGGTATAGAATACTTGCCCTTGTTAATACTTCAATCAATATCTAAATGGACATAAATCATTTGGTTCTTATCTGTACAATTTTAACATTAAAAGCTTTTAAAACTTAAACTAAAACTAAATACAATTTTAAAGCTCAACACACTCCATACTTTCGGGCATGGGTTGCTAGAAACGAATTTGTGGTCTTATTTATCAAGATTTGAGATAAAAGTAATGCATGAGGTTCTAGCTAGTAGAACAGCAAACAAAACTCGAGGGATTTATGAAATTAGTGAATGAGTAAATAAATCATGATACTCTTTTGCGAAGAGTGAATAATCCCGTCCTTGTATCAAAACATTTACACATTCTTTACTCTTTAATATGAAAAGCAGTAAATAATAATTAATAGCAGCCTATGTACAATGTACAATGTACATACATACCTTACTGTGTTAACTGAATTTAACATAAGATTAAAACTTTCAAATAAACTTCATCACGCCATCGTCTTATGAACTAATATTTCTAAAGAATTTGATTTATTTTTTAATTTTCAAAACCATAAATATTTTTGGTTCGTTCTTAATCATCTCGTATGAATGGAATGATATATACGATGTCAGCACGAATAATTTTTATTACAAGAACAAACGGAAAAATTTCAATTTTTCGAATAGATTTATATTATTTCCTCTTAATTGAAGCATTCAGTGTCTAAGACATTGAATTTCTCTTTCAATAATAGTTATTATAACTTAAAACTATATATATGTACATATGATGTATATCACATATTCTTGAATTACATGCTTATAGGTATTACGTCTTTATTGTTAATAAGAATAGTAGAGTTTAATATAAAGGGTAGTGGGATAAGTGTTACCGAATTTGTTACGTTTTATCAAAGTAAAATTAATTACATTTAGATTAATCAAAAGAGAGATTAATTTCATTCTTAATGTTGTTTCAATCGGATTAAGGAATAACAACCATTAACTGTAATTATAATGTATATATATATATATATATATATATATATATATATATATATATATATATATATATATATATATATATATATATATATATATATATATATATATATATATATATATATATATATATATATATATATATATATATATATATATATATATATATATATATATATATATATATATATATATATATATTGATGTATTAAAAATAAATTAAATAGGCAAAAGAACTTTAGTTGGCAAGAAAAATCGATCAAGCCTTTTGATTTTTATTTAATATATGTGATACTGATAAGTGATAACCTTACATTTTCTAGCTGGAACTATATGAAGCAAATAAAATCACCTTTGATTGATAAACAATTCTAAAGAATTCATTTTAACCTAACTGTTAATAATTAAGGTGAAAATAGAAAATCATTTTATCATTTTCTACGAAAATTGATTTTATTGTAAAAGTTTCATTGATGATAAAATATTTAAAAAAGCTAAAGATATTTATTAGAACGGAAGAAAAAGAGAAAATCTGAAAAAAAAACTTTATTGAACTTTAATTGTATTTTTTTTTCATTTTCTAAATTTTCAGCAGAACTTTTGTACAAAAAAATTCAATTAAGGAAAATTATAAAATTAAACTTCTTTTCGATTTTCTTTATAAGTATTTTTTCTTTTGATTGAATAAATAGAATTTGATTACTGTCTTTTACGTGATAAATAAATATATAAAAATTATTGGTAGGGTAGCTTTTGAGTTATTCTTGTGCGAGTAAGTTTCATTCACAAACAGTTTCGTCTTTGTTATAATGTTTTACATTCGTCAAGTTAAAAGCAAATATTTATTTTATTCGTTCAAATCTGATATTATATTTGCATAAATATTTAAAATTTGTTTACATATTCGACATTACAATGTAATCGTGTTAAAAACATCAATATTTTTTTGGATCAAATATATTTTGATTTTTGAGGGATGACATTAAAATTTTTGTTTGACAAATCATAAAAATCTCATTCCATTGATATAATTAATTTAACAAGATGAAAATGTTCAAATTGATAAAGAATTTCCAATATTTGTTGATTAAATTGCTTAATTGAAGTGGACAATTTTTTTTATAAATTGTAATCAAAATTATATTCTTTATCTAATTATTATTATTATTATTATTATTATTTATTGTTTTTTCCAATTGTTTACAATACTACAAATTGTTAATATAATAATTTAGATAACACTATTACAAATAAATACAAATATACACAAATTGTTATTATAATAATTTAGATAACACTATTATTCGCTTTTAGTTTTAGTTAGTAATGTAAGTTGGAAAAAATTAAGAGCATATTTTAGTCGTTAAAAACGCCTAGAGTTATGTGCCCTTTCTTAACCAACAGATTGTTTTAAGCCGGGGTTTAAAAAAATCTGTATAAGCTCGAAAATAATTAAAACATGTGGCGTGGGGATTAAGCTACATGATAAGATTTGAGTAAAAAATTTTAAGATAATATTCTTTATAAGTGTAAATATATAGACAGCTATTTTTAAAAGCAATAATTAAATAACTAATGACTAAACAACTAATTTTATAAGTCTAATAATATATATACAACAAACCAATATAATAAATTAAATATCATAAATTAATAACAATCATTTAGCCAACTGTTTAGAAATAAATACAAAAGTTAAACAAACGAACACAGATCATCATATTATAACCTTGAACAACTCTTCAATTTTGGTTAAATCAAAGGTAAAAAGCCATGACTTTACCTGCTTAAGAAACGTAGACAAAGAGAGTGAACTATGACGAATATCGGACGGTAATTGATTAAATATGCTAGGGGCTATTATAGTAAAGAATCTTCTGTAATGAGTAGTTCTAAATCGCGGAACATTAGCAAGCTGCTGAGACCGGAGCAATCTATTGAGATTTCTATGATACCTCAGCATTCGGTTACCACTCATAATATAAAATATTTTAAGAATCCTATAAATATATAGATGCCTTAGTGGAAGAATCCAATTAAAATGAAATATTGGCCAGCTATGATCAAGTTTTTTTCGGTTATAGATTATTCTTACTATATATTTTTGAGCTAATAGTAAAGGTTTTAGCGTACTTAAATAAGTTCCCGCATAGCAACCAATTCCATACTGAAGTTTTGAATTGAAAAGGGCATAGTATATACATTTTAGTACATGTATTGGACATAAAGACTTAAGAATATAAAATTTCGTATTTAGCATTAAAAAATATTTTTTCAGTACATCTATGTGAGGTTTCCAGCTCAATCTGTTGTCTAGCGTGAGACCCAAATATTTAAATGTAGTAACCGATTCAATTGGAAAGCAGTTGCTTGAACAATTTGATTTACTACAGACGACCGAGTGACTAACTATTGAAGAATTAGGAGTACATCGATCAGTAAGTCCAAAGTGCATTATTTTTGTTTTGCCACTTATAATCATGGAATGCACCAGAAACCATTTATTTAGAAGTTCTAGATCATGAGTGATTTGATCGGTTAGTAATGCATGCGTATTTTGAGAATAAGACAGAGCCATGTCATCAGCAAACGCACTTATTCTCCCAAACAAATTTAGTTCAAAAACGGAATTTATGTATACCAAAAAGAGAATTGGACCTAGAACAGAACCCTGTGGTACGCCGGTATTCAAACATTGCACAGAGCTCAAGGAGTCGTTAATTTTGACTTGTTGGGATCTTTGGCTCAGATAGGATTTCAACCATTCAAGAATGAACCCACGAAATCCAGCATCTTCTAGTTTTTGGAGTAAAACCAGGTGGTTTACCATATCGAAAGCCTTAGTAATATCGACGAAAAGACCAGCAACAACATTTTGGCTGTCAATATTTTTGTAGACTGTTTCAAGAAAGTCAAACAATGCATCTTCTGTGCCAATACCAGTTCTGAATCCAAATTGTGCGTTGCTGAAGAAACTATTACTATTCAAAAACATTAGAATCCTAGATTTGAGACACTTTTCAAATAACTTAGAGATCGTTGGTAAAAGCGAAATAGGCCTATAATTCTGAGTTTCTTTCCGATCACCTTTTTTAAAAATAGGAATAACAGTAGCATGTTTGAATTTAGTTGGAAAAATACCTGAAGTAACGCTGAGATTGAAAATAAAAGCCAAAACATCGACAATAAGCAGACCAATTTCCTTCAGAAGTTTATTGCTAATGCCATCGCTACTATAAGAATTTTTGTTTTCAAGCTTTGTTATTAGTTTGTATAATTCGGAGGCGTAGATGGAATGAAAAACGAAACTATTTTGCTCGCGCTTGCAGCCAATTAAATTTTTAACGTCATACGTAGGTACATGATTCCCTACTGATGGAAGGCTAGCACTTAAGCTATCTGCAATACTACAGAAGTAACTATTGAACTGATTCGCGATCTCACCATCAGAAGTTAGAAGTTTATTTCCGTCGCTTAAAATTTCTGTTACTTCTACTGATTTTTTGTTTTTATTTAAAATGCCATTTACTATATTCCATTCTTTTTTTGTGTTACCTTTTGCATTAAGAAACTGTTGCAAATAAAATTCGTTTTTAGTAGAATTAATGTTGTGTTTTAATTTATTTCTAAAAGAACGAGCATATGATTTAAGTTTAAGATTTTCGGGATGCTTTTTTGACTTTAAGGACAAAAATTTTGACTTTTTGGCACGGTTTACTAAGGACTTAGATATCCAAGGCTTTAATTTGGTAATTTTGTTTTTATTAGATTTTTTGAAAGTACAATTTGAAACATGTTGCTGCAGCTTCATTGAAAAGAATTCTAGTGCTAAATCAGGATCGCTTTGTGCATAAACCTCTTCCCAAAACTCAAAAGTTAAATTATATCGCAGAGATTTGTAATCTATAGCCGTGCAATGAATTTTAGATTTATCAACATTATGATCTGAAGGCTTGGAGGAGGAGCAACTATTGTTATATTTGATAGAGGAGACTATCAAGTCATGATCGGTAATATTTAAACGCATAACAGAGGATGAAATTGAATACTCAAAACTATTATTCAATCTAAAAAAGATGTGATCTAAACAGGAATCAAGTCGCGTAGGTTCATTTATTAAGGAAGAAAGACCCAGCGAGGACATTAAAAACATATAGTTATCTATATCAGGTGTATCTTTCAATAAGTTGAGATTCATATCGCCCAATACCAATAAATTTTTCGTTTTAATTGTAGATGCAATTAGGCTTAACTCGTTTAGGAAAGTATCAATACTCACAACATTTTGTAGCCGGTAAATACACAAAAACGAAAACAAATCACCATTAATATAAACATCCGCCTTTAGAATATCAGCTCCACTGGCGACAATATTCTCAGAATTGCATTTCAGGGTATCCTTCACAAATAACGCGACGCCGCCAGCTCTATAGTTTGAATTACAATGACAGAACAAATTATATCCATTTATAACGTAATTTGACATCTCGCTCTCATAAATCCATATCTCAGTTAAACAAATAATGTCAGGCAAGTTTTGTAACGTGTATAACTGAACAACAAAGTTATCAAAATTACTTCTTAGTGATCTTATATTCTCTAGGCAAACTGAAAAATTATTTAAATATATAGTATTATAAACATGTGAATTAATAATTTGAGAAAAAGAGGAAGTTGCGCAACTGTTATTAGAAGAACCTTGATTCATATTAAATCAATATAAAAACTCTCTTAAATAAAAAGAATTAATATTATTAAAAAAAAAGCTAAATGAAATCAAGGTCAACAAAACTTCTAACTTTGTGCAACTTCCCTTTATCCCTCTTACGCATCATTATCGTAGCATTCCTGATCCATAAATATTTATAATTTTTCTTTTGTTTGACATCTTTTGCAGCTTTTAAAAGTCTTCGCTGGAATGGAGTGAGACTGTCATTCAAATATATAACACCATCTTTATCACCTTCTGAACAAAAAAGACTTTTTTTAATTTTGATTTTCGAGGCAAAATACTTCTCCATAATTTGTTCTTTCCACTGACGAGAAACAAATTTTACAAGGATTACATCAGAAGATATAAATTTTTGAGTAATTGATGTAGTGTCTGAAACTGTGGTGCTTGTTGTTGCATTCGACTTCAAATTGTTCATGTTATTATTCGAAGACGATCCAGTCAATGCATTTGTTTTTATAATTTTTTTCCGATAACAATAATCGATTTCACTTTCAGTAATGGAGACACCAACACCTACTTTAAATACAGCAGTTATTCTTTCCATCAAATTTTCGTTTGGTTCAGCTGATAACCCAGATATTTCTAAGCAATTTTGTTTAGACATTTGTAGCTGTATTTCAAGGTTATGCTCATGTATGTTTATAAGCTTTTTAAGTTCTTTGTTTTCATTTTCCAAGTCTTTGATTCTTTTCAGAGACAGTTCAAGTACTTCAAGTCGTTTAATTAAAGCCATGAAATGGTGCTCAACTGAACTTTTGACTGCATTTACCTCAATTAGAATGTCATTAGTAGTAGTTATCACTGGTGTATGTTCTGTTGCTGAACTGTTATCATCAACTGCATCTGTAGTTTTTGTGTTTTTTTGTGCATAGCTATTTGATTTTGGCTTAGATGTGGCAGTAGCTGGGCTGGATTTAGATTGGTATGTGTTACTGCAAGTTGCACATTGGCTACATTTCCAATCTAATTTATCCTTTTGAAGATAACTGGCATATTCCGGTTTAAGGTTTACACAAGTAACATGAAACACTAATAAACAACTAGCACAACTAATTTTTAGATTATCTGCTTTTCGATCTAATTTATTATTACAGATTGAACATATAGTCATATTGATTAAATGATAATGATATTTTTGCAATGTTTTTATAATCAAAGAAAACAAAAAGTAGATCTGACTATTAAATGTAACAGTGAAGAACAGTTTCTGTAAAGTAGAACTCGTTTTATTATAAAAAAATTGGTTCTAAATAATTTAGTTATTATTCTTTTAAACACTAAATTTAATATTTATGAAAAAATAATAAATTTACACTTTCACAGTGTATATTGAATTTGGTTAGTTTAATTACTATAATTTTGTTTTATTTTATAAATTAAAATTTTAAAATTGACTAACAATAATTTACCATGTGTACCCCACGACACACAGCAAATGAATAGGGCGTATACTAAACTCGTGTATCGTGCTCTGGTTAAAGCAATCGCTTTCATAACTGCGATATTGTCAAACTGTTTTATTTCAACCACATAAGCCATCATTGACTATTATATTATAGTAGGTTGCCTTTCGATGAAACTTTTATTGTTAAAACTGTTTCCCATTTCTGAGATAGTAATTCATATCATATCATATCATGGCTGTGTTACAGTTTCCAATATTCAAACTATTATATCTTTATTTTTACCAACCAACCAAACTTAACCAACCAGACTTAAACCAATAGATAACTTCTATTACTTGGTTACTGATTTTGTAATATAGATATTACATTTAAATTGTTAAACATAAAATTATAAACTTTAATACAACCAAACATATAATATAAAAATACAATTTAAAAAAACATTAAAAAAGGTTTAACATAATGTCAATCTCTTGTTACTTTACGCATATCACTTTTTTTAACTAATAATTTTTATCTTTTACTCGAGTACGCTGGGCTTGTCACTTCCGTCGATCAAAAATAAAAAAATTTACGAATCAATAAATTTAAAAACTGATCCCTCCATACGTAAAGCTCAAGTTAAAACAACTAAACTTTGACCGATTATTTTATTTTTCAAATTTAGATATAAATAATTAAAAAGTCCAAGCGGCACGTATATCCGCTAGAAATAGGCAGATTTCGTGATCAGACAGTTTTGTGTGCCAGTAGAATCTGATGTATCAGATTAGTTTAAACAAGACCAACTAATTTCAAACAGATATCGAACAAATTTTAAAAAGAAAATTAGCTACTTATAAGCAAAATTATATCTATCCAATTTTGCAACAAACAAATATCAAATCTACCACAGAACATGTGTGTGACAATTTATGATACAAACCTACTATATATCATATTTCGTGCAATTACTGCAAAATATCAAAATAGTTTATTTCTAAGAAAAAAAAATTAATTTCTTCTATTCAAATCTTTTATATTTTTGACTGTTATAAGGTTGACATTGACTGTTATAAGGTTTTTGGAAATTGTTGTTGGGGATTGTTGTAAACTTTTTTGTTGAAGCCGACAAGTCAAAAACCTCTAACTGCAGAGGTTTATATTATATAGCTTTATAAGAAACGGATTAAAATGTTTCCACAGATTCTAAATTTATGAAGATTTTAAAAATATTAGTCCAAACGGCCGTTATAACGGATTAAAAAAACCAATTTTTTAACCATGTGTCTGTTTTTTCTGATTTACGAACTTGTCCAAGATATTAATAAAACACACATTTTTAAGAAAGGTTTTGTGATCTGGCTCCACAAATGCAACCGTGAGAGCACCGGTTGATTCAAACGCATTTTGTGTTTTACAATCTTTTTTGTTGGAGCCGCTCACTCAGAAACCTCCAACTACAGAGGTCTTTTTTTTTAAAGAAACTGGTTAAAAAGGCTTCAAAGATTCTAAATTTATGAAGTTTTTAAAAATATTAGAATCCAAACGGCCGTTATAACGGATCTAAAAAACAGAGTTTTTTCTAGTATAAAGCCTCTAGTTTCTTAACCATGTATGGGATTGGGCTGATTTACGAACTTGTCCGATAGATATTAATAAAACGCACATTTTTAGAAAAAGTTTTTTGATCTGGCTTTACAAATGCGACCGTGAGAGTGCCGGTTGTTTCAAAAAAAACTTTTTTTTGCAAACTTTTTTGTTGGAGCCGCTCACTCAAGAACCTCTAACTGCAGAGGTCTATTTTTAAATTAAATTGATAAAAAAGATTCCAAAAATTCTAAATTTGTTAATTCTTTTTAAATATTAGTATCCAAACGGCCGTTTTAACGGTTTTAAAAAATCAATTTTTTTCAGAAAAAAGCCTCTAGTTTCTTAACAACGTGTCGGATTTTGCTGATTCACGAACCTGTTCAAGATATTATTAGAACACACAAGTACAGAAACTTTTTTTGATCTACCTCAACAAATGCGACCGTGAGAGTGCCGGTCGTTTTCGTTATATCTCATATCGTTTATATATATATATACATATAAATTTTTTTTTTTTGTTTTTTCGTCTCCGCTTATCATATATAGTCGTATGGCACAAAAATTTTTCCGAAATTCCGAGATGATGCTCATTGCAATAAGTAGATTTTTATATGAAATCTACCTAAAAAATATGAATAAGTTTATATATATAATTTTAATATTTACAATTTCAATAGAAGACAAAGTGGAACTGAACTTATGTTTAGTGTTTATTACAATATTGATATTGATTGTCATATAATTCGAATTTATTTATATGTATTTAAACTAAGGAAAAGGTTTTATTTAGCATAAATAAATTTCCCAAATTTAATTTTAAATAACGAAATTCGATACAAACCTACTATATATCATATTTCGTGCAATTACTGCAAAATATCAAAATAGTTTATTTCTAAGAAAAAAAAATTAATTTCTTCTATTCAAATCTTTTATATTTTTGACTGTTATAAGGTTGACATTGACTGTTATAAGGTTTTTGGAAATTGTTGTTGGGGATTGTTGTAAACTTTTTTGTTGAAGCCGACAAGTCAAAAACCTCTAACTGCAGAGGTTTATATTATATAGCTTTATAAGAAACGGATTAAAATGTTTCCACAGATTCTAAATTTATGAAGATTTTAAAAATATTAGTCCAAACGGCCGTTATAACGGATTAAAAAAACCAATTTTTTAACCATGTGTCTGTTTTTTCTGATTTACGAACTTGTCCAAGATATTAATAAAACACACATTTTTAAGAAAGGTTCTGTGATCTGGCTCCACAAATGCAACCGTGAGAGCACCGGTTGATTCAAACGCATTTTGTGTTTTACAATCTTTTTTGTTGGAGCCGCTCACTCAGAAACCTCCAACTACAGAGGTCTTTTTTTTTAAAGAAACTGGTTAAAAAGGCTTCAAAGATTCTAAATTTATGAAGTTTTTAAAAATATTAGAATCCAAACGGCCGTTATAACGGATCTAAAAAACAGAGTTTTTTCTAGTATAAAGCCTCTAGTTTCTTAACCATGTATTGGATTGGGCTGATTTACGAACTTGTCCGATAGATATTAATAAAACGCACATTTTTAGAAAAAGTTTTTTGATCTGGCTTTACAAATGCGACCGTGAGAGTGCCGGTTGTTTCAAAAAAAAATTTTTTTTTGCAAACTTTTTTGTTGGAGCCGCTCACTCAAGAACCTCTAACTGCAGAGGTCTATTTTTAAATTAAATTGATAAAAAAGATTCCAAAAATTCTAAATTTGTTAATTCTTTTTAAATATTAGTATCCAAACGGCCGTTTTAACGGTTTTAAAAAATCAATTTTTTTCAGAAAAAAGCCTCTAGTTTCTTAACAACGTGTCGGATTTTGCTGATTCACGAACCTGTTCAAGATATTATTAGAACACACAAGTACAGAAACTTTTTTTGATCTACCTCAACAAATGCGACCGTGAGAGTGCCGGTCGTTTTCGTTATATCTCATATCGTTTATATATATATATACATATAAATTTTTTTTTTTTGTTTTTTCGTCTCCGCTTATCATATATAGTCGTATGGCACAAAAATTTTTCCGAAATTCCGAGATGATGCTCATTGCAATAAGTAGATTTTTATATGAAATCTACCTAAAAAATATGAATAAGTTTATATATATAATTTTAATATTTACAATTTCAATAGAAGACAAAGTGGAACTGAACTTATGTTTAGTGTTTATTACAATATTGATATTGATTGTCATATAATTCGAATTTATTTATATGTATTTAAACTAAGGAAAAGGTTTTATTTAGCATAAATAAATTTCCCAAATTTAATTTTAAATAACGAAATTCTTTTTTCATTTGAATAACGAAATTCTGTTTTCTTTTGAAAAATCGAGACATTTCAAAATGCCGCGGGACGCGTAACAAAATCGAAACTGTCCCGCCAAAATTGGGACGTCTGATCACCTTACATTAAGAGTACTACTGATTTCGGATATATTAGAGATCTCGACTTACATATATCCTCAATCGGTAAAGCACTCTTACTGCCCTTAATACTTAAATAACTAATTTCATAAGTTTAATGGAAAATTAAAGAAAACAAATTTTTTTTATAAACTAACTGTTACTCTTGTAAATAAGTTATTTGCGTAAAGTAACAAGAGTTATGTTATTTGAAAACTAATGATGAGTGCCAACGGCAAACAGTGTTAATTATAAACAAGATTTAATATTAATCAAAAAACAATAACTTTGCAACTAGAATTATACAATTGATTCGACAATCATTTCTAAAACTAAAAAATTTTAAAACATTTTTCAAATTTTTTTGAGTGCCGTTTATTTGTTCCATATGTCGACAACTGTCCCTGTATTAATTTTAATGGTCGAGTACAGTTTGAAGATTTAATTTAATCGATTAGTTTTACATGGGTGATCAGCAACGCCGGATCAAGGTATATCAGTGCCGGGTGCAGATTAAGTAAATGGCGCCCTCAAACTTATATATATTGTGAATAATATAATCAAAAAAGATGCAGAACCTGTTTTAATACAAAGTTTTTTGTAAGAATAATTCAAATATGTGTCATTGTCACTGCAACATATAGGCAACTTTTAAGAAATATGATATATGCCAATATTTCATGAAAATATGTGGGAAATATAAACAAAATAAAAAGTAAATATTTTTATATACATTTGCAAAAATATAATTAAAACTCATTCCTAATAATCCAACTGGTAAATACTTCTCATTCATATGACGTACTCCCGTCGCCAATGATTAAAGTTCACAAATAGAGTAGATATATAGATCCTCATTTTTTTGAGCAAGCAATAGCACAACATCACCAAGTAAATAAAAATTAATTATAACAAAAAAAAATTATACAAATTTATTTCAAATATTTCACATTTTCTCAATATTATGGTGTGCGATGTAAAAAAATCAATTCATAAAGTTCTTTCTGGAAAGTGGTTCCACTAAAGCAATATAACTGAATGACACCTGAATAAATATCTGAAGATAACATAAAAAGAATAATATGCAACAATAAATTGAAAAATTTTATCTAATTGGAAAATAAAATAAAAGCTATGCAGTCTAAAAAATTAAAAATAATAGATTTCACACATAGGTGCGAAGTTTTGGAAATCGTGTTATTATGTTTTTCACTATTTAATGTAAAATTCTACTATTCTATTGTTATTGTAGAGCAATTTCAATAGTTTTTACTTTTTACTAGTATAAAAAACGTTGCTATTGTTTTTACTAGTATAAAAAGGATTTCATGGCAAAAGATTAGCTCAAAACTATGAATACAGTTAGTTGAAAATTAACGGTGACCCAAGTTATTAATAATATAAGAGTGCAACGGTGTTGTTATATAAGATAGTCATAGATAAAGCGAAGCGAGTGGTGGGAATCATCTGAATGAAGAATTGCCATCATCCTATGCAAATACAATTGATGCTATTTTATCCACGACTGCAAAATATTTCGAATAATTTCCAGTTTGCCTGCTAAAATTTTTATCACCATAATGAAATACATCGTAGACAGCATAGAAAAGCAAAACAATTGACATCAAAAACAATCAATAAATTAAAAAATTTATATTTTAACCTTTTGATATTACTATCGACGGCTTCAAAGCATTTACGTGTAACTACATTTTATAAAAATGGAAAAGAAACTCACAAAACGATTTATTGCGATTCTAAACAAGCTTTAAATAGTACATTATATAACAAGGTTGAGAAGTAAGCTATTATTGACCGAGAACTTTTAGATCCTGAGGCGCGTAGCGCCGAGGGATATAATGTTCGAGGTCTATATTAGTCTTCTCAACTGAGGTACCTATATATATATAGAAATTTTTAACTACTAACACTAATTACCATATTTGCTTTGATTAGATTTTGATATTAGTCATTTTCTATTTCATTTTTTAAATATCTTAAAATATCAAGTAGCCTGGAAATTTAGTTTCATACAAATAAAACGAAAAAAAGGAATGCAATTATTATTTGTTTGTGTTTTTTGTTCATTTCAATTAAAAATTATTGACCTAGCTTGAGAAAAATTACTTCTCATTGGGGCATTCGAGTAAATAATGACGATTTCTCAAGTTAGTAGTTAAAAAAAAAAATTATTATCAATAAATAAAAAAGAATAATTTTTTTTGGTTTATTGATAAACATTTTTTATTTCCAAGCTTGTTTAGAATCACAATAAATCGTTTTTTGCGCTTCTTCTCAATTTTTCCAAAATGTAGTTACACGTAAATGCTTTGGAGCAGGCGCTTTACCAAAAAATGTTAAGATCGCGTTACATTCTACATCAAGGGAGAGAATGTATAACATTACAATGGAAGACATACACATGGAAAGCATATATTCTATAGCAGTCGTGGATAAAAAATATTTTGTAATGAGATAAAGGAATGAATAATATTTATAACGTATAGAAAATTCATTGTTTTAGTTTACTAAATCTAGAGTTCGAATCGCATACAAGCAATGTCCGAACGATGTTGCTTTACGTTATAATATAATAAAAATAAAAATAAATTAGAATAAAAATTATATGATTAAATATGAAAATAAAATAACATTATTACAAAAATAATTATAATATTAAAATCAGAAATAATAATAAAGAATAACATTCATGTATACAAATAAAGTTATAGTAATTAATCACATATGTTCACTTTTATGGCTTTATTGGCAGGAAACTTTTTTATTACTGGATCGTATTCTAATAAATAAAAAACTTCAGATTCAATTGCTATATAAGAGAAAAGGCAACTAGTCTTTCAAGGCACATGCTTGATCACCGGGCGTGTGCTTAATTTTAGTAAGTTTTTTTTTTAGTAAAGCTCCTTTCAGTGGACGTTACTGTTATAGCATTATCTTTCAGTGCACGTTACTGTTATAGCATTATCTTGGCTATAAATAAAATTTGAAAATATCTTGCATGTTTTGCCAATAAAGATGATTTTAAATTTGTTATCGACGTTATTTTCATGTGATAAAAGTTTTTGTTCATGTTTTTAAAATTTTGAAGTTCTCGCATAGTTCTATAGCATCAACATCACTAACGAATGAGTATAAGTTCGTAAACATTAATTTTCTTCATTCCAAATCTTTTAAAATGTAATCCCTTTCCTATAGTTTTTTTATTAAAATATATTATATAAAAAGCCAGATCTATCATTGTACTCATCCATAAGAATAAGCCATAAGAATAATGAATTAATAACAAAATCAATTAGAAGAAAAAAAAATTGTCGATGATCTAATATTATATTATCTTGTGATTCATAGTCTACACTTATATTTAAAACTGCTATAAGATAAATTCGTATTTGATTTGGATGCGGAATATTCGGTTCGCCGTTTAAGAAACCCACCAACCTTTCGCTTCTATTATTACATCTCTAAAAGGTTTATTCGCAACTTTTATGCAAAGAAATTCATCAAGTTTAGACTTTGTATCATTTACGATATAACATAAATTTTGGGGAGAAGATTGTTTCACAAAATTAGACTATAAAGAAATTTATAGCATCTACACTCAGAGAATTCTGTTATTAAAAACTATCAAAATAGCCATTAGATTAATAATTTGGTGATTATTATACAGCTAATCACAACTTGTGATTATTTTCACTAATTTCGTAATAACAGGCATTATTAAACTAATATTATTTGTTCGTAATATTTACTAACAAAAAAAATTAAATTTTAAATCTAAAAACGATAGCTTTTATATTTATAAAAATTCTTATTGAAATAATAACATAATGGATTACATTTATATTAGGTATCCCTTGGATAAATGACATATATTATTATAATAATAAAATTGTTTTTAAAATAATATTAGGTTATCAGATTAATAATACAATCTAATTAGATTAATAATAGGTTCTTATTAAATCAATAATAAGATGTTATTAAATTAATAATGAAACTTATTAAATTAATAATGGAACTTATATTTTACACTTTTTAAATAAAAGAGAGCATAAACTTTTTATTAACGATTTTATTTATTTCAATTATTTTCATTTAATCTTAAAGTATTTATATTTCACAGTTTTAATTCTAAAATAATTCATAATTTTGCTTTAAAGTATTTTTAAATTTATATGTGATAAAAATTAAAAGAACAAAAGGAGTCTATGTGAGTATATAAAATAAAAAATATAGTAATATTTATTATATTTTACTATATTTTGTATTGATTAAAAAATAAATTTACATAGCTAAACTAATGATATATATTATTGATTTGAATTTAACAAATCAATCAACAAATTGACCAAAGAATATGCTCTTTCTTTATCGCCTTTCAATGTATAAAAATACTTTTGGATAAAATTCCAAAATTGGTTGCTGATTGCGAATATTTCAAGTGGAATAAATAATAGTATATTTTCCTACAAGAGATGAAAACATTGTTTTTTTGTGAGTAAACATATGTTCACGAGACGCGCTAGCGTCGAGTGAGACATGTTTACGAACGAAAAACGTTTTTATCTCGCGTAGGAAATGCAATTTTTTCCATGATAGTATATATATAATCGATATTTACTATAAATTATAAAGTTATAAATCGACAACAAAACATTCAAAATTCATATTCTATTTTTTCATGGTTACGTTGTTTAAAATACTTTATAAAATTATATGAAAAACCATAGCAACTATAATTTGTTATTCTTTTTCACTAGTGAATTGACTTTTCGCATAGAAAAAATATTTTGAAGCACACATCAATTACTTTATCCACGACTAAAGAATATATGCTTTCCATGCGTATGCTTCCATTGTAATTGTATTCATTCCACAACTAGTGAATTTGATTAAAATTCTTTAACAGCTCTATAGTTTATTAAATATTCCCCTAACAAATTACACAACAAACTTGTTTTGTTTTTCGCTATCTTTGATGTTTTTATTTCATTATGGCGATACAAATTTTTGCATGAAAACTGGAAATTAAACGAAGTATTTTATAGTCGTGAATAAAATAGAATCTTGTATTCGTTTGTATTCGCTTGGGATGATGGCAATTCTTCACTCGGAGGATTCCCTCCCCTCGCTACGCTCGTTTCGGGAGACATTCCTCCTCGTGAAGACATTCCTCCTCGCCTTCATTCTAAGCTCATACAAGAATCTACTATTCCATGTTGTATAAACTTCATACCGTACATTATCAAAGCATACTAGTTGGCTTTATTATAGACCCACTAATTAACAAAAGGGGCTGAATTGGTAATTTTTTATCGAAATACTTTTGTAACATCTCTTCATCATTTTGAACAGTTTCGCCTATAATGGCAAAACTGTTTTAAGAATATCGAACAGTGTATTTCTTATAAATTTTATGCTATAAAGTTTTGTTGGTTTGACGGAGTATCCTGTGCAGTAAATACATAGTTGATAGCAGAATATCATCTAAATAATATAAAACAAAAAAATATTATATTATTACAGAATCTAACATTGAATAGGTTTTTAGTTGTATGGGTCCAGGCGATGACAAGTAGCTGAGTTGAACCAATTCTAGTTGAGTGGAACTGTATTCAGTTGATGTATATATATTTATATAATTGTATCCACCCGTTGATTATTATCTACGTAAATTCCTGTAACTTGCGTCAGCGATGAATCTTGTAAGATTTTATCGATTGTAACCTAAAATCTGTTATTTTCCTGCGGTATAGTTGTCTCTGGTAGAACTATGAATTTAAATGAAAACTATCTTGTTGTTGCTTTTCAACATAATAAATGTTTATTCCAAAAGATTGAAGATATTGAATATTGAAATTATTTGTGCATAAATTGGCAACTGTTACTTGTATAAATTTATGTATACTTCGATTACATGCGTCCTTACATCGAGATAGTTTAACTTATTTACATTGGTTTATTATAGTTACAATACTGTAACTGACACACATTTATTCCAGCTATAGCGTTCCTTATATATAATATAATATAACAATAATAGTAACTAAAACTTCGATATTATATAATTTAAACTTCACGTAGCAAAAAAAATAACCTTATTTAATTATTAGTAAGAAAAACATGAATATATTTATGACATTTCAATGGCGGCAAGCTACTACTAAAAAAAACATTTTTTTATAAAAAATAATAATTAAATTACCCAACAGGAAATTTGTTGGTGTGATTATAGTTACCCAGCCTGGTTGTTGTGCTGGGTAACGTTAGCAACTCTTCTATACATTTCAAACAGGATTGTTTTTATTAACGATTATTTATTGAATAGAATTAAATGTTTAATGCACTGGAGTTATCACCACAACACTCCCCCCCCTAGTATCATCGAAGATGAGACGATATTGAAATTATTGTGCTACAGCACGAAGGAAGCGAGTAGGGGTACGAGTGGTTCTGCCTGCTCGCGTAATTGTAGATGCAGGGTGGAATATCTGTTGTTGGGGAATGGGGTCAAATCTAACCCTTTTAGTAGAAACAGCTGCCTTAGCGTCGCGTTGTTTCGTTTCTGTGGAGGTAGAAGGAGAAGACTGGAATGTGTCCGAAGGAGTAGAATGGACAATATCTGTAGAAGACGACGTTTCATCTGCGCGACTGAGATCAGTTCTCAAAGTAGGTGAGTTTTGAGTTAAATCATCTTCAGATTGTTCCCTAAAGCAAGGTTTTAATCTGTCGATTGAAACTCGAATGTGTTGACCTTTACGGTCAATAACGAAATTTTTATCATCGCGACTGATGACTTTGAAAGGACCTTCGTATGGCGGTTGTAATGCTTTACGTACAAAGTCCGTACGTAAGAAAACATGCGAACAAGACTGGAGATTTTTGGAGATGAAAACTTTAGGAGAAGTGTGTCTTGATGCAATGGCGGGACGAAGGTGATCAAAATGTTGTTTCAATTGTGAAACAAAATCAGATTGTGGAGTGGAGTTAGAATTTTGGCTAAAAAATTCTCCAGGAAGACGTATGTTAGTACCGTAAACGAGTTCAGCCGATGAAGATTGGAAATCTTCACGAAAAGTGGTTCGTAAACCAAGTAATATTGACGGTAATATTCGTGTCCAGTCAGTTCTGTCGTAGGCCATTATCGCAGATTTTAGAGTTCGGTGCCAACGTTCGATTAGTCCGTTACATTTCGGATTGTAACTTGTTGTGCGTCTGCGTTCGAAACCGACAAGTTTTGACAACTCGTTGAAGAGATTGGATTCGAATTGGGAGCCCTGATCCGTGACAATTACTGAAGGTACTCCGAAGCGAGAAATCCAATTTGAGTAGAGAGCTGATGCTACTGTTTCAGCTGTGATGTCCGAGATAGGAATGGCTTCAGGCCAGCGAGTATATCTGTCAATAATTGTGACACAATAGCGTTTGTCCTCAGAGGTAGGAAGTGGACCAATAATGTCCATATGTATCTCGGAAAATCGTTGAGATGTTTGAGGATAATTACCTAATGGAGATTGAGTGTGGCGAGAAACTTTTGCCTTTTGGCAAGCCAGGCAGTTCTGAGCCATTTGTCGTACATCTTTTTTAATTGATGGCCAAATGACTTTTTCTGCAAGTAGTTTGGCAGAACTGTGGACTCCTGGGTGAGATAAATTGTGGAGACTATCGAAAACAGATTGACGAAATTGCTTTGGAATAAAGGGGCGTGGATTACCAGTAGAGGTATCACACAAAATAGTTTTGGCACTAGAATTGCCAAACGATACTGGAAAGGATCGGAATTGAAGTGTGGGACTAGTGTCCACTAATTCCTTTAGTTCGTTATCGTTGAACTGAGCGTCAGCAATTTCATCGTAGTTAATGTTTTCTGGAATTGATATTTGCTCGACACGAGAAAGTGTATCGGCAACTACATTATCAATTCCAGAAATGTGGCGAATATCAGTCGTGAATTGACTGATAAAATCTAAGTGGCGGAATTGGCGAGGACTAGCTTTGGCAGGGTTCTGCGACAAAGCGTAGACGAGTGGCTTATGATCGGTAAAGAGAGTGAAGATTCTACCTTCAAGGAGATACCGAAAATGTTTGATTGCAGAGTAAGCTGCAAGGAGTTCGCGATCATAAGCATTGTATTTCTGTTGCGTTTCATTAAGTCGCACAGAAAAGAAACTAAGAGGTGTCCAACAATCATCAATTTTTTGTTGAACAACGGCGCCAAGTGCCTTGTCGGAAGCGTCGACCATAACGGCAAGTTGAGCAGAGTGTGAGGGGTGAGAAAGAGTTATTGCCTCACTGAGTTGCTGCTTGCATAAGTCGAAGGCTTGAATGGCGTCTTCGGACCATTGAATGACACGTTTGTCATTCTTTTTGGAACCTCTAAGGAAATCGTTAAGAATTGCTTGATTGCCACCAGCGTGAGGAATGAATCGGCGGTAGAAATTTATCATTCCAAGAAAACGGCGGAGCTGCATAACCGTCTCAGGTCGTTCGTAACGCGTAATAGCATCGACACGTCCAGCAGTTGGTTTGATTCCTGTTGAATCAATGGAATGTCCAAGAAAATCAACGTTGGTTTTAGCAAAGTTGCATTTATCAACGTTGATAATGAGACCTGCGTCAGAAAGACGCTCGAAAACAGTCCTGAGATGTCGGAGGTGTTCCGCAAAGGTTTCAGAAGCAATAAGGAGGTCATCTATGTAGATGAAAACAAATTTAAGGTCTCGGAGAAGGGAGTGCATAAACCGTTGGAAAGATTGCGCGGCGTTTCGCAATCCAAAAGTCATTCGAACGAATTCGAAGAGTCCGAACGGAGTAGAAATTGCAGTTTTTGCAATATCACGCTCATCAATAGGAATTTGATGATATGCGCGGACGAGATCGATAGTGGAGAAAATTTTGCATCCATGTAGCTGATGCAAAAAATCCTGAATATGCGGAATCAGATATTTATCAGGAGTAGAGACATTATTCAGAGCACGGTAGTCACCGCAAGGTCTCCACTCGCCGTTCTTCTTTTTAACGAGATGGAGAGGAGAAGCCCAAGGACTGTTAGACGGTCGGCAAATTCCTTGGGATAACATAACGTCAAATTCCGTCTTTGCGATGGCCAGTTTGTCTGGAGCAAGTCGACGATACCTACATGAAATGGGAGGACCATGTGTTTCAATAACGTGAGTTACGTTATGTTTCACTGGTTTGGTAAGATCATTTTTGGACGTTAAGTCTTTGAAATTTTTGAGAATATCGATAATTTCGATATTAACAGAATCGTTGATCAAAGTTAAAGAAGGTGCTGGGAAGTGGAGAGTTTAGCCAAAGTAAATAGAGAAGTTAGTGGATCGACAAGACGTCGATTTTCGATGTCCACTAAAAGGCCATATTTATTAAGAAAATCAGCTCCGAGAATCGGTATGGTAACATTGGCGACAACAAATGTCTGACAGAACGCTCGTCTGAGACCAATGTTTAGGTTGAGAGTTCGTGTACCATACGTGCTAACTTTAGTTGCGTTAGCGGCGTAAAGGAAGAAATCTGATTTTCTGGAGAGTTTTTCCTCCACAGTTGCGGGAATAACTGATACTTCGGCACCTGTATCAATTAGGAAGTTCTTACGCGAAGAAATGTCGAGGACCAGAAGACGGAGTTGGGAGCTACTATCTTCACATTCCGTCACATGTGAAGAGTTTATTTGTTTTTTGTAGAAGTAGACGCAGAGGAGTCAGAGTACTTTGGAAAATACTTGCACTCTGAATCGCATTTTTTGGCATTCTCCTTGAAAGTATGATGGTAGTAGCAAATACCATCAAACAGTTGAGTTTGCGACTTGGACCGAGGTCGCGTGGGAGAACGATTATAATCGATGTTGCGATTATCGTTTCGATCCTTAGATCTACTTCGATATTTATTGAATGGCCGAAAGAATTTTTGCCGTTGAATGGCGTTGAGGAGTTGCACGTTTTGTGCCTCCAATTTTTTGAATTTTTCCTCAAGTGACAAGATTTCACTTGAGGAAGAAGAAGAAGGAAGAGAAGAAGCGGCAGGGTTAGATACCGCATGGAGTTGAGATCCCCTTAGGGACGCGAGAACGTTGTCTGCTATCTCGGCAGTTTCTTGCAAACTGGTTTTAAGAACCGAGATAGTAGCGCGAACTGTGGGTGGGAGTTTTTCCTCCCAAAGGACTTTTAGAGTTTCCTCTGAAAATGTATTTCGGGATTCAGCAGTCATATCCCGTAAGAGCTGAGAGGGCTTTTTATCCCCAAGGTCCATGCCGCATAGTACTTTTTTTATGCGGTCTGAAGTGCTGCTGGATAGGCGGGCTAAGAGAGCCTCTTTAAGCCTATCATAAGGAAAATCTTGGTCAGGCTTTACCAAGATATCACTGACTAATTTCGCCAGTGTGGGAGTGATCATACTAAGTAGATGACCATACTTAGTGTGTTGGGACTTGATGTTTCCCAACAAGAACTGACCTTCTAAGGTGATGAACCACAGTTCTGGTGTTTCAGACCGGAAGGGAGGAATTTTGACAGCTACATGGCTAATTTGTGGCAAGGTTGCCGAAGATGTAGCTGGAGGTGGTGAAGGAGACGGAGTGATAGTTGGAGGTGGTGGAGGATTTGAAGGAGAACCTCCAAGATTCAGTCGTGCCAAAGCGGCATCGATCGGCTGAGCGACCAGTGCCTCAAGCTGGTCTTCGGTGTACGTGAAAGTTTGAGACCCGGAAGATGCAGCAGTTTCCTCAGGTTCTGGTGGACCTGCTAAAACTGCTGGGAATGCGAATGTGTGGCGAGAAAGCCTAGTTAGGACGGCAACTAGGTAGAGAGTGATTGCAGCAAATAAAACTTCCATTGCATGTCGTTGTGCGACGGCAAAAGCGCATAATCCCACAAACAATGTAAGAATTACAATTAAAATTTCTTTAAACGCATGCATTGTTAACAGAAATGTATTTGAATTTAATGTAAAATGTGATGTAAAATCTAATGTAAACAATCGTGCCAAAAATATATAGAAAGGTTACCTGTTTTCAGATATCGGTGGTCACCAATTTTAGTTGTATGGGTCCAGGCGATGACAAGTAGCTGAGTTGAACCAATTCTAGTTGAGTGGAACTGTATTCAGTTGATGTATATATATTTATATAATTGTATCCACCCGTTGATTATTATCTACGTAAATTCCTGTAACTTGCGTCAGCGATGAATCTTGTAAGATTTTATCGATTGTAACCTAAAATCTGTTATTTTCCTGCGGTATAGTTGTCTCTGGTAGAACTATGAATTTAAATGAAAACTATCTTGTTGTTGCTTTTCAATATAATAAATGTTTATTCCAAAAGATTGAAGATATTGAATATTGAAATTATTTGTGCATAAATTGGCAACTGTTACTTGTATAAATTTATGTATACTTCGATTACATGCGTCCTTACATCGAGATAGTTTAACTTATTTACATTGGTTTATTATAGTTACAATACTGTAACTGACACACATTTATTCCAGCTATAGCGTTCCTTATATATAATATAATATAACAATAATAGTAACTAAAACTTCGATATTATATAATTTAAACTTCACGTAGCAAAAAAAATAACCTTATTTAATTATTAGTAAGAAAAACATGAATATATTTATGACATTTCAATGGCGGCAAGCTACTACTAAAAAAAACATTTTTTTATAAAAAATAATAATTAAATTACCCAACAGGAAATTTGTTGGGGTGATTATAGTTACCCAGCCTGGTTGTTGTGCTGGGTAACGTTAGCAACTCTTCTATACATTTCAAACAGGATTGTTTTTATTAACGATTATTTATTGAATAGAATTAAATGTTTAATGCACTGGAGTTATCACCACAGGTTTAATTGTTTTCAATCAAAAAAATTACAAATGACATGTTCCTAAAACAACGTTTTAGCTTATAGCCGGGTATTCAAATACATCAGAAACAGAAACAGAATTTCATACAAATTTGACAGCAAAAAATTCTGTTGCTGTAAAATTTGAATGGAGTTCTGCTTCTGTTGTATGTGATTTTCAAGTTTTTGGAGCCAAAAAACAAATTTAAAAAACTTACTTTCTGTCATACTCTCTGTATTGCGAAGTTCTTCAACCATCTCTCTTAACTTTTCATCTTTAATTTGTTCTTCAAAAATGGGCTGAGTTTTCTGAGTAAATGGTTGGTAATTTACAACCAAAATCGCTGGCTTTCGGAAACATTGCTTTAAAATAAATGTCTATCTGAAAATTTTAAAAGGAATATTATTATAATTAATTATAATTATTATATATATATTATTATAATTATAATTAAAATGTTATTGAAATATACTAATATTGAATTATTAATTACCAGTTTATAACCAAGCGGTAATTTAAATTGCTTCCATTTGGTTAAAATTTCCGAAATTGATTTTAATTTTGAAATGTCGCTGAGTCTCAGTTGTTTAGTCCTGTCCCATGTTGACTCAATTTTAGCCTAACTACTCTGTTCATCGAACAAAATTTCTACATGTTCTGTCTGATGAATCTGCTTCAGGAACTGAAAAACCAATTTTTTTACCACACCATAGACAGTACAAAAATTTACAAAGTTTCACATACCAAACGTTATCGTTTAATAAAATCAACCGACCACCATAACTAATATTAATCGTGATTGATCTTCTGTCAAATCGTTTTTTTGTTTGTTTGTTTTCCTTTATTTCTCTGAGAGAGAAACCGGTTTGTCTTCCCAAAGACGTGCATAAATTTTTCATTTGATTCAAAATTGTACAATTATTGCGAGTTTCTTTTAAATCTATAAGAAAAAAACCTACCACAAAAAATAATAGTTTCTCCCTCACTGCTACTATATAAAAAGAAATAAGAAAAATGACAGATTAGGATTTGATTCTAACCAAATATATAAATTTTAATCTTTTATCTATTAAAAATAAACTACACAATAATGAAAAGTTGGTCGTCAGCTAGTTTTCATAATATACTTTCAGGATGTATACATACCTTAAATATTTGCACATTTGCATTATAAAATAATAAAATGTTCACTATTATAAAATCACTGGAAATAACACAATAAATGTAAAATACTCTCGTAATTATTTTCATTCATTTTATAAAAATTAGCACAACTAAAAATAATAGATTGTACTTTTTGTTTCGTTTTAAATTATTTAATTGTTTTTAATTTATAATTTAATACAATAGTTGGTTGTTGTAAATAAACAGAAATGCAAATGGCGAAATGAGAAATTGAATATGACATATTAGCAAAGACGATTTCTTATGTCTCTCTTCCTACAATTTTAAAGTTATGTTCTCTCTATATTTATATATACAGTAATCCCTCCGACTGCGCGGTAGTTCCGTTCCAGAAAAACAGCGCGCAATACAAAACCGCGCAATGTGAACCCTATTTTGTATGAAAATGGGGGGTTAGGTTACAAATTTTGAAAAAAATTGAAAATAAATTAACTTAAAGTTATAATTAAACAAAAATGAATATATACAGCCTGAAAAACATGTATTACTTCAACAACTCTTAAAAAAAAAACTTCATAAGTTAACAGATAAATTAACATAAATAACATTTCAAAAAATAAATTAAATTTACAAAAATTATATCAATAATCTGAATTTGTTTAGAATATTCTACCTTTACTGGCTTGAAATTGAATTTGATCTATATTGAACGTTCCAGCCACACAGTTAAAAATAAACTGAATACGTAATGCAAATTGCCACATATATGGGTCATTCTTTTACAAACCGAACATCTTTCTGACCGACACATTTTTGATTTGGCTGAAATTTTAGGGCTTTTATGAAAAATTTCGAAATTCCCATTTCCCAAGAAAAGATAGATATACGTGCTCGAGAATTTTTTTGGGTTGGAAAATGGAGCGGTTCTAAATTTCGAGGATTTCGTGATTTTCGGCTTGAAGACTTATTTTCAAAGATTCATAACTTCGGTTCTGGTAATGATAGACATTTTTTTCTGTAGCTAAAAGATGAACTTTAAAAAAAATTGTTATCTACAAAAATTATTAACAAATTCCTATGTGTAAACAGTTTAGCAATAAGTCAGACACTTTCTCTCTGACACCTGGAATTTTGCTTTCTCGTGTACGAGTAGCATTAGAAATAAATCAGTTTATCGAGCGCGGAAAGATAAAAATTCCATAAATTTTTTTTGTCCCGCGCTCGATAAATTAATATATTTCTAACAGTAAAACTAATTTCTCCCTTAGTTAAAAATACGTTTTTCTTGAAAATTGAACGCAGAATACGTAGGGCAATCACTAAAAATCGATTTTAAAATTTTATTTGTTTATAACAATAGGAATTTGCTAATAATTTTTATTTTGTTCATAACATATTTTTTAATTAAAATTCCATCTCTTAACTTTAAAATAAAATAAAACAAAAGCTTCTATCATTAATAGAACCGAAGTGAAAAATAAGTCGTCAAACCAAAAATCACGATATTTAGATCGCCTCTATTTTCCAAAAAAAAAATCCTCGAACACGTATATTTTTTTTGATATCATACCAGTAAAATATTTTTAAGCCAAATCACAAATCCGTCGGTCAGATTTTGTTCAAATCTGTTCGATTTGTAAAAGAATGACCCATGTGGGAAATTTAATTTTTTTTTTCATTTTAATTTTACGAAATTCACCTACATATTCTAGAAAAAAATTTTAAACGTCGCGCAGTGTGAAATTTTAATCGCGCAGTGCGAAAATTAGTATTGAAAACTTATCTCGCGCAGTGGAAATCGCGCAGTTAAAACCCGCGCAGTCTAAGGGATTACTGTACTCTAAGAGTAAAATAATCTTCCTTTTTTAATTTTCTTAACACTTTTAACTTTTCACAAAACTTTTAAATATTTTTTAAAGTTGTTTATTCAGCGTCTGGATATAAACTGTGATTCTTACCAATATTTTATTAATCGTTATTCAAAATAATAACCTAAAGTAAGATTAATGTATACTATTATTAATTTAATAACCTACGTTTTGAAAGTAAAAACGTCGATGATTAATCTAATAAAATGGTTATTAAAATTAACTACAAAAATAATAATTTATGTTTTTATTTTAATAGCTCTACGTTAATCACATAATTTTTTATTTGATTGTCTGAATTCATCATTTTAATAAGAATTGGTTATTAGTTTAATCAACCGTTGTGATTTTTTTAATAATATTGACCGTATTTTTATTTTGATAAAACATTTTTATTAAAATAATAACAAAAAGTATTAATCGAACGAATGTGGCAATTACTTTAATAAAAATCGTTATTAGATTGATAAAATAACTTATTACACATTTTTAAAACGGGCGGTTATTAAATTTACTGACAAAATTCTCTGAGTGTATAAACCGTTTGTCTTCCTTTTGCCTTATCGCTAAACATTTTGCTCCAAATTGGGTTATACACAGTTAAAAAAAGGCTGAATATGTTATGCAAAATGCTGCACATATAATATAGGTCCAACAGAAACCTCCATTATAAAACAACGCAAAGCATGCTTTAAAGTTAAATTTAATCCTCTTTGCATCAGCAAGTTGTTTTCAAACTTCTAGCGTAGCAAGTTGTTTTCGAAAATCTACCATTTCTATAAAAAGTAAATTTTGATGCTAGAGTTGTACTAAAACTTGTAGTTTTGCATTCAAATTAGTTTTAATGCAACATTTGCTTTGCAATTTAATAATAACTTGCTTTACATAACCCATTTTTGCAAAGCTTGAATTGAAATTTGCAGTAACTTTTTCAACTATGTAGTGTTGCGTGTCTAGTCTAAAGAAATTTCAATTAAAATATTATAAGATTCTGCGTTTGAGGCGTAAAAACAAAGATCTTTGTTGCAACAGACTTGATTGGTCCAATTTCAATGTAACGATACTTCTAAAAATAGCTTTCCAATAAATACAAATAATAAATCAAATATAATCTAGATGTTAAAACCCCAAACATAACCAATTTTATATAAATATTTCCAGCAGTAATTAAAAATTGTAATAAAAAAATGAAGTTCAATTCTCAAGTTTCATTTGAAAATTTAATTACTCTCCAAACAGTAATAATGAGGATAACATAAAATTAATTTCATTGCTATTACCCGCAATTATATTAAGAAATTAAAACAATTAATAGACAATTATTTTTCCATTATTATATTTGAAATCCTAATTTAAAAGCTTTAGAATTGTTGATTGCAAAATGTTTGTGTTTTAAAATTTAAATTATTTTCAAATTTGTTGCTCCATTAATACTGTTACAACATGGTATAGCTTATAACATAGCACGCTGAACAATTAAAACAGCACAAAGTGAACGAAACCCAGTAATTGTGAAGAGTTTAGCTATTTTATACGCCAAGAGAAACATACATTCAACAAAACAACATTAAACCAGAAACCAAAAATTGTTATTTGTGCTCCTGACGAGTCAATCGGAAAAATTTTGTCCCATTTTTTTAAACGTTCAAAATTTAAATTATTTTCCATGATAAGCTCATTGCCGATGTTCAAATAATTTTCTAGCTTAGAGTTAAATCGAGTCCAACTAATATTTCCAATAACATTATCATTTGGATCATTCGGATCTCTTAAATGAAAAGCAAAAATGTTTGAGAATAGTAGATTCTTGTATGAGCTTAGATTTTAGAATGAAGGCAATTCTTCACGAGGATGAAGTAGGGATGGAAAAGTCGATTCCGATTCTACTCGAGAATCGACTTTTCTGTTAAAATAATCGATTATAAAGAATCGAGTTTTAATTTTCAAAGTCGATCAAGAATCGATTCTTAGTATTCGACTTTTAATTTATTTATACATTTAGTACTATAGTCATACACCGTAATTTAGTCGTATTCGATTTTTTATTTATTTACAAATTTAGTACTATAGTCTAGTCATACACAGTTGACACTAATTTAGTCAATCATAAGTGGTGGTGACGTGGTGTTACTGTTAGACACAGTAATATTTATAACCTTATATTTAATATTAAACTAATTTCTTTCTATAATATTAATAATAATATTTATACACGATTACACGAAATGGCACCGAGTGCTGTGTGGATTTATTATAAAAAAGTGAATAACGGTTCAAAGGTTAAATGTCATGAATGTGGTGCACACTTTAAATTTAACAATAGTAGCAACAACAATACCATGTGAGCGTTTATTTTCACATACTGGTCTGATTGCAAATCAGATTCAAAGTAGACTAGCGCCTGATCATTTGAATATGCTACTATTCTTAAGATCAGTTGCAGAAAATTTGTGGTTTTCATAAAATGATTGTTTAAAATTTTTTTCAGTTTATTTTGAATAAATATATGAAATAATATATGAAATATAAATTTGAATTTAATTCTATTAAAGCTACTTTTTCTAACATAGGAATCGATTAAAATCGAAAGAATCGACTTTTTCAGTCGGAGAATCGATTCTTGGAATCGAAATTTATAAAATAAAAGTTGGAATCGAGAATCGACTTTTCTATAAATCTTTCCATCCCTAGGATGAAGTTTCCCGAATCGAGCGTAGCGAGTGGAGGGAATCATCCGAGTGAAGAATTGCCATCATCCTAAGCGAATACAAGATGCTATTTTATCCACGACTGTAAAATATTTCGTTTAATTTCCAGTTTTCATGCAAAAATTTGTATCGCCATATTAAAATAAAAACATCAAAGATAACGAAAAACAAAACAAGTTTGTTGTTTAATTTGTTAGGGGAATATTTAATAAACTATAGAGCTGTTAAAGAATTTTAATCAAATTCACTAGTTGTGGAATGGATACAATTACAGTGAAAGACATACGCATGGAAAGCATATATTCTTTAGTAGTCGTGGATAAAATATATATTATTACACGTATGTGAAATTTTTTACTATACCCATTGATTGCAAAGTTTGACCACATTCTTGTCATTCGTTCCACTTGTAAGCTTTCCGGATCAGAGATTTTAAAAAGTTTTGGGGTAACATTTTTCATAATAATTAAATATTGCAAATCATCGCCATGAGCCACACCTGTAATAAATAATTTATTTGTTCACTGATATCTAAGTATCTTTTGAACATTTACCATATGGTTGACTTTCAGTTAAATAAAATCTGCTATACCGACCAACATATGACACTTTGTAGTAAAAAACGATTGTATAACTTTCAACTAAATGCACAAAACGATGAACCCCAAATGTTGTTACAGCTTCTGAAAGAAACTAAAACAAATTATATAAATCATGTTATATTTCAACAAGAGAAAATTAATAACACACAGAAATAAAATTTTTGGTTGAGTTCACTGTTAAATTATCCGAAAAAAATTCCTTTGTGATTCGTTTCGTAATTTCAATGGATCGATTACTATTTCGTTCATATAAAAAAATTATTGGTGCCCAGAACTGAAAATGTTGATTGATCTCGTCTCTAAATTTTTCATTACGAAGTAATGTTATTGCTGGCCCAGCCCATTCATCTTCTGTAATGCCTACTAACAATGGCACTCTATAAAATTCTCCCTTTTTAAACAATGTATTTGGATCATCCACCAAAAAAACTTCTTGGTTACGTTCATCTTCAGACACTGGAAAAAATTTAATGAACGGAAGATCATTGTTCAATGTAATTGAATTTAAACTTGAAAGTAATTGTTCCATTGATGCGGATTTGAGACAGGCAATCGTTATGCTAAGATTAGTTTTAGGACAATTAAGATATTTTGAAATTGTTTCAACTGTTTCTAATTGGTGTTTTTGAACTTTCCATTGTGCCGTTGCTGAACCACTCATTACTATTGCTCGATGAAACAAACCTTGGGACATTTTTGATATCAAATGCAGAGCTACAGATCTAGCACCAGCACTTTGACCCATTATCGTTACAGATTTTGGATTTCCTCCAAACGCTGCAATATGGTTTTGAGTCCAACGTAACGCTAGAACTTGATCTTTAAATCCAGCATTGCCCGTACAATCTTTTGTGCCAGTTGAAAGAAAACCAAAAACACCTACACGATAATTTATAACAACAAGAACAATATCCCGATCGATTATATTTTCTGGTCCTGCTCTATTAAGAGCGTTTGAGCCAGAAACAAGAGCACCGCCGTAAATAAACACAATAACCGAACTCATTTTATTTGCAATATTGTTTTCGATATTTTTTGTATAAATATTTAAATGGAGACAATCTTCTGCTACTTCTTCTTTGGTTAATTGAGGACATGCTGGACCATCTTTTGTTGCATTAAATATATTGTGCCATGGTTTTATAGGTTTGGCTTGCTGAAAAATTAATTAAATCGGTATTCATATTTATTTTTTTTAGTTCAAGTATTCACCTGAAATTTATATATGCCGATTGGTGGTTCCGCATACCGTATTCCACGAAAAGCATAAAAATCATTGTTTAGACGTGATTTCAAAATTTCACCGCGAACTAATCCAAGGTTAGTTTTAATAACTGGAGATGCTTGGTGAGCATGAACGACCGGTGCTATAAATAACCAAACAACAAAGTTAATGTTCATTATGATGAGAAATGATACAATTTCTACATTTTTATTAAATTATCTATATCAGAAAGTATTTTCATGTTATGTTTATTTTAATTAATTAAACTAAACATGGTTATAAAAACAATCATTAATGGATAAATATAATATGTATAAAAACCAAAACTATAATTGAATGTAAATTGTCATTTGTTTTTTATTGGTTTTATAATCAATTAATCAATTAATTCCTCTTTACTCACTTAACACAACAGAACTTACTTGTAGCTGTTGCTTAGGTTTCATTAACCGCAACAAGAGGAAGCTTTTTTATGAATCAATGAGAAAAGCAAAAGCAAAAACACGTTCTTTCGTGTTGGAAATTGGTAAATGTGCAGCCTGTTAATAAAAAGCAACGAAAGCTGATATATATCTATATTGATCTGACTTTGAGTAGCTTAAACAGCATACTTCATAAAGGTACTGTAACGTACATTATCGCATTATATATCTCAAAAGCATTTGATCGAATCTGGCATGCCAACTTGATTAACAAGCTAGTGGGGTGTGTTTTTCATCCCGCAGTCGATTCAAAAATTTTTGACAACAGTTTATTAAAAATTTTCTGACTACCCGATATATTTTGGTATTTGTAAATACCTTTTATTCTGAGTTTAAATTAATCAACGATGGTATACCCCAAGGCACAGCTTTGTCACCCACTCACGGTCAAAGAGCACAAGAACTCAATAAATAGTTTTGCGTAAGGGATTACATTACACAAGTAATTAATTCTTCCATGTTCAAAAGGTAAAATGCATGAACGAATAAATGTAATATAAATGCCATACCCGTTAAACAATTTTTGAAAAAATGCGTGGAATGTGCATTAATTGTGCATGCTAGAAAATCTACGTGAAAAAAATTGTGCATAATACATGTCATGCACATGATATGCACCATACCGTGCACATGTCGTAAAACGCCTTAGGACATATATGCACATAAACGTTAGGTGTACGATTCACGAATAATAAAAAACGAAGCGAAACGAAATTTATTAAATGTTAAGAATAATGAACAAAAATTGAAATTGTTGAGAATTGAAAATTAAACCTGTCGATGATTTTTTGAAAATCGAAACTGGTCGTTAATAAAAAATAAGTGAATAAAAAATTGGTGTTTTTGTAAATATTAATAGTTATTTATTTATCTAGAACGAAAAGTGAAACTTTAAGGTATGAGCTAGTTGTTTACTAGTGAGTACCTTTAAAAACACTTTTCGTTACGTGAGATAAATACAAAATTTTATTTCATACTGGAAATTTATTAAAATAAAAAGAAATGAGTTTTAAATTTTGCTCAAAAAGTTGAATTTTAACGTCCTAGGACTTTATAAAATTTTATAAAGTCCTAGGACGTTAAAGTTCAACGTTTATGGTACAAAAAGTTGTGGTACATTATAGTTCAACTTTTTGTACCATAAATAATCCGAAAAATGTCGTTTTAGATATCAGTATGAAATAAAAATATTTAAAACATATATAAAATAATAAACAAAGAATAAAAAAATTGGAGAGCGAAAAAGTAGTTTAACATTTTCTGACATGACTGGTTTCATTTAACTTTTTTATGAGAAAACATGACTTTTGTAATACATAATAAATTGATGATTTTTATTTTATTTTCATCTAAAATTATGTGCGAAAGAAATTTTTTGGTGAAGTTTAATAAAAGCATTTACAAAAACAAGCGGACACTTTGAATAATTAATTTTAGTGGTTCAAAAAAATAACGATATTTATTTAATATTTTTTGATTTTCATTTTTCATGTCGGTGTAGTAACACTTAAATTTAGTTTTTTATAATATTAAGAAAATTGTGGAAATCCAAATTTTCAAAAATGGAAATTTTTTGGTGAAGTTTAATAAAAACATTTACAAAAACAAACGGACACTTTGCATAATTAATTTTAGTGGTTCAAAAAAATGACTATATTTATTTAATATTTTTTGAATGTCATTTTTCATGTCGTAAACCGAATACCGTTATACTTAAATTAATTTTTTTATAATATTAAGAAAATTGTGGAAAATTGGTATTTTTTTTATATGAGCAATTTCACGAAGATTCAACAACGTTTTGAGTTGACCCCTTTTAATTTTGATTATTTTTTGTTTATAGATAGTCTTTGATAAATAAAAAATACAAGTTCTCTTAGAATTTTTTTTTTCGACCAGGGGTCTTCACAGGGTGCCCCTCAATTTTTTGTTATTTTGTGATGTGACTGCATTTTGACGAGCGATTGTAGAAAAACTACTGAATCGATTTTCATAAATGATATGTCGTTGAATAGGTATTAGAACAAAGTTTTTAAAAATGTACACTGTTAATTTTTTGAAATAATTTTTAACGGTGTAACATAAGAAAAAAACGGTGTAATTGAAAAAAAGATGGCATAGCCTCTTTTTTTTTTTTTTTTTTTAAAACTAAATTGAAGCTTATTTTATATCTAACCACTTGTGAAAGTTGAGGACACGTGTTATTTTTTGTTTTAAAGATAAAATTCGTTGTGCATATGACTGTCGGGAATCAGTTTTTTTTGTTCTGAAGGAAAATTATAAAAATGGAGTTATAAACTAAGAGATATTTTTTTTATGTTAAATATCAAATATTTTATTATTAGATGAACTTTTTAAAATATTATAAAAATTATATATGTAGTACAATAAATAAAATAAATACAATTGTTAAAAATGATTTACTTATTTTACAAACAGAAGTTTCTTTTGAATAGGAAAGCACTTCTGCAATTATTTTCTTTGTATTAGATGGCATAGAAAATGAAATGTTTATTTATCACTTTTAGTAATCACTTGTCACTCTTATAAAAAATAATTTGACAGCCTTGACTGCAAACAAAAAAGCCGTATAAACAACTAAATCTATCTAGGAACTTTTGACTGGAGAAGTATTATGTTCGTATTATGTTATTATGGAATCATAAAGTAAAAGATTGTTTTTCAACATTAAATTACAAATATTTTATTATTGAATAAACTTTTTAAAATATCATACAAATTATATATGTGAAAATAAATATAGTTATTAAAAATTATTTACTTATTTTACATTCAAAAGTTTCTTTTGAGTTGGAAAACATTTTTGCATTTATTGTCTTAGTATCTACTAATTAACTAATTAACTTATGCCACCATAAAGAAGACTTTAAGGTTGACGCTGAATGGCATTTTCATGCTACCAGCCATAGGGACCTTGTGATGGAATTGGTGGTACACTGAAGCGTGCTGCATACCGTTATAGTATGGCGAGCGAAGATAATATTGTTGATACACCAAAAAAACTTTTCGAATGGGCTTTAAAATGGGAATCTACCATGAACTTTGGATACGCCGATAAAAATGAATATCAATTAACAAAAGAAAAATTACAAAATCGATATAAAAATGCGATTACTATAAGTGGAACTCAAAAATTTCATTCTTTTGTACCAGTAGATACTAAGACAATAAATGCAAAAATGTTTTCCAACTCAAAAGAAACTTTTGAATGTAAAATAAGTAAATAATTTTTAATAACTATATTTATTTTCACATATATAATTTGTATGATATTTTAAAAAGTTTATTCAATAATAAAATATTTGTAATTTAATGTTGAAAAACAATCTTTTACTTTATGATTCCATAATAACATAATACGAACATAATACTTCTCCAGTCAAAAGTTCCTAAATAGATGTAGTTGTTTATACGGCTTTTTTGTTTGCAGTCAAGACTGTCAAATTATTTTTTATAAGAGTGACAAGTGATTACTAAAAGTGATAAATAAACATTTCATTTTTTATGCCATCTAATACAAAGAAAATAATTGCAGAAGTGCTTTCCTATTCAAAAGAAACTTCTGTTGGTAAAATAAGTAAATCATTTTTAACAATTGTATTTATTTTATTTATTGTACTACATATATAATTTTTATAATATTTTAAAAAGTTCATCTAATAATAAAATATTTGATATTTAACATAAAAAAAATATCTCTTAGTTTATAACGCCATTTTTATAATTTTCCTTCAGAACAAAAAAAACTGATTCCCGACAGTCATATGCACAACGAATTTTATCTTTAAAACAAAAAATAACACGTGTCCTCAACTTTCACAAGTGGTTAGATATAAAATAAGCTTCAATTTAGTTTAAAAAAAAAAAAAAAAAAAAGAGGCTATGCCATCTTTTTTTCAATTACACCGTTTTTTCCTTATGTTACACCGTTAAAAATTATTTCAAAAAATTAACAGTGTACATTTTTAAAAACTTTGTTCTAATACCTATTCAACGACATATCATTTATGAAAATCGATTCAGTAGTTTTTCTACAATCGCTCGTCAAAATGCAGTCACATCACAAAATAACAAAAAATTGAGGGGCACCCTGTGAAGACCCCTGGTCGAAAAAAAAAATTCTAAGAGAACTTGTATTTTTTATTTATCAAAGACTATCTATAAACAAAAAATAACCAAAATTAAAAGGGGTCAAGTCAAAATTTCCCAAAAATTTGCTGAACTTGCGTGAAATTGCTCATATATAAGTCAAATATTTTTTCATTTCTGATTTTTTTTAATTTAAATTGTATCATTAAAAAATTGGTGAAAACCGCAATCTTCATTTGTCGTAATGACATTACCAAAAATATTTCTCTCGGAAAAAAATTCATAACGTATTAGCGGATCCTAGTCACGAACGTCATAGATCAAATACTTATGTATTTATGCCTGCAAGTTCTATGCACATTTTGTTTACATGATTTAATTATGTTTTATTAAAACAAAATTGTATGACGTTAGCGCTCAAATACTTTTAAACTTCAACTAAATTTAAAATATACAATAGAATATTTAAAAAAAAATGACTAAAATAAAAAAGTGCACAAAATGTTCATAGACTCGTACACCATGCACAGAATGTTTGTCGGGATAATCAAGCTTTGTAAGTTGTTGCAGGTGAAATAAATTCAATATCAAACCTCGATTTCCATCAATCCTTGATTCATAACAACGCACTGTGACTGATCTCGTTGTTTTATATTTTCACTATAGCAGTGCACGAATAGAATCTGAACCATCATGCCTTAAACATATGATTTTCAGCGTTTTACTCGTCAACCGGTTTCAAAACTATGCACAATTGAAGTTTAAAAAAAACAGTAGTTCGGGTGCCTTTCGTCGAATTTTGCCCAAATGATTTTGAAACTTTGAAAACCTGCGATCAAGCTTATGTACCAAATTTCAAGAAAATGGAATGTCAAGACTTAGTCATTGAAGTTTCAAATAAATGTTTGTGTACTAGGGACCTCACATTTTTGCGCTATTTTACCTAAAATGCCATGACTTACATACAGACTACTGTACGTGGCAGTTTTATAAATATGGGTGGAATTAAATACAAAATCGTTAAAATTATTTATGTGTTTAATTAAGGAATTCTCTGCAGCTTCCATAATCCAGATAGAGAATACAACATTGGCGTCGGGGATAATATCTTAAGAGATTATAAAAGTTCGAAAATTACATTTCACTCCACAAAGAAATGTTATTGCGGAAAGTTTAAAATTTTTAAAAAGAGATCAATTTTCAAATGAAACAATAATGGAATACACTATTGAGTTAAAATCGTTAGCAACCATGTTCGACTACAACCATTTTCTAGATAGAATGCTATGAGATAGTTTCGTAACGAGTCCAAAGGCAACGATATACAAGGTCTTATGTTAAAGAAGAGCAAAATTAAAACCCCACTTCAACAACTGATCAAGTAGAGCTAATCTGCAAGGGAGAGAAAGGAATTAGAGATTTAAGTTGCCATAGAAGTTTATCTAAGCTTCACTATAAACCACACCTAGATCAAGAAGTTTTAACCATTGTTGGGAATGTCCATACCATCATTTACCTCAAAACTGTCCAGCAATAAAAATGGATTGTTAATAAGAGCTAAAATAAACCCCCTTTGTGATGTGGTGTTCAAGTTCATCATGCAGTAAATGCAACTAAGAGGGCGTAAATACAATAAAGTTTAATAACCTTATTCAGCAATAGATCATAAAACGTACAAAAACTTTTTTCAGATTTTTCTATAAAAAATTATTACAATGTTAACTCTGTACATCTAATTTTAAAAAATAAGGTTGAATTCGTTGGTGGAAAGCAGTAACCATATGGTGTATGATGATAAAAAATTGATGCAGTACTTAAAATATTAAAAACGATCGAACCTTTTCAGCCAAAACTGTAGCACGGACAAGAATTTTTAAAGCTTAAGTAAGACCTCTAAATCAGAATCATTTCATGCTATTTGTCAAATTAATATAGAAACACCAGGAACGTCAAAATTTTTTAAATGTTTTCTTTCTCACTGATTCACAACCAATTTTGGCTTATGAAGCTGATCTTGTGTTGAAAGACAATTCTAAGCTAATATTTTTTCGAGCGTATAATCTTTCATTTGGACTACGAGATCAAATCGATTCATCGAGTGTTTACAATTGTAGTAGTTCCGAAACCAAATGATAGTATCCGGATTTGTTGTGATTTTAGGGTGACGATGAATAAATATTTATATAACGATCAATACCCACTACAGGTTATTGAGGATGTTTCTCTCTTTCTGGTCTATTAATTTTTTGTGTTCTATATTTGGAAGGGGCCTATCAATAACTTTCTGTCTCTGAGAGATCATATAGGGCGTTTTCAATTTCAACGGCTTCCGTTTGAAGTTAATCGCCTACCTTTATTTTCCAAAGGATTCTGCAATTTATTAATTTTAATAATAAGTGTTGTGTAGTAGGTATTACAAAACGTATCACGATAACACATAGATACCTTTTAAGACCTTGTAGGTCCCACAACAACATGGGTCTTGAGGTGTTGGTGGACGCTTTTTTTTAAATGTTTGTGGATTGAAGGCACTCGAAACTATTGAGTCAGGCAAAGCATTCCACTTGTACGATGTACGCACAAAGAAATCCCTTTGCATTTTGTTACTACGATGAGTAATCTCGACAGTTTGACTGTTTGCACAAACCGATTGACGAGTTAAACCATGTGATCGAAAAAAAAACTTTTAACTTGTTTTTTTTTTCAAAGGCTATCTATAAACAAAATATAATCTAAATTAAAAGGGGTCAAGTCAAAATTTCTCAAAATTTTGCTGAACTTGCATGAAACTGCTCATATATATTCTATCTATTTTGTAGATAGAATATTTAGGTTATAATTACTGATTAGTATTTTGAAACTTGTTATAGTCATAGAATGTTGTAATATCAGATGTTCCCTTATAAAATTATCTGATCTCAATAATGTCTAAGTACAATTGTACATTGTACTAAGTACAATGATCGGAATCGATCGTAATCGATGGGAATAGTTTTTGAAGATTTAAATGAGATGTTAATTTTGTACTTTGCTAGAATTGATAGGAATTATCAAGTTTTTAGAACGGTGGGCCATCATTTTGTCTGGTTATGAATATGAAATTCTATAAAAGTGCTTTAATGGGTAACACAGAGACAGTCTCTCACATTTACCATCACAAAAAGTTCCTAAGACCAGTGAGTTCATTGTCGGTTCAACTGTCGATTCTTATTTAAATTCATTTTATTTTAGATGTGAGCAACCAATTACGAAAGACAAGATTACCCATGCCACAAAAAACGATACAACTTTCTCAAAAGTTTATGAATATTTAACACATAGTTAGCCAAAGTCAAATATTCCCCTCGATTTGAAATCATATTTTAGACATTCAGATTTCTTGTCGTGCGAAAATTGTTGTTTGTTTTTTTGGAGATAGGGTAAAAATACCATACACCTATAAAAGGCAGATCTTGGATCTTTTACAAAACGAACATCTTGAAATAGTTTAATTCACAGATGCTTGCTTTGTTATGTAAATCTCAGGGTATCAATTTAGTGCACAATCACCCGGAAAGCAATGGACTGGCGGAAAGAAGTGTTTACCGCTAAAGAATTTTTCCCCCTCTATTTTCATTTTAGGAGCATAGGAAAATAGAATTTACTAAATTCACGTCCCTTCGACCACAAGAATGTATAAAATTATCCCAAGGAGTTCATAATGTGTGCGTGTGTACCATACCATACGTCAAAATATGAAACTAATGATTCAACACTTTAAGATGTCTTGGATTACTGATGCTACTTTCCAGAATTATGAAACATTAATTGACTTTGTTTCATGTGGAATTAACAGAAGATTGTCATACTTTGAAGTGCAATGAATGTTCAAAAAAACTTCAACAACTGGAAGAAAGATTACTAAATGATTTTGACGTTAAAGGAATCCTTCAAGTCAAATATCAACAATGGATTACCACTGATCGATGCAATTTGGATACTTTAATAGAAACTGTAGAAAAATTTATGAAAAAATTTATTTACCGTTTACAAATTTTGATACCAAGTGCTGCAAGTGACTTCATTCAAGTTAACTTCATTGTAATTGTTGATGACGTACCAATTCACTAACTAAAATTTCCATAAAACATGTCAATTGAATGGCTCAGTTGATAAAACGTGTATAACACAAGGTATCGAGTTTGTGTTACTGATGAATGGGGTTCGATGCCGCCACGAAACACGTAAAATTTTTTCTAATTAAAACATGTAAGGTTTAATTAGAAGATTCCAAAACTGGTTTCAGAATTGAAAAATTCCTATTATTCATCCAGTTATTTGAGTTTAACTATTCACAATTTCTCCCATACGAAATAACCCCCCGATCGCCTAGATCATATTAGATTGGTTTTCAGATTAGTTGCATAACAACTAATTGTAATGATTCTACCACATTGAGAATGTGTACGTAAAATAATGGATATCATTAACTTACCATACTTAATGGAATAGTAGCGTATATATATATATATATATATATATATATATATATATATATATATATATATATATATATATATATATATATATATATATATATATATATATATATATATATATATATATATATATATATATATATATATATATATATATATATATATATATATATATATATATATATATATATATATATATATATATATATATATATATATGATATATATATATATATATATATATATATATATATATATATATATATATATATATATATATATATATATATATATATATATATATATATATATGTATATATATATATATATATATATATATATATATATATATATATATATATATATATATATATGTATATATATATATATATATATATATATATATATATATATATATATATATATATATATATATATATATATATATATATATATATATATATATATATATATATATATATATATATATTAGGGTGGCACTTATTTGTATGGGTGATTTTTTTTTTTGTATTTTGGCATGGCGCCGGCCGGAATTTCGTTTTTTTGGGTAATTTAAGAATACTGACAAAGTTTCACCACTCTATTACAATTTTAACACGTGGCGACTTTAATCCTTAAGTAAGCTTACATACAAAATTTTTTGTAATTTTCACATAGTCGAGTCTGTATTAAAAACATAACCGAATAATAGTTTCTAAAGTATCATTTAATGTTTAAAAACAGGAATCTATTTTATAATGTTAACAAAATTATAAAGGCCTTTTCAAATCCTGCAATGTAGCAGATTTCGGATATATGTTACAGTAGTCTTGAACGGTCTAAAAATCCATGAAATAAAATTAATTCTCATTCTATATGTATGCCTAAATTATCTTAAATTATTGCTTATTGTTTACCTTTAACAAAAATTGTTTTTGATCTTCATCTTTAGTTGACTACTTTTGAACTACCTTTAAACAACTTACTATTTTTTGCGGTTCTTTGTATTCACTTAATCCATGTGCATGGATGTGATTTTAAAAATGTTGTGAAAATATTAAACCTTTTTAAAAAACATCCAGTGACGCAGCGTTGTGCTTTGTCTTTAAATCTGGAGTGGTAAAAACAAATGTCCGAATTAATTTTTAATTCTCTAGACTTTGATCTAGAAGTACTCCGACGGTTATCACGAGATTTAGAGCGCGACCTATGACCAGCATTTACTATCGAGTGAATTTCACTCAGCATTTGCGTTATAAAATTATTAAGAATTTCATTAATGTTTTGATTTTGTTGAGGTTGAGAAACACTTTGATGAAACCGTTTTGAGTTAGTTGATTGTGCAGAAGTAGAAATAGATGGGACGCTCATTGCGAACATTTGTCTCTGTGACGACGTTTCCATAAGATTGTCGGCACGTTTTGCCAACAACGTTAATGGCAAACCGTTTTCGAAAGACAATAAAACAAGTTGGATGCTTTCAGGAAGACGTGCCATCCAAAGTTGTTTGATAATGCCATCGTTCATATCACCACCGTTAATTCGGAACTCAGCTAGCAACTGTGTAGGTTTTTCATCACCTAATACTAATTTATGCAAAATATTATTAATTTTTGCCTTATCGCCCAAAATTTTAATTACCTCCGTCTTAGAGGTAGTTTAAGGAGTATCACCTATCTCTTTAAAGAGCAACGGTGCCAATTTGTTGTCCAATCGTGAATCAATTGCACTTAATGCATGTGAATATTTGGTCAATTTCGACCTAACATGCGAACTAAAAAGTTTTAGTTCCAACATCCTGAACTAAACAATTGGGTTTTGGTCAAACAAATTTTGCGGAGCTTTAAATTTAACAAAATTAATATTGCTCACTGTAGCTAAATCTGGTTCAGTTGTTGGAGGTTGTGAGCAAGGTGGTGGCATCTGCCGCTGTGCCATGAACTGTTGATGGGCAAACTGCTGCAAGTTTGCTTGGATAATATCAGCTAACTGCTGATGAGTCATTAACATGGGTGCTTCATTACCACCCAAGGCATTCACAGGTGAGGCACGACGCGAGGGAGAATTGTTTGGGGAAGCCATATTTTTAAAATTAAAACAAAAATAAACCAACCGCAATAATCACAAAATAAGAACAAATTTTTAATTTAAAAGCAATTTAGCAATTAACTAAGAAAATTTTAGGTACTTACAATTGAAAAAAAAAATTCTTAAAGATTCGGATGAACAGGATCACTTCTTGGGTCGCCAATTATTACGTCGGGGTTACCAATTATATAGCTGTAAATAACTGCGCTATTATATTTTTGGTGCGCGTTCACCAGATTTGGTAGATGTTGAAGTTGGCTATAGAGATAATCCAGATACAACTAGAGGCGATGAGAATTGCTGGGATGAATTTTGGTATTCAATAAATTTATCCAATGAATCTTCCAAATTTTAAATTATACATTTTAAATTGTACACGGTTTGCCGTTTGCACTTGGCGTAAGTTTTCAAATAACATAATGTCAATTTCTTGTTACTTTACGCAAATGACTTATTAAATAATAAGTTTAATAGAAAAATTAAAGAAAACAAAATTTTTTTATAATTTTACTGTTACTCTATATATATTTCAGCTTGTTAGGGCATCTTCTGGAGTAATCTGGATTACCCCAGCAGATGGACTAACAAGCTGACATATAGTAAAATTATAAAAATCTTTTGTTTTCTTTAATTTTTCTATTAAACTTATTATTTAATAAGATATTTGCGTAAAGTAACAAGAGATTGACATTATGTTATATGAATAGTGTTTTTTCTTTCAATTTAATATTGCGTCACACCTATTGACAGACACTTTTAAATTATATAGGGGCGGACAGGTTCCACGAGACCCAACTTGTTCTAGCACGTAGACTTTCAAGGGCCATAGGCCATGTCACAGTGACGGACCCTTTACTTATTTTGTTCGAGTTTTCCAATTTTTAAGTTGATTAGAAAAATTTATTTTGAAATTTCTCAACTTTGAGCTAAAGTCGCCACGTGATAAAATTGTTCAATTGAGCCCAAACTTCAGATTCTAGTTACACATATATAAAGGAACAAAATTTTGACCGGCGCCCTTCAAAAATGCAAAATAAGAAAATAAGTGCCACCCTAATATATATATATATATATATATATATATATATATATATATATATATATATATATATATATATATATATATATATATATATATATATATATATATATATATATATATATATATATATATATATATATATATATTTATATTTATATATATATATATATATATATATATATATATATATATATATATATATATATATATATATATATATATATATATATATGTATATTTCTAGTTTGATCATAGTACAGTATAAAAAACTCGCACAGAATATTAGCATTTAATCAGTAAGGTCACTTCACACTCGTTTTCTATGCTCATTCATTATACAATATTTACTCACAAAAAAATATTAATTAAACCTACAGTGATTTGATCACACTCAATTTTATCGATGAAGATATACATATGTTAACATGAAATGATTTTAAATTTTCAAGGGTAAAAATTTGTTAACAGAAAGATAATATGTATATAAAAGCTTCCGTTTATTATATTATTATATAACGGATATGATTAGATAATTTTTTACAAAACAACCCTGTACATTATGTGTTTATTTCAAGTGTAAGATTCTTTGGAAATGAAATACTAAAAACAAAATAGATATCACGTTTTTACTGGAATTCATTAATTCTCAAATTATGTCGACGTCTATAGAGCCGCATTTTAAATCTACGAACTGTTCTACTACAATTCAAAAATTTAAAATTTTTATAACTGTGTTTCCCTATCTCAGGCGAACCTTTTTCAGTACGAGTGCCATAAAATACAATCTATTTTTATAAAATTGCTGACGTGCCAAGCTATTGGCAATACTAAAAAATATTAACAATTAACAATTTATAAATAATTATTACAAATAAAACAAACATTTGCAGAATTAACAAAGCTAAAACTCTACAGAACTCTAGAATTCTTAAAGATTGAAATATAAAAGTTAAAATTAAGTTTAAATTAAATAATGCGATTTTCGGTGCATTTGGAAAACAAATATTTAATTCAGAGTTCGAAATTCGTCACTTTTAATAGAATGCATCCCGAACTAGATTTATCAGTCATTCTATTTCTCAAACTATCCATTATAAAATGGATTATGGCCATGGTGCCGTAACATTGCAATTTAAAATTGAATAAATAATTAATAAAATACCCAATGGCTGAAAAAGTGCGTTAAATAATTCAAAATTGTTTTGAGATCGGGCGGTTAAAATAAAATTTTTATCAAACCTATTCTTTGCTTTAGTTTCTCAAAATAATGACTCTCATGCTTATGTGGAAGAAAAAATTGACGATTTAACCGTCGCTAGTGTCTTTAAACAGTTAAATCTTTCGGGGATACTACTCCAGGTAATCCAATTTATCAAATCAAATCCATAATTTTTTGTTTCCATATTGGACTCCATTGAAAATCTTCAAATAAAAAAATATCCAAATTAAGAATATCTGGTGATGTTGTATCTGGATTTAAAATAAATTATGAGATTTCTGAAAAATTAATTACGCAAATCTTGAGGAAAATTCCACAATAACTAACTGAATAACTGCGTAAAAATTCATTTCTATGTTAATTTAACTTGATCCGGTTTTTCATGGGATTTTATGCAATGAATTTCTTTAGATTTTGAAAATATTTAAATTAAATAGTCTCCAGTGCCTTCAATCCACAAAAATTTAAAAAGCGTCCACCAACACCCCAAGACGCATGTTGTGGGACCTAGGTCTTAAAGGGTATCTATGTGTTGTTGTGACACATTTTGTAATTCCTACTACACAACACTTTTTATTAAAAAAAAAATGGGTTGGATATAAGGTCGTGATTTAAAACTTTGAATTTGGCTTCGAATACTCGGCTTAAATTAAAAATTAAATTAAAGTATTGTTAATACCTTGCAGTTTAACATTTAATTTATTTAATTAAAGGTACATAAAAGCAACTATAAAGAACATTAAGTTCAAAAACCATTCGACGTCTATTAATTGACTTTATTTTTCAATGATTTTCTATTTATCTAAAAAAAAAGTCTAACTGCGTTTATACACTCTACAAATCTTTGTCAAACTTTAACATGGCCTAACCATCAGACATTGTTGTACATTAGTAATTCATTGTAAGGGGTTCCATTATGAGGTTTACCTCATTTAACAATTCTAAAAAATTTTGTTTATTTAAAGACCGAGCAAATATAAAATTGACTATACACATATTTGTGAGGTTCATAATATCTACCAGCGATTCAAAAATCGCCTTCGTACATAAAATATGCTGGTGTATAATGCAATGGAATCCCAAAATTAGACTTTCAACACGCTGGACAAATAGAGTAACAAAGCCATTTTCTAGTACTGTCATACTACATATGCACCATCACTAGTTACTGATAAAATACTGGAAATATCTACTCCTATAATTTAAACCGCTTGCCGTTGGCACTTGGCGTAAGGATTCAAATAACATTATGGTATACAGTACTTGTTACTTTACGTAGAATAATTAATTATTCTGCGTAAAGTAACAAGTGCTATATACATAGTGTTATATCTAATAGTGTCTCTTTCAGCAAGGGCATTTATAACATCGATACAAATATCTGCTCCTTTTGTTGTTGTTGCTAAAGAAGTTAAACTTATAAATGTTCTTTGATTTTATTTCCCACACATTATAGAAGAAAAATTACTAAGCGACCTGATTTCATTATGTCGGTACTCTCATCAAGACAAAGAGAAATTAAACTTGAAGATTATATTTCTACTTTTCGGTTGATCAGTAGTGACCTGTTCAGTAATTTCGAAGATTCAACCCTTTACCGTTTTTTTTCTTTATTTTATTTTAGAATCATTTAAATTATAAACTTGTGTAGATTCAGTTGAGTAGATGCACATGGCTCAGATTACTACTCTAGACATAGAAAAAAAAATTACTTAATTATGATTACTATGATATACTTAATTGGTAAGTTAATAATAAAAATTTATTATTCAAACATTGAATTATTATAAAACTGTTGTAGCTAAATACACTGTATTTGCTATATATGCATTGTAGTACTAATAGACAATATCATTAATAAAACCCCCATGGCATTACAGTACATTTATGGAGAATTTAGAAATTTGTTAAACAAATGAATCCTTATTTTATTTTTTTAAATAATGAGATTCGTTGTTCCAATTTAATATCAGAATTCAAGTTATTAAACAATATTAGGCCCCGACAGAGAATATTATTAAATCCATGATTAGATCTCACCAAAAAATTAAGATTACGTCTTGTTGGATATCCGTGAATGTCATTCACCAGAATTATACGTTGGTTATGTTTTAGCATGCCTTGGTTTATTTTAAAAACTAGGGAAGGAGCTCATAATCGTGAATAACTGTAATTGGTAGCTTGTCAATACCGTACAGTTGCTTGGTTGGGTGAAGTTGAGGCAGTCATATATATGCTCTTAAATACTTTATTTTGAACAATTTGAAGATGTTTCAGCTTTGTTTCTCCAGCACAGTTCCATATTGGATTCAAATATAACAATCGAGGGTAAATATATGCAAAATACATTGACCACAAAACATTTTTACTAACAATAACAACGGAACACGATCGGTATATTGCAAATATATATGGAGAGATATTTTTTAAAATGGTGTCAATTTGTGAGTGCCAGTTAAGTTCTGAGTCTATTTCAAGACACAAGTACATAGCAGACGTTTGATAAAATTATTCAAAATTTGAATTTCATTAGGCAACTCTGAAGTGTTTTATTTGTCAAATATGATGAAATTTGTTTTATCAAAATTCGTAGAAAGCATATTGTGAGAAAACCAAAACTGAAGTTTTAGAAGATCATTTCGAACGTGATATAATATATTTGAAAATGATTTTCCAGCATACACAATTGCAATATCATCTGCATATAGTTGCATTTCACCATGTTTTCAAATTAAAAATATCATTGATGAAAATGTTAAATAATACCGGCCCAGAATTGAACCCTGTGGGCTGTTGCACACCTTTTTTAATTGTTCTTAAAATACTTTTACAGTTATTTATATAAACACATTGCTTGTGATTGTTCAAATATGATTTGAACAAGTTTAGGGAGATAATATCAAAACCCAGGTATTTCAATTTTTCTAGAAGTATTCGACGATCGACTGTATCAAAAGCTTTTCGTAAATCAATAAAGACAACTAAAGCATGGTCACCATTATCAATTCCTTTACGGATAATTGAAATTAGTTGAATAGCTGCTGCTAGGGTGTTTGAGGACTTACAAAGCCAAATTGGTTCTTGTGTATAACACTGAACTTTAAAAAAAAGTCCCGTACGCCAAAAATATTAATTTTTCAAGAGCCTTGACAAGGACTGATAAGACTAAAATTGGACGGTAGTTAGAGCAAAGTAATTTATTACCTGATTAATAAACTGGTGAGATCTTAGCAATTTTGAGTGAATCGGGAAATATTCCAGTTCTAATATAATTATTAAAAAATAAACAACGATATTGCAAAATTATTTATGAATTTTTTCAGAATCGCACTGATATTCCGTCATGTCCATTAGCAGAATTTCCATTTAAACAACGAACAGTTTCTTTTAATTCTTCACTGGTAGTGGACTTCAAATTAAATTCCCCAGAAAAATCGTAATTCAAATAGGCTTTAAAGTTGTCAGTCTCATTAGGTTTTTGTACTAAGTCATTACAAACATTTACAAAATAATGATTAAATTTATTTGCAATGATTTCGCTGTCAGTAATCAATGCATCATTATCTTGTAACATTTGTATTTTGCATCGCACACTTTTTTGATTGAATACAAGTTCATTAATAGTGGACAAAACCTTAATATGGGTCATCGATTAAATTTAATAATTTTCTTGTGTAATGTTGTTTTTTTGCAAAGGTAACCAGGTTGCTTACCTTATTTCTGTAAAATAGAAATTGATTTCGTAGATAAATAGCTTTTGTAGCTAAAGGGATATCTTTTATTCTTTGAATAATGTAATCTTTATTTTCAAAATCATCGAATAGAACTGATGCGGATTTTAACCAAGCTTATTTTATATGTTCCCCAAAACTAAAAGGTTTCCGGTGTTCCGTCAATAACGGTCAAGGCCTATTAACTAGCAGCAATAATATTTCAGCGAACGCCAATATATTTCACTAAAGATAATTGAACATTTCAACTTTATCTAGTCGAGCAATAAATTCGTTTTGTTCTTCCATAATTTTTTCAAAGAACGATTTATGATTGTCTGATAATGTCGTATGACTGAGGATGTTTTGCATACAACTATGCCGGAACATAAATTATATACTGCCTTTTATCTTGCCTGATCATAACATATTCTTCATTCCACGAATTTTGGAAATCTCTGTTTGTTGAGTAATTTAATTTTGATTTTTCTTATCACTGGCCAGTGACAGTCACAAATAGATCTACGTAATAATTTGTTTGAAAAAAAATGTTGCATCATCTGCACTTTTAATAATTTTTTAATTAATCCCTAGACCTAAAATATACTTATCTTCATATACAACGACACAAAACGTACACACCACATGCACATATAAATAATAGCTGCCACTATTTATGATTTCACCAGAACGCCCATTATATTATGCCTGTTTCAATTAACTAACGACAAAAAACTAGACTGAGATATAGACACAGTTGTACGAGGACTTATAATAATAATTGACTGCTGAATAATTGACTTTATTTTCTGTTTTCTCTATTTCCGTTTCTTTATTTGCAGGTCATGTTCAAGCGCCCAAATTCTCTCAAAACATATAATTGTCAGTTTCGTATAAGACATATTATAGAAGTGCTGTCTCCATGTTTTTCTTTCTCTTTGGGCATAATCCATTCGTGTGCATCTGCGAACGTAAACGCCGCACTAACAAATTTTCACGTGCCAGCAAATTTTTTATACGTTTTTCATACCTCTGCACCTCTGGCACGCGTGCTATAGGTTCGCCACCACTATCCTATCTCATTAAATTTATCAAAATTACTAACCTTGACCAAGACATACTTAACATGAAATGTAAGTTTGATTATATTCTTAATATAATGAAAATAAATGAAAAATATACATTTTAGTTTTACACGTGAGTGTAAACAGAGCAGAACATAAATTATGGCATCAGCAATTATTTTCATTGTAATCTTATCAATTGTAAGAGGACAACAATTTAATACAGTGCCACTTATTAAAACAAATCTTGGGTTTATAAAGGGAGAAATATTAGAATCTCGATTAAATAATCAATTTTCGTCGTTTCGTGGCATTCCGTTTGCTGAAGCGCCAATTGGCAATTTACGATTTCAGGTAATTTTATGTCTGATTAAAATAAGTATTTTATTTTACTTTCGCTATTTTTGTTTAAGGATCCTCTACCAAAACTAGCATGGTTGGATTATTTTCATGCAACCCATGATGGACCACCATGTCCACAATTAGGAGTATCCAAATACTCAGAAGATTGTCTTCATTTAAATGTTTACACAAAAAATATTAAAAACAATGTAGCTGTGAAAAACAGCTCTGTCATTGTTTATTTTTATGGAGGTGGATTTGTAAAGGGATCGAATATTATAAGTAATGTTGGACCTGAATACATAATAGATCGTGATATTGTGTTCGTTGTAGCAAACTACCGCGTTGGAGCATTTGGATTTTTAAGTACTGGAACAATAGATTGTCCCGGAAATGCTGGTTTCAAGGATCAAATATTAGCATTAAAATGGGTAAGAGATAACATTGCAAGTTTTGGTGGCAATCCAAATTCTGTAACGATAATGGGACAAAGTACTGGTGCAAAATCAATTGTTTTACATATGACATCACCAATGGCAAAGGGATTATTTCATAGAATAATTGCTATGAGTGTATCAAGTACATCGCACACAGCAGTACCATATGAACAAATTAAAACTGCAAAGAAAATTTCTTCACATGTTGGCTGCCCTTTAAACTCTTTTAAAAAGATGATTAAATGCTTACAAAATGTGTCAACTGATGATATTTTATCCAGTTATGCAAGTTTCAAAACATTTGGAGAATTTCCATGGCAAATATTTCAGCCGATAATTGAAAGAGATTTCGGACAGGAACAGTTTTTAACAGAAGATCCTAATTTATCATTGGCAACAGGGAGATTCCACCAAGTTCCTATAATAGCTGGTATTGTTTCAAATGAAAGGGCTTCGAATGCAGTGAATATAATTAAAGATGAATATTTAAGAACTGAGCTCTTTTGTAATTTTTTAAAATGGGGACCAGTTGTTTTACTGTATGAAGATAGTTTGAATAAATGTAATATAAGTAGAAGATTAAAACAAGAATTTCTAACTGAGCCGATCACAGAAAAATCTATTGACTCCTTGGACGCAGTGAGTAAAATATCGATTGATTTTCTATCGACGTTTATTACTTTTTTTTTTGAAAGCTCATTACTGATGGTCTCAATTCATTTGAAGTGCATCAGCTTGTTCACTATACTGCTAAGTGTGTACCAGTGTATTATTACAAAAACTCGTATAAAGGGAGATATAGCTATTTTTACTATCCTGGCAAAGAACCATACGGTAATGGTTTATGATAAGAAGCTTTGAAGAAATCACTTTTAATTTATAATTTAATATTATAGGCGTTGCCCATACCGATGATCTTCAATACGTTATTGTATTAAGAAACATAAATCCAAGACTTTTTACAACAAAGGATCCCGAAAGTGAAATGGTTGAAAGAATGACACGTTGGCTCAGTAACTTTGCTATAACTGGGTATCAAGTTTTGAATATTCGAATCCCAAAGTCAAAGTTCAATTATGTTTTTATTTTAGAAATCCAAATGATGCAGATGATAAAATTATTGGAAATTTTAACTGGAAACTTTTCGATTACGAAAATGAATATTACTTAAATATTGGAATCGAATTAAAAATGGAAAACAAATTGTTGTCGGAACGAAATAAAGTGTGGAATGAATTATTCCCATCGGAAATAGCGGTGGATATAAATTGTAAACGTAATTGAATTTAATTTATAAATGTTTGTGTTTACTATTATATGTGTAAATTATGTAATTTTTGTAATTTAAGCTTGCCAGTCTGGGGGTAACTTACTCGCCCCGTTTTGTTAACAGTCGACGTTAATTAATCACACTCTTATTACTTTGTTGCTTTGTTGACCTGTAGGGATTAATATATTAAACCAATTAATTGATCTCTACAAATTAATCGATCAATAAAACGATCTCGTTCATTTAGTCAGATACACATTGCAGCATCATTTAATTTAACGAAATAAAATTATTAACAGAAGTCAGCACCAAAAGAAAGAAAATATTTTTCCTTTCCGGTTTCGATCTTGTAATTTTAATAAACAATTATTTAATCATTCTCGATACAACCATCCTTGGTGTAGTTTCTGTTCAATTAAAAATCAAATTGTTCTATATTAAAAATTATTATTATAAAACAAATGTGTGAATTATCATATTGGAAAATAAATATAATTTAATTATATTACGAATAGTTGTTACTCAAAAGTTTTATACAAATACAATAGTGAATTAAAACATTGAATCCCGTAACAACAAATCTAACAGACCCTACTGATGAGAGTAAAAACGCATTTTTCAACGCAACGCATTAGAACGCTTATCTCCTAACTAAACCATAAATCCTATGGACCTAAAGTTTAAGATGCAAATAAATGTAATCTCTCCTCGAAAGATGACGGGTTAAAAAAATATAAAGTTGTTTTTGTTTGTTTTACAGGGCTACGCTGTGTGGTCTTTGAGCAAACATTTTTTTAATGGAGTCAAGTAGAGTATATCATATAAAAGGGCTCCACTTCAGCATTTCTTAAAAATATATTCTGAAGTTTTTTGTACAATTTTGAATAATGGCGTTTTATTTATGTTTTCTTTTCTCGATTAGCTCAGAACCTAATTGATGGAAAATCTAAAAAAGTATGGAATGAAAGAAAAGTTAGTATGTTTTTAATGAAAAATGTATAGTGTTTTATACTCATAATTATATTTATTAAGGGCGTGGGAATGAGAAGGGATAAAAACACTAATAAAACCCCGGTCAAGCTGGGTGTCCTTTAAAAGATTATTTGATTTTAGAAACATTGTAATTTTTTTGGAATTTTGGGATGCATAGTTTTTGATTTATTGTCAAAATAGGGCAACAAAAAGTTTCGATGTTGATTGACAGAAAAATTTGAAAAAAATCACAGAGACAGGAAATTTCATAAATTTTTAACGAAAATTATAGCAAAGTCTCAAATAATTATAATTTTATGTTTTTAGGCGATTGGAGTGGGGCAGAGTGAAAAAAGCCTTTTCCACCCAAATTGGGTGTCATTGAAAAGAGCACCTAAATTAAGAAACAATGCAATTTTAACCGGAAGTTGTCAATATGGCTGGCTTAAGTCTTATTTAGTAAATTTTTTATCTCCAGCTATTAGGGCTAACAGTTCTTTAATGGTAGGTAAAGGATGATCGTCAATAAGAATTTTTGGATAAAGAGTAATTTTAAAATTACCACATCGCATGGTACCGTTAGCTTTAAGCTCAGGGACTAGTGGTGTTGCCCATTGTCTATTAATAATCTTTGCTAAAATTCCGTTTTCAACTAAATTATCAATTTCAGATTCGAAAATTATCAATTCCAGTAACGAGTGAATAAGAGCATTTGAACACCATTTAATGGAATATTTAAGGAACTTACGCCTTTAGTAGTGTTATTTAGAATATTCGAGCAATCTAATTATAATTTTTTTACCCACTCGCGTCCTAACAAAACCTGTTTTATTTTATTTGAATAATTTACTATGTATAATGGTAATTCTTTAATTTTGTCATTGTAAGAAAATGTAGCACTAATAAATCCAACAACTTTGAAGTCTGTACTACGATAACTAATCATTTTAAAATATGTATAATTCAATTTTGAATTAGAAAATTATTCATTTTTCATTTAAGCTAAAAATCGAAACTGGACTTCAAGCATCAACTTCAAATTTAATTGCATGTTCATTAACAACAATATCAAACCAATTTTTTCAGTGATAATCAGAATCAATCATACAAATATCTTATTTAATACAATTATTTGCTTCCTTATCGTCAAAATGATCAAAATTTTCGCATAATTTTGTATTGGAATTTGAATTTATATTCGCGTTATTGAGAACCCCGGTTTCCTTTTCTGCGATAAAATGGATGGAATCCTTATACATATTTTTAAATTTTGTACACACAATCTATAACAAAATTTTGTATTAATAACATTGTTAAAATTACTGTTTGAAAAATTATTATTATTATTTGGAAATGTATTTTTATTTAAAATATTTTTAAATTTGTATTTACTAGTATGAATGAACTAGAGATGCCTTCGATACGTTTAAATTATTTCTAATCTTTTTGGTATAAAATTTATCCAGGAATTTTGAAACATCTTCATATGTTTTTTGTATGGTGACATAGGTGCTAACTTGTCACAAACTAAATCAAAGGAGTACTTATACTCCATTTACTTCCTATGTAATGTAGCAGTAAATGGAGTTCTTTTTCTAGTTTATGGTCAAATAAAATACAGTGTGGTTTACATAAAGTTATAACAAGAACATAAATCAAAATAAAACGAAAAATTACAAAAAAAATCAATCAACCAACTTAACAAACTTAACTTTAAAAAAACGTATGAAAAAGTTAATATTAGGCGTGTTCCATTGAAGATCAAACTTTCTCAAATTTGCTTTGATCTACTCTTCCTCGAACAAGTTGTGTAGTTGAAAAGCAGTTTATTTTTCGGATTTATTTAGATCGGTTATAAACATGTTTTGGTATTTTTAATAATAAAATTAACCGGTCAGATCCAAATATAAGCCCCAAATAAATATTTTCAATAATAATAAAATTATGTGGTTATATTTGAAATATTTTCAAATTTTTGGCATTCCATTGGTGATCTACTCAAAAGCTGCTTTGAGTAGCTATTTTGTTCCAAAGGAACGCTTGTATTAGCTCAATTGAGGGTTTTAAAACCAAACATACGCATATAAATAAGATCACATTCACATAAACAATGCACATACAAACTGCAAACAACAATAAGATGTTTAGACATTTTCAGGAGGTCTTGAAACGTGAAGATATTTAAATGTCGATATCAAAAATCATCCTAAACACAACAACAAGAGCTACAACACATATTAGTCAGATAAAAAATCAGCATTTGTTTCAAATGTGTATCAAACCAACCACTTAGAATACATGACACCCGAAATGATAATTAGTCGAACTAATCACCCGCACGAAAATCACCCGCATTTCTCAGAGGATATTTATCATCACTTACATACTTATGAATTTCATCAGGTATTGTGGCATCAAACCGTATTTTAGTTGAAATACGAACAAAAGCATTCTGAAAATTAGTCGCTGTCGTATACTCATCCACCTAATGAATCAAGCATGATTATTACATTTGTTTTGTAATCACAACCTAATATAGTTTGCATAGCCCGATTTTGGAGTTTCTGCATTCTATCTTTCAAGCCTTCATTATAGACCATTGAGATCGTTGCGCAGAACTGCCGTGCTAAGCACAGAGGCCGTATTTTGCTTTTTTGTCAAAAATGAGTTATGCATCTAAGATGATAATATAATAACAGTCGATGGACATTTTTATCATATAATTAAACCATTTAATTAATTTTTTCATTCAAAAATTACTCTTTTAAATATACCTTCTTTAAAAGTATCAAATTTACCATTTAATTATCCAATAAATACTATTTTACAACATTAACAAATAATATAACCTTCTATCTCTCTGATTCAAACCAAAATTTTTTGACTAAAAATATAGTTTTGATTAGTTTGACTGTGAAACTTGAAAATAAAAAAGTGTTAATATCTCGAAATGTCAAAAATTTAGATACGCCCTTTGTGCTTAGCATGGCAGAGTAGTCGAAATGTGGAAGTAAAGTTGAATTATAGATCATTATAGCGCTGTTTAATGTCAGTTTTCTTTTCAATCTTCGATAATCCAATTTTTTTAGAAAGTTTTTTTGCAGATATAGTCTAGATTTTCAAAAAACTTTAATTTATGGTCTATATAATTACTCCGAGGTACTTGATTGAATTTATCCCCTCTAGCCTCTAGCACCTCCCCATCAATGTTAATAGCTTAAGAAGTAATTTTCTCTTTTGTATAAACCATGTATTTTGTTTTGCTTGTATTCAAACTTAGTTTGTTCATTTTTAACCATTTGAATAAATCATCAAGATCCTTTTGTAGTTTGCTTCCCGCCTCTTCAACTGAGTCTGTTACCATATAAATAATTGTATCATCAGCAAATAACGATATAGATGTATGGCGAGAACATTTAACTATGTCATTTTTATATATATAGTAAACAACATTGAGTATCGATCCTTGAGGTAAACCAATATTCACATTGCATGACTTGGAGTAAATAGAATTTATTTTAGTTCTTTGTGTTCTACTTCTCATATATGTCTCAAACCACTTTAGTTCTTTGTTTTGTATCCCATATTTATCTAGCTTCATCAACAGTGTGTCTCTATCAATAGTCTCAAAAGGACGTTTGAAACTGCTATTATTGTTTCACTGTTTTGTAGCATAGTTTTCCATTCTGTTATTATTGTCCAGTTTATAGCTGTTTCACATGAGAATTTCTTTCTAAACCCAGACTGTTGTTCAACAATAATATCTTTAGAATCAATACATTCTTGCAGTTGATTTTGTATCTTTTCTTAGCATTTTTCGTAAGTAGGTAGGTTGTTAATCGGACGCAATTCTTCTGCTTTCTTAGTTTTTTCCATCTTTTTTACTGGTGTAACTATGCTTTCTTTCCAGTGTTCAGGAAAAACACCACTTATGAGCGATTCATTAATTATTTTTAGTAGCACCTCCCCTATATAATGAAAACCATCAATCAGCATATTCGTATTTAAATGTTGTGCATCATATTTTTTATAGTATTCTCAAGCTCGTCTAATGTTATTTCTTTAAATGTGAAATTATCTCCTTTTACTCTTTCAATGTTAATATTTAAATTTACGGTTGGTATAGAGTTTTGAATTTCACTCACACCTTCAACAAAGTAGTTATTCAACTTTTCAGCAATTTGTTCATTTTGATCATACTTAATATTTTCCAATTCAATTTCTTTTATATCACTTCCTATATGTTTATCGCTTACCATGTACTTAATTGTCTTCCATATCTCTTTATTGTCACCCTGACAATTTCTAATTTTGTTTTTAATATATTCATCCATCGTCTTCTTTACTTCTCGATTATACTTATTTCCATATTCTTTATAACTTTCCCCATCCATACTGTCGTTTGTTAATTTGGCCTTATTGTATTTATTAGTTTTAATCTTTTTCATGGCTTTAACATTTTTGTTCATCCACTGATTATTAATAACTTTTTGTATTTTTGTGTTATAAAAACTTTTGGTTATTTTCACAATTTTATTTTTAAATAATAAATTCGATTGCTCAAAATTTTCATTTTTAATATCAATAAATTTCTCAATTTTAAGTTTATTAATAAATAGTAGATTTTTATACAAGTGGTGAAAACGTCTCTTTTTGCGTGACTGGAAGGTTTGTCCACGAGACGCGATAGCGTCGAGTGGAATAAGTTCAGGAACGCAAAAACGTTTTTACCACGCGTAGAAAACGCTATTTTTTCTACGCTTGTAAATATAAATGATAATATTTACAAATTCATCTACTAAAAACTTACAAAACGACATAGCTAAATTTGACAGTGTAAGAAATAAACAATGTATAGCATTTTTACCAGTGTAAAATAATGTTATTATTGTGTTCGCCTACAGATGGAAGACATAATGGAATAATGAAAATAGTTCGAAAATATAAATTTATTTCGAATAGTAGTTCGAAAATATAAATTTAATTTTACACTTAAACGTCAAAAAATTATCTGTTTTTTCGCAATCTCAGATATATCTGTTCCGTGTTTTTTTTCATTCTGCGATATATCTCAGATCATATATTTTCTTTAAAAACTTGTACAGATATTACAGATATCTTTTTTACCGACTGGAAGTCATCGTTTAAAGCATAAATGTAAAAAATTGTGGGTAAAGTTTCGATTAAAAACAAATATAAATAAATTTTTTAATAAAATTTAGATTTATTTAATAAATTTTTTTTATTTTTTTTTTGGCGGAAAAAACTCCGAAAATATATTTTATATCTGACAGTTAATTATCGGAGGAAAAAATTATACGATATATCTGATACAAATTTTATTTTATCGCTCCTATTTCTCCGATATAGAAAAAAAAACACACTCATTATTAGTTTAATTAATTAATTACACACAATTGATATAATGATTAGTTTCGATTCGATTCAATCAAAATATTCAATCCCTTTAAAATACTGCGATATTGACAGAAATAAACACAGCAACCGAAACAACAACAAATCAAATTCGCAATCTCAAATATTCAATCAAAAACTCAATCCTTTAAATAACCACCACCTGTAGGCGACCAACGAAACTTATTTACTTTCAGTCCTAGTGACTGAAAACATTTTCAGTCACTACCCGAGTCGAAATTTAACTACTCTTTAAAACCTACAAATTCTACTATTTAGAATTTAGAGTATTTAAGTATCACTTATTTTCCATACAAAAATAACATCTACATAACTCCTACAAGGGCTACTTACCGGAAAAAATCCCATTTAAGTTGTTAAATAGACGTTAAAAAAAAATTCTTTCGGTCTTTTCCGTAATAATAAAAAACGAAAAGAAAAAAATTGTTTGATGCGCCAGTAAAAATAAAGAAAAGAAAAGAAAGAACAAGAAAATGCAATAAATATAAGAATATAGAAAAATAAAACGCATTTTGGTTTTGGCTGGTTTTATTTAATATTTTAGGAAATAATTTATATGCATTTAATTGAATTGAATAGTTTAATGTTATATAAAATTATGTGCGAAAGAAATTTTTCAGTTAATCTAATATAAATAATCTCGCTAAACAATTAGGCCCTCTTAATAATTAATTTTAGGGATTTAAAAAAAATATAACATTTTTTTAATATTTTTTTTTTGTCTTGTTTCATATCGATTTATCGATATTTTAATTTAATTTTTCATAATAGTGAGAAATTTATAGAAAATTAGTATTATTTTCTACACATAATTCAAATATTTAAATTTTTTAATTTCTGAATTTTGGTCTTTTAAATTGTATCATTAAAAAAATGGCGAAAAAATGGACGCATCCTTTACAAACAAAATCACACTCATACATGTCCAATTTAGAACTTAAATATACGAGCGCTATCTTCATGTATAAAAATGTTTGTCGGGTTTGATGTGAAATAAGATCGGAATCGTAAATAGTTTTTGAAGATTCAAATAAGATGTAATTTTGTACATTGATAGAATTGATAGGACTTTTTAAGTTCTTAGGATATGATAAGTACTTAGGTGTTGAAAAACAGGCTTATTTAGGTGTAACGTAGTATTTTACTGTCGCGTTCTTTTGCTTGATGGAAAAAAGATTGATTTATTTACTTGCCAACGAACAGCATAAAATAAATCAATCTACTTTTGTAAATGTAGTAGTAAATTGTTTTGACTTTTTGTTCTGTCAGTTGATATGTTTGGTTATGTTTACATTTGAAAATGATAAATTTTACGTTTTATCATTTTATTTGCAATAACTTTATTATTAATTAGTAAATTAAATAATTTGAATAATAATAAATTATTTTTAAACAAAATAATAATAATAATTAAAATGGTGTTTTTTTTTACATAAATTTGACAATTAAAAATAATATTTCAATGTATTTGTAAAATCTACCAAAAAATCTAGATTTTTAAAACTTGATCTAGATCAAAATAAAATCAATCTTTTTTTGCCAAAGAACACAAACTGACAGCTAATTTGATCTGACAGCTAATTTTTTTGATCTCAGATCAATTTTTTTTGCAAAATAGCACGACATAAGAATAAGTAGACTGTAAATAGTTTTTTGAGATTCTAATTAGATGTTAAATAGTATGTTTTTAGATTTTGTAGGACTTAATAAGTTTATCGAGAGTAAAAAGTTCTTATGTAGAGGCAATAAAAGACGAAAAGGACTAAAATAGGTTCATTTGAGAATGTCGACTACTTAAATCGTAGTTAAAGTTCGACTCGGGACTTAGAAAAAGCTTCCCTTTCACATAAGTTTTACTATATATTAAAATGACATTTTCGTAGCATGAAGTAGAATAATCATCTTTGTAGTTCCTAAATTTTTGCATAACTTCGATACTATTATTTTTGTGTGGAATTTGTTTTTTAATAACAATGGCCTCATGATCGCTTATCTTATATTAACTAATAGAAGAAAAACGTGTTTTAGACCGAGTTGTGAAAACTTGACCATTTTTGATTTTCCTGAAAGTTGGCATATAAGTAGTATGAACAAAATAAAAAATACGACTTATTTTACAATTTTTTTTAGTGCATAGTTTGAGCATAGGGGGCACCCCAACATGCATGAAAAATGAAAATTCTGCCAATCCGATGTAACTTTGAAATTAAATTGCTCAAGAACGGCTATACCGATTTCAGCAAACTTTTTTTTGTTTGATAGATGATTAGTTAGCCGTTTGAAAAAAAAATTAATTGATATTTTTTGTAATTAATTTTTAAATAAAAAAATTAAAAAAAACTTTTTTAAAGATGGCGCTAGGGTCGAAGATAAATTGGAATTTAATTAGTTTTTTTTCTTGAAAATAGTTCTATTTTTATTCTAAAATATATCAAATTTAAAAAAGAGGCGTTAATTGTTGTTCTTGAGATATTTAATTCTAAAGATTTTTAGTACGACTAAAATTCTAATTTTTCATCATTTTTTCAAACAACTTCTATTAACAAGAAATGTTAAAATCAATTAAATTTTAACTTTTTTTTTAAATGTAGTTTTATCCTTACTTCAAAATATATCATATTTACAAAGAGGCGTTAATTCGTGTTCTTGAGATATTTAATTTTAAAAATTTTTAGTCCATCTAAAATTCTAATTGTTCATTATTTTTTCGAACAATTTTTATCACCAAAAAATTTTAACTACTGAAGTTCGAAAAAATGATGAAAAATTAGAATTTTAGTTGAACCAAAAATCATTAAAATTAAATATCTGCGAAGAACAAAATTAACGCCTCTTTGTAAATTTGATATATTTTAGAATAAGGGTAGAACTGGTTTTAGGAAAAAAATTAATTAAATTCCAATTGATCTTCGACCCGATTGCCATCTTAAAAAAAGTTTTTTTTATATTTTTATTTAAAAAATGATGACAAAAAACATTAATTAATTTTTTTTCAAACGACTGACTTATCATCTATCAAACAAAAAAAGTTTGCTGAAATTGGTACAGTCGTTCTTGAGCAATTTAATTTCAAAGTTACATCGGCTGGGCAGAATTTTCATTTTTCAAACATGTTGGGGGGCCCCTATGCTCAAACTATGCACTTTAAAAAAATTGTAAAATAAGTCGTATTTTTTATTTTGTTCATACTACTTATATGCCAAGTTTCAGGAAAATCAAAAATGGTCAAGTTTTCACAACTCGGTCAGAACACGTTTTTCTTCTATAACGTAATGAATTAATCAATTAATGTTTTGGAGTTTTCACATATTCTTGTTGGCTCATTCACTAATTGCCATAAATTATGGACTCTTAATAAACTTTTTATTTGCTTACAGTATGTTTCACCTTTTTTCATATAATTTATGTTAAAATCTCCAGTTAATATTATATCACAATTATTTACTTTATGCAGGTTATCTTCACAAAATATATCGAACACATCGATAAAATATGCCAAACTACTACTTGGCGATCTCTATACTACACCAATTAAATATACATATATCATTAGAAATATAAATTTTCAAAAGCAATATCCAGACGAAGTAATTCAATGGTATACTTCGAACACTTTCATACATGATTTCTTTTTTATATAGATAATAACACCACCTGTATGCGATGATGAGGAATTTATTTTCTCAAGATTGTAACCATTTATATTTATTTCACTTTCAAGAATGTTATCTGTAATATGAGTTTCACTAAGTATTATTAAGTCAAACTTTTTGTTATCTGTAATATTTTCTGAATTGCTAAAATTTTTATTAATCTATTTATGTTCGTATAAAGACAATCAAGAGAGCTTGATTACTAATAATTAATAAAACGTTTATGAGATTTTTGAAACCTAGCAAATGTTTCACAATCCCGACTAAGCGCAGAATGTTCTCATGTTAACTGAAACGTTTTACAAAGATTTGTCAAAAACACTTCTTAACTAAAAACAGCCTAAACAGGTTCAGGAGGTCTCGAAACGTAAAGATATAATAAAAAATGAAGTGCGTAATCTTTACACGCTGTTGAAGTAAAACTTTTTTGGCCACTGCAGCAGGTATTACTAAAAATATTAAATATAAAATAAAATAGATATGTCTTATTGAAATTTAGAGTTTCTTTCTAATATTCTTGATAATATAAATTACAACAATGTGTAATAAAAAGCCATATCTACATGTTTTACAAAGTCTTACAACGTATTACAAATTAAATTTCAAGATGAACACCATGATCACCATGACCACTATGACCACCATGACCAACATGACCGCCATGACCACCGTGAACACCATGATCACCATGACCACAATTATCACCATGACCACCATGACCACCTTGACCACCATTACCACCATGACCAACATGCCCATCATGACCACCATGACCACCGTGATCACCATGACCACCATAACCACTGATGCGGTGCTTAAGATACTACCGAACCATTAACTACCAAATATTGAATTAAAACGAATTCTAATGACGAATACTACTAAATACAAACGAGGCATGTTCGCCATTTTGCAAGGACACATTGGTTAACATTGGAAACATTGTTTGATTTTGTCTCAACGACTATACGACGAAAGTGGGCTGTCAGACACACTCTGCCAAGGTAACGAAGAATGAGACAAGAGCGAACATCTGTAGGAATTATGATAGCAACAAGGAGAACGGCGAAACATTAATGAAGCTAACACATCCAGATACCAGCGGATGTTCGACGAACCAATATAAAACCTTCCATGTTAACTGATGAACGATGTGAATTGAATAACTAATTATTTCACATCTAATAACGATGAATTTGACAGGATTTGATGAATGAGTTGGTAATTCAATAATGTAACATGCGATGAATAGTATTTAATCTACTAGAATTTAATGGGTATAAAATAATTTAACAGGTTCCTAAGAATATAACAATCAAACTAATAAAATACGATGAATGGTGTTAGGGTACGGCGAAAGGTACGAGAAAAATATCTAAAATATAAACGAACAACAATTTTATTCGGAAATCACATTCTACTAAGTACGACGAAACGAATAATGACTCCAACTATTAATGAACATTAACTTGAGAAACGAATTCTAGTAAGATATGACGAATAACCAATTACTACAAATGAAGCATGTAAGCCTATTAGCAAGGTCAGAGCTAATTCACATTGAAGAAATTTGTTTGATTTTGTCTCAACGACTATACGACGAAGGTGGGCTGTGAGACACACTCTGCCAAGGCAACGAAGAATGAGACAAGAGTGAACATCTGTTGGAATTATGATAGCAACAAGGAGAACGACGAAAAATTAATGAAGCTAACACATCCAAATACCAGCGAATGTTGGACAAACCAATATCAAAACTTCCATGTTGATTGACGAACGATGTGGATTAAACAATTAATTACTCCACACCTAAAAACGGTGATTTTGAAATGATCCGATGAATAAATTGGTAATTTAATATTGGAACATCCGATGAATATGCTATTTAATCTACTAGAATCCGATGAATATAATACATAATATAACAGAATCCTAAAAATAACAATTAATCTAATAAGGTACGACGAATGATTTAAAAATACGACAGAACGATTTTCTAAAATATTAACGAAGACAACAATTGTATCTGGAAATCACATTCTACTAAGTACGACGAAACGAATAGTGACTCCAACTATTAACGAAAAATCGCATCCCAACAAGGTACGACGAAAAATAAATAACGATTTTCAAAATAGTAGCGACGACAACAATTATATCTGGAAATCACATTCTACTAAGTACGACGAAAACGAATAGTGACTCCAACTATTAACGAAAAATCGCATTTCAACAAGGTACGACGAAAAAAGAATAACGATTTTCAAAATATTAGCGAAGACAACAATTACATTAAAGTACGACGAACTGAATTATTAACGGAAATAAGAAATTTATCTTGGAATACAAATTCCATTAGAGTATGACGAGATGTATAAAGATTTTTTTAAAAATATTAACGACGACAGCAAAATTATTTTGGAATTCAAATTCCATTCGACGAGATTTTGTACGACGTTGTTTTTTCAAGAGGTCTTCGTAAGGGGAATCCGGCATGTTAACCTTATGGAAAATTAATACCGAAGAGAAAAACGGATGAACATTGTTCCAGACGAAATATGTCAATAAAATGAAACAATCCGACAAGCCATCCACCATAGACAATTAAACAATCGACTAAGCGACATTGTACACCCCGTAGTAGTGAATGTCCCGAAAAAATCACGATCATATGATCACGCAAGTCGTGTTAATAAACAATGACAATATAAATGCTAGAGAAATGCATAATGTTAATGATATTTGACGAAAATTTAAATAATTAAGTTACTTATAAATTATACTAAATGGTACCTTAAATTATCCAAAAACGTTGGTTGGTTTTTTTTCTTCCAAAGTTATTTTGAGACGAGCTGCGTATATATCCGGTTCGAAGGACCAAATGATGCGGCGTCGATGAGAGGTGGACTGTATTTTTTTTATTGAAGATATATTTGATGTGAGTTGGTTGGCACATCAACTTCCAACACCGTGATGCAAATATGGAAATATATCAGCTCATATAATAATTGAAGTTATGTAAACGAGATGATTAACTGAAGCGATGACGAAAATATCTCAGCTCATATAATAGTTGAAATCATGTACATATGAGATTAATGATGCAATGATGAAAATATATCAGCTCATATAATGATTGAAGTTATGTACATATGAGATGAATGATACAATGAAGAAAATATCAGCTCATATAATAGTTGAAGTTATGTAAATGAGATGATTAACTGAAGTAATGACGAAACTATCAGCTCATATAATAGTTGAAGTTATGTAAATGAGATGATTAACTGAAGTAATGACGAAAATATCAGCTCATATAATAGTTGAAATCATGTACACATGAGATGATTGATTGAAGTAATGATGAAAATATCTCAGCTCAGATAATAGATGAAATTATGTAAGTGAGATGAATGATGCAATGATGAAAATATATCAGCTCATATAATGGTTGAAGTTATGGAAATGAGATGATCAACTGAAGCAACGACGAAACTATCTCAGCTCATAATAGTTGAAAATCATGTACATATGAGATGATTGATGCATGGAAACATCACCCGTTCCAATCGATGAAAACTTATACGATTTTTTTTACTGCATGCACACTCGACGAATATTTGTCAGAGAACAAAGAAAAACTATTTGGTTAATTTATATATCGTCGCTTTAATAATGAAACAACGTATTCGCAAAAGTGTAGTTTCGAGATAATTGGGTTTAAAGATTTTTCGATTTTCTGATTTTCGTAAACTCGGCAGCACTATTGAATGAATAAAGATATTGGAAAAAAAATTTCTGCCAATTAATCTTGACTAATTTCTCCATAGCATATTAAAATTTCACATTGGTACCTGCTGGCTTTTCTACCTAAAAAGAGGTGAAAAGTCAATCAGGTACCTTATACGTTATTTCATATTTCATATACGTTATTTCATTTTACATGGAAGTACGATTAACCTAAAACTAATCATTTTTGAACTAACGCATAATATTCTTACAATTTTTTATTTATATGAACCGGCATCTCATGTAGTAATGAATGATGCTTATACAATATTTTAGATTTACCATTTCGTGTTGCGATCGTAATGTATGTAAAGTATACGACGCTGATTTTACCCAAGTTATTATTCTGTAAGAATTGAAATATTGTACATGCATTTACGCTGTTTCAATATTTAACCAAATTCAAATTTGCATGTACGTTAATTAACAATATATTAATTTTCACCCCCAGTTATAAAAAAATTGGAAAATATTAAAATGCCACTTTATAGACATCCTTATGGGGAATGCAGCGCACCCATTATATAATAACAACGTATATATGGCATACGTTATTTCATTATTAAAGCGACGATATACATTAAAAAACTGACCTGATGCACACAACTTTATATAAACTTCATTTATTAATTTTACAATTACTGATTTAACACATGGGAATACAAAATATTTAAAATTCACTTAAAAACTAAAAGAGAGAGCTTAGCTCATACTCAACCAACTACATGGTAATACAAACAACACTTTTTACTGACAATACTATTCAGATATAAATTCGTAAGAATAAGAGACCAAAACTACCAAAACAGTCCATTTTATAGAAAACCAAAACTCTACAAATCATAAACTCCACACAGCTGTCAAGTTTACCAACGATCTCGAAACTATCGAATTAATAATATAGAATAACGAACACATAAATTCAATGTGAAAATACAAGATATCGAATGAATGATCAAAATATACCGAACACGTCAATTCAAATTGACAGTTTCGTTGACATTTCAAAAGGATTGTTTTGGTAATGTTTTGCATAATTTTATAAATAATAAATAAATCTTTAATTGGTTTTGTTTTGATTCTAATTTAAAATATTTTGATTTTTCAGATGAACTATTTAAAAATTCACGATAATGCGTGAACAACCACCATGACCACTATGACCATCATGACCACTATGATCACCATGACCACCATGACTACCATGACCACCATGACCACAATGAACGCCATGACCACTATGACCAACGTGACCACTAGGGCATGCTTAGATTAATCGATTGTTCGATTAATTGATCATTTCGCAAATTGTTCGATTAATCGAACAAAAAAATTATTAATCGATTAATCTAAATTTACGAAAATGTTTAAAATTTACAAATTAATTTAACGAATTTTGTATTAAATTGTGAAAAGGTTTATTGTCCGAAGATGTATTCTCTTTCTCTTACGAATTACTTTTTTAGTTGTTATGGGTATAACACAAAGTACATTAATAACAAAATTTGATCCCAATACGAAAATCTTTACTATGCCTTAAGTAATATTTTTATTATTAATCCAACCAGTAAACTATGGTTTGGAGTATATTGAACTCCATTACTTTCCATTCTGAAGGAAACAGCTTCTTTCTTATCATTTTCAATTAGTATAGTATATTTTCAAACACATAATTTTGTAAGGTCTGAAAACTTCAATGACAGAGAGGGAGAAACAAATCCTAGGCTAACGCCTAGAGCAACAATTTCACTCTTATGCAAAAAACTTTACGCCCTTAATACATAGATAGCTATTAAATTTTTGTTTATTCTTATGTCATTGTAAAAGTTGAACTTTTAAATATGATATAACGCGCGTATTTGTTTAAAAAAACTAATAAAAATATTAGAATTAGTAAAAATTTTATTTAATCGATTAATCAATTAATCGATGTTAAAATTTTCGTATTAATCGTTAATCGATATTTAGTCCCAATCGATTAACCGACCATGCCCTAGTGACCACCATGACCACCGTGAACACCATGATCACCATTACCACTATGACCACCATGACCACCATGACCACTATTACAACCATGACCACCATGGCCACCATGACCACAATGACCACCAGGACCACCATCTACAATCGACACATCCAACTTATATAACATTTAGTACGAGACTGCATAAGTGAATAAAAAATATAATAACAAATGAACAAATGAATGACTTGACCATACAAACCAAAAAGATCCACCAAACATGCTTACATTCCTGAACCAGTTATTCGATTTTGCTCAAATTTCAAAACGGTGCTTTTTGTCATCTTATATTTCATTATATATGCCATTTACCAAGATTTGCGACAACTTATTTCTCTGCCTTTAAAAAAGCCAAATATGCTGCCATTTTTATTAATTCACGAGTCTAAGCATCCATTGTAAACAAAAATGGAGCAGACATATAATATTTTGAGAACTGATATTAAATTAAATGAAAATACTCCAAAAATTCGGATTGAAAATCATTAAATTTAATTCAAAATTATGTTTTTTTAATTGAATTTCTGTTAAATTTTTAAGCATCGAAAGATATGAACTATTTCTATAATGCACCAAAAACCAGTGAATATTTAAAATATGTGTGTCATAATCGGATTGATCGTATATTTGCCGAATATTATATTCGTTTTTTGTACTTCCGTTGCAAAATTCTCATAACGCGCCTAAAGAAGTTTTACTTCAAAAACTTCGATTTCCAAAATCGCCCCAAAAACAATAACTTCCCGTATCGGAAAATTAAAAAAGTTAATAGACCAGGGTGGATATTTTGTAGTGTTATCTCACTAGGTGAGATAAATAGTGAGATAAAACATTATTTTTAAATGATTTCTTTTATCTAATATAATCGATTAAAGACAAATATTTTATCTCACTTTTTATCTGACCTAGTGAGATAACACTACAAAATAACCACCCTGGTCAAAAAGCTATTAAAGCTTCTGATTCTTGATTCTCAACAAATGGAGTAATGAGTGGAAAATTTTGATGAAATTTTTGGTTCATGGTATTCGAAATAATGGTTTTGAAAACAAATTGAAAACATATTTTGGGTTATAAATTCTATATCTCTTTGTGATTAACGATATAATTAATACGGCATTAAACAACAAACATTTAGTGATCAGCTGTAATAACAAATATCTACATATGCATCAGATTCAAATTGCCAGTCATTTAACTTCACCTGTGATACTCGAAAATATGACTTCCATAAACTAGAAACTATCAATTGAATTGAAGAACTCATCTTCGTGGCAGAAAAACTCTTGCAGGTATGATGGGAATACCAAAACCAGTTGAAAAACTGTCTCCTGTGGATTAGTGAATAATATCAAAATTTAGTTGGTTTTGATATTAAAATAGGCACTATTTAGTATTTAGACATGAATGCTATTTTTGAGCAAAAATCATCTCGTTCAATAAAACCTGCACCACATTCAAGCATAAACAAGTCGAGCGTGGTAATAGAGCTCTTATATTTAAAATACAGAAAATTAAAATAATTTAAACACGCCAATCATTGAAGTATGTATCATACAGTTGTTTTAAATATGTTATATTGAAAATCACGTTATCAAAAGAGCACATAACCAAAACTGGAGAGTTATTGGCGAGTGCACTTTGATCCGGCAATTTCATTTATTGCACATTGTTTGATTTATTAATTAGATTAAAACTAAATATCTTTTTCTTTAAATGAGATATCGAGATACCCAAACAAATCTAAATAGAAAAAGAACCTAATCTGATCGTGTAATGAATGTGTCGTAAGTATCTGGTTCACTTTTGAGAAAAATGTAATAATCGACCTTAACAAGAGTGGGATTAACAGTTCAACAGACATAAACGTGCCCAAAATCAACCATTCTCTATTGTAGTAAATATATGACTTGATCAAGCAAATCATATACTGTTTGGTAGATTTTTGTTTCGCACAATTATTATATATGAACAGGAAATATTATATGCAAACAAAGTCAATGCAAGTTGTTAGCTTGTTATCTTGATTCGGTTTTTTATCGCGTAATGAAGAGCCAAATTAAATAAAACAGGCACGAATGCATCACCTTATCCCACCGAACACCTGATGTTATTTCAAAAGGATCAGATACTGACCCTTCGGTTACTATTCTACCATTTGATCCGAATTATATGATTTATAAAGAGAAACAAGTTGCTCTGGATAACATGGTATATGAGCGTGGACAAAGTGTATCTCTCGCTGTTTCGTGAATTCCACTGACTGGCCATCTCAGCTCTTCTAATGCTACTATATCTAGTGTTTTTCTATCAACTTAATTTGTGAGATTTTTGAGAGCTCTTGGTTTTCTTAAGTTCCATGTAATGATTTCGAGATTCCAAGGCTAGTTTACAGAGTTCACAATTTTTATTTTACGGATTATTTACGGATTTTATTTTTTACACGTTTATATAGTGCGTCACTTGACCTAAAACAGACACCCGTTTCAAGCCGCTTATAACAGGGAAGACAACCGTTTGGATTGCATTGGTTTTAGGGTGGCGCCAATCATTCGACATGATGTAAAATGATTGAGTATAAGCAGTTTACTCTACCCTTCTAAACTACATCAACCTAATTCTATCAGCGTTATCGCGGTAGAACGTTGTGGACGTAAAATTTCGGATTTTGATATCCAAAACAGTTTGCTACTGTGCTATTATAAGTACTAAATAAGACAGTATCTAGCATTTTTAATTTAATACGCTTATCGACTAGTTTCATTGCCTTATCTGACTTAAATGTTGACAGCAACCTGATAATACAATCGTGCGATTAGATTTTTAATGGGACTAACTCTAAACTATTAGCTTAATACTAAATTAATTTCGGTCGGTGATGAGGTTAAATCATCATTGTGATGATTTGGATTATAATATTTATTTATTTATTTGTTTCTTCGGTTAATGCGGTTTCATCTATATTTAAAAGTGATACACAAAATCCCATTATTAAAACCAAACTTGGATGGATAAAAGGTGAAATATACAATACATGGTTGGGAACAGAATATTCATCTTTTCGTGGAATACCGTATGCCAAAGCACCTATCGGTAATCTTCGATTTCGGGTAAAACGAGTTAGAATTTTAAGAAAATTGTTTCGATAAAATTTTTTTTTATTAGCAAGCCGTTCCACTAACGAATTGGTCTTACATATTGGATGCGACGAATGATAGCAAAGTTTGTCCTCAAGATCGTGTTATTTCCTATTCCGAAGATTGTCTCTATTTAAATGTGTATACAAAAAATATAATTAATAATGTGGTTAGTAAAACAAGTTCCGTTATTTTCTATATTTACGGTGGATCATTAGTTAGTGGGTCAAATGTGAAAGATAATGTAGGACCTGATTATTTACTTGAGCAAAATATTGTGCTTGTTGTAGCTAACTATCGTCTTGGACCATTAGGTTTTTTAAGTACCGGAACGAAAGACTGTCCAGGAAATGCTGGATTTAAAGATCAAGTAGTAGCATTACGATGGGTAAGAGACAATATTGCCGATTTTGGTGGAGATAAGAATTCGGTGACCTTGGTAGGACATAGTGCTGGTGCTAGATCAGTTTCCCTTCATATACTTTCACCTATGTCTATGGGTTTGTTTCACCGTGCCATAATGTTAAGTGGATCCACAACTACACAATGGAAAGTGGAAAACAATCAACTGGAATCTGCAATAAAAATTTCTGATTATATTGGATGTCCAACAGAAACCACTGAAATCATGTTATCTTGTTTAAAATCAGTATCTGTTTCTAGTTTGGTTGATAGTTTAAGCGTCTTAAAATTATTTGGAAACCATCCGATATTAACTTACTTTCCAATAGTTGAAAAAGATTTTGGACAAGAACGATTTTTAACCGATAATCCAACAACTTTATTAGCAACTGGGAGTTTTAATAGAGTTCCAATAATTGCTGGGATAACAAAAGATGAATGGATTACTTCAGTTCCGTATTTTTTAAATAATCAGAGTATTACAAAAGAGCTTAATGATAATTTTTTAAAATGGGCTCCAGTTATTTTTATGTATGAAAAGAATAGCATTCGATCGATTGAAATAAGTAATCGTTTGCGGAACGAGTTTTTAAATCAAACATTAATAGACAACTCTTTTGAATCATTGGGAGCGGTAAGACAAATGGATTTATTATTTGATTTATGCTTTAAATGAATATTTGTAGTTAATTTCCGATGCTGCAACTCGGTTTGGTGTACACAGATTTGTACACTTAGCTGCGAAATATACTAAAGTTTATTATTATAAAATAACATATGTTGGAAGATTTAGTTTTTTTTACTATCCAACAAATAATCCTTACGGTTCGAGTTGCTATACTTATTTTTAAACTATGGTTATTGTTTGTTTGATTTTTTAGGAATTGTTCATGGTGATGAGTTACAGTACATTTTAGGACTAAAAACATTATCACCCATGATTTACAATGAAGCAGATCCAGAAAGTTTAACAGTGAAACGAATGACAGCATTGTTTTCTAATTTTGCACATACGGGGTTTGGAAAAACATGATGTATTATAAATTTCAGTGATAAAATTTAAATATTTTTAACAGGAATCCCAACGATCCCGATAACGAGCTTCTGCAAAATATTACCTGGGAAAATTTTAATTTTTACAAAGAAAACTATTTAAATATTGGTGATGAACTTTTAATGGAAAATAAATTGAGTATAGATAGATTTAACATATGGGATGAATTATTTCCAATAATCACCTCCTATGGATGGAAAAATGAAGCTTATTTAATTTTAATATTTATATTTACTTTTATCAGTTTAAATATGAATTTGTTTGCATAGAGCACTTGTAACTTAGTTGCATAAGAATTGTCAAATCGTTTTACTAATCAACACACATTTTTGTCCATTTCAGCCACTCCCTTATAAGTCTTATCATTTTAAAAACAAAAACCATATTTTTTATTAAAATTATTTGAGAAAAGGAAATTTATATAAAGCAAAACTTTTGGAAAATATTCACAAGTCTTCACAAGCAATTTTTTTGCTCTTTGAAAAACTTTTTCACTTTTTTTGAGAAACAAAGTTTTGTTAAACAGTCTTAAGATCGTATTTCAAACATTTTAAAATAAAATTAACTTCTTACGATTTTATATTAATAGATGGAAATAAGTTATGACGTTCTATTTGTCATTGATTAATAAAATTTGAACAACAAATAAAGAATTGATTGTAAAGTGAATTTTTAAATCAGTAAAAATTTCATGAATGCCACTTACAAATTATCAAATTATCGTGTGTTTATCAAACAATTTCATTGCGTAAACCAGATGTAATTCTTTAGAGTTTTTATAAAAGTTATTTGATTGTAAGGTTTATTTTTCTATAAAACAAAACTAAGTGCAAAGGGATTATATTTGCATCGACCTGCCCTAACACGTTAAACCAATGACATATAAAAACCTCTGTTCAATAAGTGATTGTTTTATTCTTACACCGAAAATGTCAAAAACAATCTTTTTCTTTTGAAGAGAGGAAATTCAATGATTTTAATAAAAACTATATATTTAAATTTTATAGTAGAAATGGGATATGAATACTTTAATGAACCAATGGGTGAATGTAAAAGCATTCGTTTATTGGGTGTCACAGTTTCAAATGACCTACTCTGGAACGATCATGTAATGGCGATGGCAAAAAGCGCGTCTAAAAAACTCGACCTCTTAAATAGATGCAAACAATTTTTCACTCCATACCAATTGCTCCATGTTTATATATCCTATATTCGTCCCTGTATGGAGTACTGTTGTCAAATTTGGGGTGCTGCTTCTGTTTCCATCTTGGCCCTCTTGGACTCTGTTCAAAAGCGGGCTATACGAATTGTGGGTGATAGAACTTTGACATCAAAACATGATTCACTACAACATCGTCGCACTGTTGCTGACCTCGTTGTTTTTTACAGATATCGTCATAAACAGTGCTCAGATAAAATCAGCAGCATCATGCCTCGAACTTATTCTTATCCCCGTTCCACTCGACAATCGGCTACCGCAACCAGTCAAACGGTCGAGATCCCACGCTGTCATACTGGCAGATCGCAGAAAGACTTCTTTGTCCGAACTGCATACAAATGGAATAGTTTGCCGGAATCCTTAGTCTCAGGTGACTTCAACCCGCAGACCTAGGTTTGTAAAAATTTGCTTTTTACTTTTTAATTTACTTTTATTTTCTATATTCTATCATAAAATATTGACCTATGTCATATTTTGTCAGTGATACGATTTTTTGTTTAGTTATCCACTCTTTAACAAAAAATATAAAAAAACAAAAAAAGAAAGATTTACGTCCATCAACACCTTTCAATGTATGTTATTATGGGACCTTGGTCTTAAAAGGTTTTTATGTGTTATTGTGACACATATTGTAATTCCTACTACACAACACATTTTATTAAAAAAAAAAAACAATTTTACCAAAGATTCGTCAATGACTGTTGTTGTGATATATTTAAAAGAATAAGATAAAGCTATATAGCTGCAAGTGACAAACCGAAAGTGGCAAAATTACTGTAAACATTATAAAAACCCTATGCTCTTAGTTCCAACAAAATTGAATGTCAGGACTGAATGTTATTGAAGTTTAAAAAAACAGTTCCTTAAAGATTCACAGACATCCTCCCCGAATCCTTTACCAAATTTTGAAAAAAGCTCATATTTTCTATATTCAAATAAACCCGAATGCGTTTGCAGCAAATTTTAATTCAAAAGTTTTATCAAGATCTCATGTGTTTGCGTAACGAAAATACCACCTATTTTTCAAATTTTCTTAAAAACTCAAAAAGTAAGACTGCAATTGTTTATACAAATGTCATTATAAATTGTTGACATGATGACAAACACAATGGTAGGTAAATAGTCTTGATACCGTTATTGATTCTCGTAATATTGCAATAGCTGATTTTCAGTTTTTTGGAAACCACTAAAACACTAATGAACCGATTTCGTTAGAAAAAGACTGGGCTGTAAGTTACGTCCCAAGATACATCGATTATGACCATTGCCGTTGAAATCGGACCATCCGTTGTTAAGCAAGCGTTGGATAAACTTTTGTCCTCATACGACGATACACACGCACATACACAGACATACATACTACAGACATACTAAAAATGGCCTAAACAGCTTCAGGAGGTCTTGAAACGTTCAAAAATTCCTATTTCAACAATCGACCCAAAAACAGTAACTTTCCATATCGAGAAGTTAATAAACAGTCTACCAAGCGATCCACTCACTAACTTCTGACCTTTTTGTTAAATTTAGAAAATGCGCATGCGTTTGCAGCTCATTTACATACCAAAGTTTCATCAAGATATCATGCGTTTGCGTAATGAAAATAATATGTAGTTTTTTCACATTTTCTTAAAAAACTCAAAAAGTAAGATAGCAATTATTTATACAAATCTCATTATAAATGGCTGACATAATGACAACCAATATGAAAGTTTCATTAGATTAATAGCATTATTTAATCTAATGATATTTGCAAAACATGATTTTCAGTTTTTTGGAAACCACTAAAAAACAAAGGATTTAATTTCACTAGAAAAGGACTGGGCTCTAAGTTACGCCAAGATACATCGATTGCAACCATGTTCGTTAAAATTGACCCATCCGTTGTTGAGAAAGCGTTGGGCAAAAAGCTGTCTACATACAGCGATACATACATACATACATACACACACACATACAGACTGCCAGCTAAAAATAGTCTAAACAGCTTCAGGAGGTCATGAAACGTAAAGATATCATAAAAATTCCGATTTCGAAAATCGACCCAAAAACAATAACTTCCCATACCGGGAAGGTATCCCACACGTTATGCGCATTTCGCATAGTGTCATAATGGCCAAAAAATAAAGAACAAATGCGTACATTTTAACAGCACACTTGCCTTCATGCTATAATGGCACTATGATAGCAATATGCGGATGCATTTAGACGTCCAAGTGACAATATGCCATAACGCGCGTGAACGCACTGTGGTAGCATTGGTCCGCCACCGTGTTTTTTTTTTTTTTTTTTAATAAAATGTGATGTGTAGTAGGCATTACAATATGTGTCCCAACAACACATAAAAACCTTTTAAGACCAAGGTCCCACAACAACATGCGTTTTAAGGATGTTAATGGACGCAATTCTGTTTTTTTTTGTTTTTTTAACATTTTTTGTTATATAATGGACAACTAAACCATAAATCCCATCACATATAAAATATGACATAGGCCAATATTTCGTGATAGGATAGGGAAAACAAAAATAAAATAAGAGATTAAAAGCAAATTTGTTTTAAAAATTTGCAGGAACAAAACTAAAATTGGTTTGCCAATAGTCCAGCTAATGGCATAATCCTTGATTATGGGACGCAGTTTATTTCTCAATGATTAAAGCTCAAATATATAGTTATATGAAAGCTCGTTTCTTCGAGCAAGCTACAGCGTTCCAGCATCAAGGAATATTCATTAGCTAAGATTGAGAGTGCTACCGTTGACTGAATACAGTTCATCTGCCAGCACCCCTAAGATATCACCTTGGCTAGTGATATCTCACTGCTATTGCTAGTGGTATGTGATACCTCACGTTAACTCATGTGCCAATAACAGGGACTGGAGTGCGCGGGGTTGTCACACCCGTGGATCAAAAAATAGAAAAAAATTAACAAATTAATAAAAACTGATCCCTCCATGCGTACGCTGATCCCTCCATGCGTACTCCATTTACCTCCATTTACCTCTGATTCTGCGTAAAACGGTCTTTGCTAAGACAAATTTTTTAAAAAGGAATGTGTTAAGGTTTAGATTAGACTTGTAGGTTGTTATAAAAACATTATTGTAATTTGTTCTTTTACTCCGAATGACTGAATATTTCCATAACTTTTTCGGGATCCAGTTTAAATTTTATTTGTTTAAAAAGCTATAACGTAATATGCCGATTATTAAACCACAACATAAAATATTATTTAGCGCATTTATCCCAAATAATTTTTCGTGGGTTTGCAATATCTTTTTCTAGAATTTAATTTAAATAAAAAACTTAACTCTGATTGTGTGTCTCAGTTATAAGATTTACGATTTCATAAAAGATCATTTTAAATTGCCATTCATATCTATCTATTGGTCATTAATGCAAATTTTGGTTACAAAAATTTTAAAATCTTCTTGTAAACTCAGCATCATAAACATAACCAAAAACAAAAAAAATACACATCTTTTATTTTAGTTTCAAAAGTAAACTTCTGTTTTTCTCATATAAATTGAGATTTTGTTTTGTTCACAAAAACTGTGTTGTGGGCATAAGAAATCATCTTTCTGATAGTATTGATATTCTAATATATTGGGAAAGGATTGAAGGAGCTTTAAAAGGTTTGACATTTGAGAAATTGGTATATATTTAATGAAATAAAACGCAGAGAATTGTTCTGAGTGATGCAAGCTTCAGCTATTTGCAACTACTTGGGCAGTTTGCAAATATCAGATTGTGGCAGAATGAATGTCGTTTCTTAAGAAAAGTTGAAATTGTCGAATGCCAAATCAAAGCGATGCGGTAGATCGCTGTTCGTGAAAAAAATAGCGATTACCACTTTGCTTATTTACGCTGAACCTAGTAGACATAGCCTCAAAAAAATGTTTTGATCTAATGCTGTCCATATATTATAAACTTATGGCGACTCGTTTAACATAAACTTACCTTCAAATATTAATATAAAATGAATTTAATACACATGACTGTAAGCAAAATTTGTTAAAATATAACATTTTGAAAAAAATTTTGAGTTTTGAGAAACTAATGTTAAAATAATTTTTAAGACAAATAAGTTTCATACTGTCTTTGGATCCATCTATTGAACGCTTTTTACAATCAACAAAAATATCAACAAATGTCAATTTTTCGTTTTAATGTTAAGAAAAAAATTAGAAGGGAAATTGTCATAAAAACATTATTATCATTTAATTTTACTCTGATTTTGTATAAAAAAGATAAAACAAATTAGCTAAGACCAATTTTAAAAGGGAATGTATTTGGTTTGTAGTGTGACATAAAAACATTACTATAATTTCGTCGCTTTAATAATGAAACAACGTATTCGCAAAAGTGTAGTTTCGAGATAATTGGGTTTAAAGATTTTTCGATTTTCTGATTTTCGTAAACTCGGCAGCACTATTGAATGAATAAAGATATTGGAAAAAAAATTTCTGCCAATTAATCTTGACTAATTTCTCCATAGCATATTAAAATTTCACATTGGTACCTGCTGGCTTTTCTACCTAAAAAGAGGTGAAAAGTCAATCAGGTACCTTATACGTTATTTCATATTTCATATACGTTATTTCATTTTACATGGAAGTACGATTAACCTAAAACTAATCATTTTTGAACTAACGCATAATATTCTTACAATTTTTTATTTATATGAACCGGCATCTCATGTAGTAATGAATGATGCTTATACAATATTTTAGATTTACCATTTCGTGTTGCGATCGTAATGTATGTAAAGTATACGACGCTGATTTTACCCAAGTTATTATTCTGTAAGAATTGAAATATTGTACATGCATTTACGCTGTTTCAATATTTAACCAAATTCAAATTTGCATGTACGTTAATTAACAATATATTAATTTTCACCCCCAGTTATAAAAAAATTGGAAAATATTAAAATGCCACTTTATAGACATCCTTATGGGGAATGCAGCGCACCCATTATATAATAACAACGTATATATGGCATACGTTATTTCATTATTAAAGCGACGATTTGTTCTTTTAATGCGTATGACAGAATAGATATACATACGTGTTTTCATGTATTTTTGGACATTTATAGGGTGAAATATGTGTTTTCGTGCATTTTTGGACATTTATAGGGTAATTCTGATGCTAGCTAATAAATATTTGACTACAAAATAAATTATTTAATTTTACTCTGACTTTGCTAAGACAAATTTTTTTAAAAGGAATGTATTTGGTTTGTAGGTTGACATATAAAAACATTATGTGTTTTTATATATTTTTGGACATTTATAGGGTACTGATACTAACAAATATATATCTGCTTATAAAAATATCATCAAATGTAAGGTAGTCATAAAAACATTATTATAATTTGTTGTTTTACTGCGACTGAAGAATATTTGGGAAAATTTTCGGGATCCACTTTAAATTAATTTCGTGTAAAAAACTATACGGTAATCCGTCATGTGCCAACCATTAGTCCCTTCAACAAAAGAGCGGGGTATATCATCTAACGAATTTGTTCCAAATAATTCTTTTTTCCAGGGTTGCAATAACTTTTTCTAAAATTTTACTTAGATTCTACGTAAAAGGTTTTAACTAAGACAATTTTTTTTAAAAAGAAATGTGTTAATGTTTAGGTGTGTAGGTTGTCATAAAAACATTATTAAAATTTGTTTTACTGCGAATGAGTGAATAGGAAGCAAATTGCTTAGTTTCAGTCGATTTTTAGATACAAATACACAAAAGTTTTCACCGTAATAAGTGGTTAAACGTTTGTTGAATCTTATTTTGAAATATGTATTTACATACTCTGAAAATTATTTTTAATTCAAAAATTGTTTTATTAAAATTAGTTATTAAAATTAGTTTCCAGTTTAATAAAACAAAAGTGAGACAATATAAATTCAGTATTTGTATACTGAAAAATCACATTGAAATTAATTTTAATATTAAAGAAATATGAAATTAATATTAAAGCAATGATACTAAAACTAAATCTGTCACTTACCTTTTTTTTTAGTTCTAAGTCATGCTTAATATCGAAAGTTAATCTGAAGGCGATAAACAAATTAATGTAGAATCTGGAACAAATAGCATACATGAGGAGACTTATATTTTGGTTTTACATCATATGCTTAATCAATTCGGGTATACTACTCAAAAAGTTTTTTGGCAATATGCGAGGTTCATCCAACCAACCCGGTGTCTCTAGATAAATCTTTGACCCAAATTATATATCTTGCGGATTATTGGGTATGTTGTTTTTATAAATGCAGAAAAATTGGAAATAATTCAATCAACCGTTCAAGTTGGTGTACAAATAAATCGATGACAAAAATTCAAATTGCTTATATCAAAATAAAATAATTACCTATTATTAATTTTATTATTTATTTCATTATAATCCAAGCTTATAAAATTTATTATTTACTCAAACATCAAAAATGTAAGTTTTAGTTCGTGAAAATGTGAAATGCGATATTTATACGATTGACTGAATCGAGAGAAGTGCAGAACAATCACGAAACCTCAGTGAAAGCTAAGACTTTTATTTAATGAGAAATATACAAAATGAAAATTCTATAAAAGATATGCAAGCTAATTTATTGGTTAGTATTTTATACTGCAGACTCTAGTTTTTTAGATTAAGAATATAAATAAATAAATAAATAAATAAATATTATTTTGTATTTTTACTTTTACTAGAAAATTTTGTTTTAATACCTAGTTAGTTGGAGTTGTTTTATTCTAATCTCTAATCCGATTGACAAAGTAAGTCTTTCGAATCATGTAGAACACCTAATTATTTGGAAATGTTTTGTTTTACACGTTTCTGCTCGACACAGGATATCACTTCTTTTTGTAGTGAACAGATAGTTTTGACTATTAAACTTTAAACTGCACCTTTTTCACGAACTAAAATTTACATTTTTGATGTTTTTTGTAGCTAGTTATTATCTTTATTGAACTACTGTTATATTGGATATAACACTTCATATTTTAAATAAACCTCATTCTGTTGTTAGAAAAATGTTATCGTGTAGTTGTCCCAATCACAGTGAAATTGTTTGCAAATAATTTTTGTTTGCATGAACAATCAAATGCCAACTTCGAGATGAGGTTGTCATGAACTTCAATTTTTTTTTCAGTGCCGCTTTCATAGTAACATTTAAATGGTTTGTTAATGGACGGCCAATATATTTAGATTTACCAATTATTCCAGTCTTAAATGTTTCAATTGCTTTCTTGAAGTTGAAGGAGTTAAATTAGTATCCTGACTATATTTTGTTCGAAATTTCAGAACTGTGGTGAACTGTCAAAAATGAAAACACGTAGTTTTCTTGTATCCTAACCTCTAATGTCTGTCATCTGTCTGTGAGAGGAAGCAGTTCTTACCCGATTGTATATTCCAGAAACAAAAAAGCAAAATGAATTTCACTAATAAAACTCTTTAGTTCTACCTTTTCATATCAAATATATATTTTAATATATTTAAAATTCGGTCAATTTCTTCCTTGTTATTTTTCATATCCAAAAAAATACAAACGACACAATCAAATTCAATCAAGTTCAAACAAATTTTCCAATCCATTAGCAATGTTTATCGAACGTGTTAAGAAATCCTTAAAAAAGAATAGATATTTTTCTACTAAAAACAACATGCTCTACCATTATGTATCATCCATGAAGATGTTCAATTTAAGTATTTTTCACAGTTTCTTTTGTTCATATAACATCACATAATATCCAACATCACATAACATGCAATTTAACAGATTATAGGTAAACAATGCCGTATATACAGAAAAAACTAATATTGCCAGTTTAGATATCATTTTAAATTAAGGTTATAAAAAATACTGATACATTTATAAAATGATACCGTTCACAATCTCAACTTTTTATACCAATTTTCCAATTACGTCAAAATTAAGAGATTTTTTTTTTTATTATTTTCATAACTTTTTATATTTTCATTTGCAGTAGTAGAAATAACAATTATAATTTTTATTTATTTTCTTTTGTTTAGTGTTTTTCGACAGTTTTTCCAACAAATTATTATTTCAATTCATTTTATAAGAAAATTATTCATATTTTCACAAATGAAATAATTTTTTTTATTATGTTTTTGTGATTAATCTTCAAAAAATTAAATTAGAAATGCAGTTTTTGGTATTTAATTTAAACTTTCTAGGGTTTTTATTGTTGAAGAAGAAACAGTTTTTTTGTACATTGCCGTTGTTGTTGATGTAATCAAAAAGGAGAACCATTTTTTTATTTAGTTATGATTAACAGTTAATATAAACCTTGGGGACACCAGGAAGTTTGCTTTACGATAATATATACCTAAATCAAATTTTTCACTCGGAACGCTTATAGTTTGGTTATTATAAATGATAATACCGAGGACTGCCACGGACAATTTGAGTAATATGTCAACTACTTAGAAACTAAAAATAGAATCACACATTTCGATGTAACAACAAAGTTGTGTCCTATCTAGTTTATCCGGGCTAAATCTTTTCCACTACTAGTTTTTCAAACACCTCATTACAAAAAATAAGTAGTTTATTTTCTTTTATGTTAAATTTGAATTTAATCTAATCTATAGTGAAATTTAAGTATTTTTGTTTATTTGTTTCAGCTGGAGTTAAAGTATATTTCCTAAACAGAATAAATAATACATTCTAAGTGAATTGTCAAAAACTAAAGCCAACAAATTAAATAGATCTTTTTATTTAACACCCATGTGCCCGTTTATCTAAGAATTTAAGAGGCGGACTTGGTGTCGCCTTTGGGCACCAATAAATGTCAGAGCACCACTTAAAACTTAAATATTTTTGATAGAAAAATAATTTCTCTAGAAAAATAATAAATCTGTATAAAATGATAAATGGGCTCGTTCATAGTTTCACCACTTTGGTAACGTATTCGGTTGTACGAATTTATTAATTATCAACAGCAAAATTAAAATTTATATATAACACGTTGCAATTGAAGGTAATAGCCAGAATCAATATGATTAAAATGGTTTTGTATAGTTTCGTGTGGCTTTGTATCTTGTGAACACGACGGATTTGATAATATGAAACTTAGAAAAAAACACAAACTTAAAATTTTAAAGATGTCTTAAATGCATTTGATGCTGAATATATGATCTTGTTCTGTTCAGTATAAAAATCAAAATATTTAAAGAAAACTACGATGTTCGTTACGGAAAAAAGATGAGTTCTTCATTTATTCGTAGCTGCAGGATAGCTAAGCAATATTAGCGAACGTGCATTTCAAATTCTATAAAAAAGATTATCAACAACGTTCTTGTTTCCTGTACATCCTACACTGATTAGCTAAACGACAAGTACATAAATTTTAAGAAATGCAATAAATCTCTAGAAATCGGTAGTTTTAACGCCTTTTGTCCAATACAAACAGTTGAACTCAGTGGGACTCGGTTTAACCGAGTTTCCAGCACTCAAGTCACACTTGTGCATATATGCACATTCGTAAATATATTTAATTTTTTTAGAAAACTAGAAAAAACTAGTTTGTCTTATGGAAAAAAGGATGAAATGTGCATTAATTTTGCAAGACACAATATACCCGTGCACAAAATACCTATGCACCCGTGCACGAAACATCTCATGCACAGGAGGTACACCATACCGTGAGAATATTATAAAACGCTTGAGCACATATATGCTCACACATTTCAGACATATGTGCATCAAATGTGCACTAAAATGTTCATAATATGTACAACCAAAGGATTGCAGCAATGCATATTTTTTTCAGACCCATGCTCACGACATGTGCATCACTAGATTTACAGAAGGTTGATGTTTTGAACAGGAGATTTACAGATTCACTTTATATGCATATGTACCACTTGTGGATTTACGCATGTTCACGATGAGTTCACAAAAGGTACATGTGCTTTATATATACTTCTTAGAAACATGTTTACACATTATTCGGGTTTTTTGTGAGTAATTAAACTCAAGTAGATAAAGAAGTAATTTGAGTTTTTTATCCACTATCCACTATCCTTTATCCATTATTCACTATCCATTCTATCCACTAGGCCACCAATGCGATGATATTTTGAAGTTGAAACTTCATTATCAGTCATTTTAATTAAGTTGAATTCTGTCATTATACTCCTATTTTTCGGAAATGTTTTAACATTATTTTGGGGATTTTTCCATTAAATTTCTAGACAGCACTGTATATGATATGAAATCATACGATGTGTAATAATTCTATTTTAGTCATCATTCTAAGTCACGACTGTATAGTCAAAATTTATTGCTTCCAATCAATGCGAAATCAATGAGCGACACTTGGTCAATTATTGTTATATATGCGCTTGAATATTAGACGACATTTTGAGGAATTTTAATTATTCGGGATTTATGTGAGCAATTAAACTCAAGTAACTAAGGAAGTAATTTGAATTTTTTCAATTCAAAGGTATAGTTGGAAATATCTCAGAAAAAACTCTTAGTTACTTGAGTTTAATTGTTCACAAAAATCCCAAATAATTAAAATTCCCCAAAATATTGTCTAATATGCAAGCAAATATATAACAATAAGTGACCAAGTGTCACTCATTGTTTTCGCATCAATAAATTCTTTAATAGAAATATAGAAATATTTTAATTTTAAATTAATCTATGTATAGTCATAGCACAGCCGTCGTTATCATACCCTTTAACCCGAGAAAGGATAACTAAAGCATATTTAAAATTTCGCAAACTAGTTGTATCTTAAATGGATAGAAGTCTATCAAATTTTAACGAACTGAAATTTATTTCGTACACAAGTATATGCGCATTTTGAATAAACTTAGACCCACTCTTACCAACATTTTCAAACATTTTCATAAATTTACCAACATTTTCAACAAATCTACGGTTTAAAGAAAATAACCAATACACTTTACTTTAAATGGCCAATCAATGGCTATATTGATGGCATACATTATTTGACTATTGTTGTTTTGCCAGTGCTGCAACCATGAATTGACCAATCTATGTCATTTGGTTAAAATTCGCTAAATTAAAATTCATTTTAGAAATATATATTGGAACATTTTTTTTCACCTATAGTTTAATTATCGTTTCTCGGCTGAAAGTCTATGATAATATTGATAAGGTTTTAGGTTGGTATAAGTTTTAAACTTTTTTTTATTATTATTATTATTGGGCCATTGCTGTTTTTTTCTCTGGCCCATGAATAGCAGCCCTTTATTGTCCGAAGTTATCATCCAGCAAAATTATTTAAATGGCCCAGTAATGGTTGACAGTACTCGGCCATTCTTGCGTTACTAGTCGCCATTAATGAACTATTACTGGACCGGTTGTTCAACCTTGTATGGGTATATGCTGCACTTTAGTTTAAATGGGTTTGTAGTTTAGATGGGTCAATGACACTGTATGTTTAAATGCTGTATGCCTTTTAACCACAAAATAAAGAGTGTTTTAACGGTGGAAAGTTAACTAATAAAATGCAAAAATTTAGAATTTTCAAAAATCCTTCTTTCATTATTTTGAAGTATAGACCCGTGAGAAAAGCACTCTCACACAATTGACTACCTAGTCAAAATTGTTTATTTTTTTGCCTATGTTGCCCATAAAAACGAAGTTGATGAACGTCAACAAAAGAAAGTAATATCAATGTTGTTGTATTGGCATCATATAGTGTTTTTTTCAAAAGAAAATGAATAAACAACGCAACAAAAATTTCACAAAAACCTGCTTTCACAATACAAAACAACTTGTTTATCAATTATTATTAGTACAACACCCAAATAAAAATAATATCAGAATTACAGAAACCTCAAGTTCTTCTGATGAAGAGCGGAAATAAAGATCAGGACACATAATGTGCATGGTGCACATTTCATGCACTTTTTACATTGATTAACGTTTAAGTTTTTTTTTTTAAATCCCAGTGTATATTTAAAACTTTTTTTTTTAATAAAAAGTGTTGTGTAGTAGGAATTACAAAATGTATCACAACAACACAAAGATACCTTTTAAGACCTAGGTCCCACAGCAACATGCGTTCTGAGGTGATGGTAGACGCTTTTTTTTTTAAATGTTTGTGGATTGACGGAACTCGAGGCTATTGATTCAGGCCAAGTATTCTTTTTGTACGATGTACGCACAAATAAGTCCCTTTGCATTTTGTTACTATGACAATCTCGACATTGTTTGCACAAACCGGTTGACGAGGAAAAATGGGAAAAGAATATGTTTGAGGCATAATGGATCTGATTTCAAGCACTTCTGGTGACGATATTTATAAAAAACAACGAGATCAACAACTGTGACGTTTTAGTCTGCGACGATAGTGTAGGTAATCAAGATTAAATGTTAAATTTCGATCACCAACAATTTGTATAGCACGCTTTTGAACAGAGTCCAGAAGAGCCAGGATGGTAACAGATGCAGCGCCCCAAACTTGACAACAATATTCCATACAGGAACGAATATAGGACTTATAAATGTGGAGTAATTGAGGAGGCCGAGTTTTCTTGTTCTAGAGTAAGTTATTGGAAATTATGATTCCCGATGAACGAATGCTTTCACATTTGTCTATTTGGTCGTCACACATGTTAAACGAAATATCGTTGGAAAACTCGGTCTTTGATCTGAAAACAATCGATAGCTGTGTTTTGGTGGAATTGAAATAGGCCAAATTTTTGTCACCTCAATCGGCGACTTTTTTTAGGTCCTCGTTTACATTTATGGCAGCGTCTCTTCGGGCGGCATTTATTCGTTCGTGCATTTTACCCTCTGAAGATAGGGGGACGAATGACTTGTGCAGCGTACTATCATCTGCAAAACTATTTATTGGGTTACCAATGATTTGCAACAGTTCGTTGGTATAAATTAAAAATAAAGTGTTAGATAAAACTGAGCCTTGGGGTACACTTGCGTTAATTAATATAGACTCAGAAGAAAAGCTATCTATAGATACAGAGATGTATCGGTTAGACAGAAAATTTTGGATCAAATTGACGACTGCGGGATGAAAACCGTAAGCAACGAGCAAATCAACATTTTTAAATCACGTAAAAAACATATGTACAAAATGTACGCATAGAACTTTCGGGCATAACAATAAAAATATTTGATTTTTGACTTTTGTGACTAGGAGCTTCATGATACGTTATGAATCTTTACTACAATATTTTTGGTAACGTTATTACGACAAAAGAAAGCGGTCGTATTTTTTAGTTGTATATTGAAAATGTAAGTGTATGATTGCATTTGTAAATAAGGCGTCCATTTTTTCGCAAATTTTTAGCGGTACAATTCAAATGAAAATAAATCAGGAATCAAACAATTTAAATATTAGACTTACACATAAAAAATAATAGCAATTTTCACTAATGTTCATAATATTATAAAAAAATAAATTTAAATATCAGTAAACCGAAATGAAAAAGGACAATCAAAAACTATTAAGACAAATAAACAAATTTTTAAATCACTTACATTAACTATTCACTAAATCACTTACATTAACTACCCGAGCAGAAATTTGTCAGGGCTCAAGTAAGGTCCTGATCAGGTTTGCCCTGGTCTGGATCAGGGATTGATAGGGCAGCCTGATTGGGCCCTGATCATGAGTGTAACGTGTTTGCCCTATCAGGTCCTGATTGGGATTACCGGATCAGACCCTGATTGGGATAATCGGATCAGTCCCTGATTGGGATATCCGGACCAGACCATGATATATATTTATATTATTCACTTAAATTAAATATTATTTACTTAAATTAATAATATTTGAAAAGTTTGAAAAGTTTTGGTGTTAAATAAGATTATTTTTGATGGGAATGAATTCAACGAATGGGAATGAATGGCAGATCTTTTTTGTGACGAAAGCTTTATGTTAAAATTATGTTATTTGATTGATATTTTCAACAAACTTAACGAGTTGAATTTAGCCTTGCAAGGCAAACATACAAACATTATTAATTTGTACGATAAAATTAAGGGATTCGTTCAGAAGCTTAATGTGTGGAAACTGAATTTAGAAAAAAACAGATTGACATGTTTCAGTGTATACAATGGATTTTATTGACGAAAATAGATTGAATGTATCCGATATAAAAAATCTAATTGTATCTCATCTTGCAGCCCTTGAAACTGAGTTTAAAAAAAACTTTTCTTCTGAATTCAATATTTCACAACACCATTGGATGATAATTCCGCCTTTTAATAAAAAACTTAAAGATATACAACATCTGGACATAAAAGCATAAGAAGAATTTGCTGAACTATCCTACAATAGAAGTTTGAAGGCACTATATAAGAATCAAATACCTGAATTTTTTAGTTGTCAATTAAAAGAGAGTATCCATGTTCGTCTGAAATGACAGTTCAAATTATTTTGTCATTTTCCACCACATATTTGTGCGAAAATGCGTTTTTATCCTTATTATATATATTAAATCAAAATATCACTCTCAATCGCGCAACATTGAAAATGTATTGAGACCAGCGCTTTCGGAAATCGAGCCACAATTAAGGCTACTTTGCTTTAAAAAGTAAGCACACCCATCACATTAAAAAATATTTGAGCAATAATTTATTTATTTGAATACTGAATAATATAACTAGAAAAGGAATTATTAATTTTATTTTTTATTAATTTTCATATTGTTATAACTAGAAAATGCTGTTTATTTTATTTTAATTTTTTGATTAATTTAATATTTACTATAACTAGAAATTGTTATTAATTTTTATTTTTATATCAGCTAGAAATAAAATAGTATTTGCTGTTTAAACGTTTTATTTTGAATAACGTCAAAAAAAATATAGGTTGTGGGTCGGCAAAATACGCCATTCAAAATTTGGGGTCGCAATAGAGAAAAGTTAAAGAACCGCTGGTTTTAAGTATAAATTTAAAAAATTGTGGGTAAAGTTTCGATTAAAAACAAATTTAAATAAATTTTTTAATAAAATTTAAATTTATTTAATAAATTTTTTTTAATGGTTTTTGGCGGAAAAAACTGAGAGAATATATTTTATATCTGACAGTTAATTATCGGAGGAGAAAATTAAACGATATATCTGATGCAGATTTTATTTTATCGCTCCGATCTCTCCGATATAGAAAAAAAACACACCCTGTATCTCATCAAGCATAAAAACACAAATTTTAAAGCCTACTAAATTATTTTTTAATCTCATCACTTCAAAATAACTACCAACGTTCTAAAATAAAATGAAATAAAAATTAAAATTTATTATCGATATAACATTTGTTGGGTTCTCTCAGATAATAAATTTACATAATAGACCAAACACATGTTTTCACAACTTCGTTTTCTTAACACATCAATAATAGGTCTTTTTACTGAAAGCATGTTCTAAATATATTCTTTTTTCTAATATCTTTATAATTACCAAATTCCATTTAATATATTAATAAAACATTTGATGGGTTTTTTGGACACATACATAACAAATATTTTTATCGAAAACAACTATACGTTTGCAAACTAATCTGGGTTCGTGTTTAAGTTTTTTAACTGTTTGTTAAATATTACCAATATTGAGGGATAATAAATTTCAATCGGCATAATTTTGTGTTTTTCAATTCTGTACATTGAAAATTCGCCAAAATGATACTAAATTACTACATATACCAATGCTACCAACGTGGTATAAAAATTTGTAAAAATATTTTAATATTACTAAAAGTTTGGGAAAGCAAAATTTTGATTTTATAAACTTTCATAAAAAAGCATGGATGCTGACTTTGCTGAAACATATAGTTAAATAATATATACTTTTATTGATAACTTTGAATGCAGTTGTAGAAAAAATGCAAATTATTCGTAATGAAAATTATAACCTTTAAACCTATCCGGTGCACAGTATATATACTAGTAGTGTCGTTCAAAACATGGTGCGCGAGACACTACCGCGTCTCTTGATTTAAATGAAACAAAAAAAAATACTTGAAATTATATTTGATAAAGAGTAAATTTAGGAAAATAAGATTATATAACTGCCTTCAGTTTTTAAATTCATAACTTTAAGACGATGTATATTGCATAGACGAATTGATGATGTTTGAGGATTGGAATTACTAGCCCTTTGTTGTGTTCAAACAAAATTTTATGAACTCTCTATTGAGCAAATTAATTCGAGTTCGGAGGAGTTAATACAAGTTACTGCTGTTGTTTTAAGAAATTTATCATGGAGAGTGGATAGTAACGTTAAATTGGTTTATCAGAAGTGGGTACTGTTACAGCAATGTAAAAAGCAGCCATGAAAAATAGAAACGAAAATATATTAAAATCTATTTTGTATCGCCTTTATGGAATTTAACAGCCATTGCAGCATAAATAAAGCGGAACTGTGTAATGTTGAAGGTGTGTTAGCTTTTCTGGTGGATATACTAATGGTTTAAGCTCCTGGAAAAAAGAACTTATCAATAGTTTAAAACGCTGGTGGAATATTAAGAAATGTTTCAAGCCGTATTGCAGTTCGTGAAGATTATCGTAAAATATTAAGACTACAAAATTGTTCAGGAATTCTATTTCAACAATTAAAATCTGAAAGTTTAAACGGTTAATGCATGTGGAACATTGTGTAATTTGATTGCTTAATAGGCGAATTGCTGAACACCAATTTCGAAAAAGTTATAATTTCGAAAAATAAAATGCAAAAAATATTATTAATTGGGGAAATATGGCGAAAATTTTAGAATATAAGGAATGGAAAAAATTTTATAATCTTCTAGTCTTTGGTTTTGAACCGGCACAACATCAACAACAACAACAAATTGGGTAGACACAACAAGAGCAAAAGGTAGCCATCAACAGGAAGAACAAAGAGGACAACAATTTTTTGGGGGATTACAAGAAACAATAAATTAGGTATAATTATTAAATTATAAGTTTTTTTTTGATTTTGTTTTTGCATAAAGTAACTTATAATTTTTGCTGAAGAAATTAAATTAAATTAAATATTCTTGTAAAATTTCTGAATTCATTTTGTTTTTTTAATTACTTGTGATCGTTGTGTTGTGCAACTTTTCCACTTGAAATGAACAAACAGAGTGCTGTTAGGAAAAAGATATCAAGTGGAAAATTTTTTTTTGGGAAAAATAAATGATACTATAAATTGAATCTTGTACATGTGGTATGGATGGTAAGAGCCCGTCTCACCACCTTAAAATCGCGTAGCGCACATTCCGGACGTTACAAATTTCTCGAGATTCTCGAGAATTATTAAAAATTAATTTTAACTAGAAAATTATGCTTAACAAAATAATAAATAAATTAAATACGCATATCAAATTATTTATTCAATAAATAAAAGATTTATTACATCAATTCAAAATTTAAAACATAGCCTATAACTCTTATGACTATATTATGCATTAAATAATACATGTTTTAAATGATTTAAGTTAATTAATTCAATTGTTTTTAAAAATATACAAATTACATTATATAGAATGAGAAAAAATGATTTAAATTTAAATTTCACAATTTTAAAATAATGGTTTAAAACACAACGACAGTGATTCAATCTACCCTACTCTCCGTTTACAGCAAAAATTTCCAGATACAGAAAAATTTCTCTCATTTTCAGTGGATGTAGGTTTTATCAAAATTAGAGTGTTTCTTAGAAGTTCCAAATTGAAAGTGGTGTATTCATTTCCTTGGATAGTGAGCGGCACACTGAAAAAAAAATTGAAGTTCATGACAACCTCATCTCGAAGTTGGCAGTTGATTATTCATGCAAACAAAAATTATTTGCAAACAATTTCACTGTGATTGGGACAACTACACGATAACATTTTCTTAACAACAGAATGAGGTTTATCTAAAATATAAAGTGTTATATCCAATATAACAGTAGTTGAATAAAGATAATAACTATTTCCCTGAAAAAAAATTTCTTTGGCCTTATATCATGAATTTATCATTTTAAAGTTTAAGCATTTGAGATCAATTGAAATATATTTTATTTTCGCATAAATATTTCGTGTGATTGTCTCAACTTCATCGATTTATAATTGTAGAGTTGTTGAAGCAATTTCGTAGTTTGATTCGCCATACGTGACAGCACGGTGAGGTTGAGACAATTTCATTTCGATTGGAAATAGGACATGTTTTTTTCAGTGCAGTTGTCATTTATTGTTGACTGCATTCTCAAACTTTCACGAATACTTTTAAATTTAATTCAACGCAACCCCTTTCTTCCAATTCCGAGTCCGATGGCTGTATAAACTCTTCACTTTCGTTGATATCATTTGTCGATATATGAAATGCTTTCATTGTTATTATAAGAATCAATTTCTGGACTTTTAAATAATCTTTGAGAGCATATTTTTGCAGTTTGTTTTTATAATTTCGCTTTTAGAGCAAATAGAAGAAAAATCGTTTTCCTCGGGTCGACTAAATTCTAGATTTAACCATCAGTAAGTGATGCCGATTACTGCAGTGATGCAGAGTAAACATTAACAATTTTTGTTTAGTAAAAATATATTTGTTAAATCGATTGTGGATTTTCGACAATTTTTCTCGAGAAAAGAGAATCTTGAAAATGTGGAAATATCATTTCTCGAGATTTCGAGATCTCAAAATTACAAATATTTCTCGAGAATCTCGAGACCGGATTTCTCGAGCAGAAACTCTACATCCACATTTGTAAGTTCTATATTTGCCAACTATAGAGCATGATTTTTAAGATTTAAGCGCTGCTTCTGTTTCCATCCTGGCTCTTCTAAGCTCTGAACTCTCAAAAGCGTGTTATACGAATTGTGATGGCCTACTTTAATCACTTATACATTGACGTAAACTTTTGTGTTTGCACACAATTAATAACCGTATTCCATAATCGGGGTCCCGTTGCCCCTCCTAATGGCAACAAACGTTTAGTTTAAAAATTTGCAGTACAGTAACAGTAGCATTGGTACCAATTTGTATGTATTTAAAATTCAGTATTTTAAGAATCTAAATTAGTGTTATTGTAGGTTTTAAATTAAAAGAAAAACAAGATAATATTTGCAATCCTAAAATTGTACTGTTCTTAACATAACAAAAGGTATAAGAAAAAACAAAATTAAATTTAAGTAACGCTACCTAAAGCTGTGTTTGATTTTTTATTTTTATTATTAAGTCTTTTCAAGGAATTTATGTCTCAAACAAAGTTTAAATTTGAAATTTGTAATTGTTTTGCCAAAAACTAGAATCCATGGCTTAACGTTAACATGCAAAGTAAGTTTAAATAGGCGGATATAAAACTTCTTCCTCACACCAACAACACAATATACAAATATGTAATATGATGATAATACACAAACTCGCATTATTTCATACATCTGTAATCAATAAAATATAAATCCGATTTCACACATAATAAACTTAAAGCTCATCACTTATTTTTCTATATCGTTTATTTTTTCTTCTTGCAAAACAACATGACTTGCTAAGTGAATTATAATCTTTAATTGAATGTCCGTTTAAATAAAATTCACCGACAACAAAGAATAGGATAAACAACAAACCATCGAACCTAAGAACCTTATTTACATTAATCTCAGGGGATACAAAAGAAATTATATCAAAGAAAAATAATTGCTTAGACTTTTGAGTTATTTTGGGGCTAAAGCTTGTTCGTTAACCACAACATAGAAACGATGTTTTCGTTAAAGAAAAAAATCTATGTTTTCTTTTGGATTTGTTTTATGTTTGAAGCAGCTTTTTAAGGGATTACCAAATCATTTACAAAAGCGTAATTGTTGTTTTCATGTTTTGTAGATGATGAAATCGCATTTTGTTACGATTTTGAGAGCAAAATTTTTTGTATTACGTAAGTTGTAATGACAGATGGAAATTAAATCGTTAATGGATTAAAATAGTATACTTTACAAAGGACCACAAAATGTTGCTATCCCATAAAAAAACAATGTATGATAAATATTTGTGTCTATTTCTCCAGCCTGACATATGTGCCAGGCTGCTTATCTGAATTGTTCCTCTAGATGAACTCGCGGTGCTGATTCGAAATCTGCTGTCAGGCTGTGTCAGGCTGCCCTTTTTAACGTAGTTTCGGTGTCAGGCTGTCGAAATACATTTCTCCGGCCTGACACCATTTCTCCAGCCTGACATCGTGTTTTCACTCCAAAACGCATTATTTTTTATTGGCAACACGTTTTTTGTACAAATTTACAAAAAACATGTTAGCCTGACACCTGCCTGACACAGCCTGACAATCTTAAAAAAATTAAAATTTTAAACTTTGAACGATTTTCTATCATTACAAACGGGCACGTTTACACTCATTTGAAAAATACATGCAAAGGCAAGCATCAAAATGTACATTTAACAGTCAGTACAAACGCTAAATCGCTGATTGTTGAATGTGCATTTCGATGCTTGCCTTTGCATGTATTTTTCAAATGACGATTGATCACTTGCTTTATAGTTTTTCAGTGAAATTTAATGATTATCAGCGCGATATTTTGAAAGATCATATCAATAGATTATTGAGTACATCTCAGCAGAATTTTATTTTGATGTTTACTCTTTCATTTAAATAAAAAATATTAACAAAATAAAGTGAATGTTAAACAATGGCAAGAACGAAACCGAGAGCACACACACTCAGTATTTGCGTTAGAAGTAAAAGCATGTAAGTTTTCTTTCACAAGTGAAGACGGTTTCAACGAACTTGTTTTTTTTAATCGTACGGTTTATTCAACATCAAAATACATTAAATTTTATTTTCAGTCCATGTAACCAATCAATAAATTGATCAGATAAACAAAAAGCCTCTTCAAAACATCCATTGAATTTAGTTAAGTTACATTCTTGAGATATGTGATTGACTGTCTGAAGTTCTTTACCACATTCATATGATGGACAATCAACCAGACCCCATTTATGTAATGTATAGTTTGATCTACCATAGCCTGTTCTTATACGATTTAATTTCACCCAATCATTTCTTTTTAGTTCAAAACCATTTAATTTCACATTAGGGTTTTGAACAAATGTACCATTTAATGGAAGGTTGTTGTTCCAAGACATCAGCCAGAATTCTTTAGAGTTAAAATTTTGTGAAATAAGTGGTTTAGCAGTGATATACGGTGGGGTTCTACATAAACTTTGATCAGGAACTTCCAAAAATAAATCAAACAATAAAGAATTGTTAACTTCTGAACTTCTTTAAATGGTATTGAATAACATTTCTTTACGACGAATGTCTGGTGGTGGTATATTTGATAAAACAGGTAACCAATTCGAGGGTGTTGATTTTATAGCACCAGAAATTAATGTCATTGCACGATTCAGTTGAATATTGATTTTTAGTGTATGTTCTTCAATCATCCAGATTGAAGAACAATATTCAGCTGTAGAATATACTAATCCTAAAGCAGCAGTCCTTAAAACATTTGCGTTTGATCCTCTAGTTGTACCAGCAATTTGTTGTAACAAATTATTTCTTGCACTAACTTTTTTTGGCGAAAACGAACAACATCGGTATAAAAATTAGCGAAATAGACACGATGGACATCTTTTTTAACCAAAAAGTGATTATATTTTGTCTTATTCGCACACAGGGGTTTACATATCTTTTTCTTTTGTCTGTTTTTTTCGTCTTTTAAAAAAGATATGTGTACGCGATCGATAATTCGACGAATAACGGCAGCGTAAACAAAAATATTTATGATTGTGTTTGTGTATCGAACATGTTAAATCGTGAAATCGAAGATCAGCAGATGTTTTGTTTTGGCTTCATCAAAAGAGTTAAATTATTCATTCTATGCACAATGCATAGCTGAAAACTGGGATCAAACGGGCAAAAGCCAATCGATACAAAGCCAGGTTAGTAAAATTAATTTAATTTTATCGAATACAAAGTTCTATGAAACGATTTGGTGCTTCGATGATCAAAACAATTCGCTTTTTGCTTTTTGTGTAGACGATGATTCTTGCACGCAAACAAAGAATGAACGAAAAAGCATTGCTTAGCCTCTTGAAGCCGGCAAAGGAAGAAAATTGCGATCAGATGTGTCAAAGCCAATCGATACAAAGCCAGGTTAGTAAAATTAATTTCATTTGACTGAATTCGAAATTCAATGCTCAATTGTGATTTCGGGCATACGATTTGGTGCAAAAAAAAAATAAATAAAAAGAAATGCAGACTATGATTCATGCATGCAAACAAAGAACAAAGGCATAAACGAAGATTGAGCTGTAGTGGAAAATTCTATGGAAAAACACAAGCAAAATTTTAAATGTATGTATTTAGAAAAGTGTATAACCTTCGACATATTTTTTTATAAATATGTTATTTGTTTAAATAGGCATAGAGATAACGATTGCTCACTGCGAAATATGGCGATATCTTTTTTTTTTTAAGGCGTTCATGCTCCATGTTGGAGCGTTGCCAGGCTAATCAGCTTTGAATATTCACCACGGTTATCCGCAACAGCGACATAATTACCATGGCAGCCGATTTTTTTAAGGGCGTTTATTACGTCAGTCTCCCATTGTAGTCGTGTTCTACCTCGCGGTCGCCCACTCCCTGGGGTACTAACGTACATTTTTCTAATCATTCCAGACTGTGAATCGGCTCGTAGAACATGCCCAAACCAAGCAACCCTATTAAAACGGATACAACCTATTATATTAGGACCCTCAAGAAGGTCTCTGATCTCAAAGTTATACTGGGTTCTATACTCTCCATCGTCTGTCTTAAGTGGACCAAAAATGTAACTAGGATCTTACGCTCAAAAACAGATAAATGCGATTCGTCATTTTGTGTAAGGGTCCAGGTTTGTGATCCATACATCACAACTGGTCTAATCAATGTCTTGTATAACTTGAGCTTGGTGTTAGTTGATACATACGGTGATCCAAGGCGAGGTTTAATTGAGTAGAAAGTTCGATTACCTGCAGCGATTTGAGCTTTTATATCTGTAAGTATGCTGTTGTTTGAGTCAAGCATTGATCCCAAATATCTAAAAGATTCAACTCCCTCAATTCGTTCATCGCCGCACATCAAATCTTTCTTCTCAGCCTCTCTTGAAACATTCATATGTTTGGTTTTATTGTATTTAATTTGAAGACCAATTTTTCTAGCACCACTCTCAAGCGACTTGAAAGTCTCACTCATAACAGCTTCACTTCGGCCGAGGATGAAAACATCATCAGCGTAAGCAATCATCTGTACTGAGTTTATTGACAAGATATTGTTATTAGTCGGTAGTTTCTTTTGACGGCACACATATTCCAAGGGTAAATTAAAAAGTATAGGAGAGATAACATTAATTGTATTAAACCGGAGTCAACTTTAAAAAGCTTTGATATTTCGTTCTCTACTCGTACACAGCATTAAGAGCTCTGTACTGTCATTTTGCATAGTGATACCAGTTTATCAGGAATTCTCATTGACACAAGAGCAGACCATAGAGTCTCTCATTCGAGAGAGTCGTAGTCTGCCTGAAATCAATGAAGAGTTGGTGCACAGGTATGTTGAACTCTTGGCACTTTTCCAAAATCATCCTACCTCGTAGTACCTCGGCCCCGCCGGAAACCACACTGATATTCTCCAAACAGTTGTTCAGCAAAAGGATTGATTTTGGATAGCAAAATGTAGGAAAAGATCTTATATGCTGTGCAAAGGAGAGCGATTCCTCTGTAGTTTGCACATTGTAGGCGATTATCTTTTTTATGGATTGGTATCAGCATAGCTGTGTTCCAGTCCTGTGGCATGGTTTTAGTCCTCCAGATCATTTGAACAAGTTCAAACAATCTTAAGGATAGAGTTTATGACGATATCGAACACCTAATTTTTATCAGGATGTAACATATGTGTGACTAATCTAATTAACATACAATACATATGCTATTCTTCCCATTAAGTTAACTTAAATAATTAAGCAAGTCATCAACCAAAACAAATAACAAATAATATACAACAAACTAAGCTCAGATATCTAAATTCTCATAATGTATTTTAAATGATGTAATTTAACTTATATAAAATTATATTAAATTTGATGAATACAACCTAAAAATATTACAAAATGAAACAACATTAAATTTACGAAAATAAATATAATTTCCGCTGAATAAGGTAGATATATTTATTTCATATATAATTGACCGATATTACCTTTTTATAATAGATCGATCGTTAATTGGATGATCGATTAATTTATTAAAATAAATATAAACCTGGGAGGGGATTTTTATAGAATATAGCGGCGAAATCATATACCAATAATGTACTATAAATTAAATGAAAATTGCAATCAAAAATCAATCAATAAACTTATCTTAAAGTTTAAAGTTTAGTTTTATTTAAACCTTTTACTGAAAGAAAGTCTGCCCAATAGGCCTTAGTCTACAGGTTTAGCATGGGGTTCCCCCAGCATAAAGACTCTCTTTCCATCATATACTAAATAGAAATCAAGGGGACATCACATCAAGGCAGATCAACCAGATACGTCCACCAAAAGGACATCATACCAAGCTGACCGATTGAGACATACTGCAAAGCAAGGTTGGAGCAGCAAATTATCGCCATTAATTTGGTTTGCGTTAAAAATACCGTGCGTTTGGCCGTGGAAAAGAGCCAATTCCCGCACGTACGATATTGGTTGTGAAGGAAAATGTACAGATAATAGCTGTGCCGCTCTTGTGCGATGCATATCGAATGACTCAAATGTACACATAACCATAACAAACATCGACAAAAATTACGCACATGACTCCAAATTTAAACGTAGAATTCAGCCAACGGACAAAGCGCTATTCAATTCGAGAAAATGCTAAAGCATAAATCAGCATATTTGGTCCGGAATGAGTTAGCAGAAAAACTGATGGATTAAGACGATTTCGAGCCACCCATTCTTCCGAATGACAATGCACTTCGTATCAACAAGCACAAAAAATAAACGCCAAAGGACAATGCAGCCTAAAAAGACAGTCTAAAAAGTTTATTTTGCGTTTAAAAAGACAAACATTTTATCTTTTCGGGTAACATCGGTATAAAAATTAGCGAAATAGACACGATTGACATCTTTTTTACAAAAAAAAGTGATTGTTTTGTCTTATTCGCACACATGTATTTACGTATCTTTTTCTTTATTCTGTTTTTTCTTCTTTTAAAAAAGATGTGTGTAAATACAACAATGGATAAGTTTAATTTATATATGGTACAAGTTCGTTGAAACCGTCTCCACTTGTGAAAGAAAACTTACATGCTTTTACTTCTAACGCAAATACTGAGGGTGTGTGCTTTCGGTTTCGTTCTTGCCATTGTTTAACATTCACTTTATTTTGTTAATATTTTTTATTTAAATGAAAGAGTAAACATCAAAATAAAATTCAGCTGAGATGTACTCAATAATCTATTGATATGATCTTTCAAAATATCGCGCTGATAATCATTAAATTTCACTGAAAAACTATAAAGCAAGTGATCAATCGTCATTTGAAAAATACATGCAAAGGCAAGCATCGAAATGCACATTCAACAATCAGCGATTTAGCGTTTGTACTGACTGTTAAATGTACATTTTGATGCTTGCCTTTGCATGTATTTTTCAAATGAGTGTAAACGTGCACGTTTGTAATGATAGAAAATCGTTCAAAGTTTAAAATTTTAATTTTTTTAAGATTGTCAGGCTGTGTCAGGCAGGAGTCAGGCTAACATGTTTTTTGTAAATTTGTACAAAAAACGTGTTGCCAATAAAAAATAATGCGTTTTGGAGTGAAAACACGATGTCAGGCTGGAGAAATGGTGTCAGGCCGGAGAAATGTATTTCGACAGCCTGACACCGAAACTACGTTAAAAAGGGCAGCCTGACACAGCCTGACAGCAGATTTCGAATCAGCACCGCGAGTTCATCTAGAGGAACAATTCAGATAAGCAGCCTGGCACATATGTCAGGCTGGAGAAATAGACACAAATATTTTAATTTCATTTTTACATATTTTTTAAATTTATATCAGCCGTTAATAGTGATTACGGTACGGTAATAAAAAAAATCCATATACAAAAGAGAGTTAATTACCAATCGAAAAAGGAATAGGTAACACGTGAGAAATGTAAACAGATGAACACACACTAATAATGGTGTAGTTACTGCAATCTACTTCGAAAAAAAAAGATCTCGAGGTACAGTTACAGCTAGATGAATATTGTACGAATATTGTATTTAAGCTAAAGTGCTAACACTTTTAGAAAGTGATATTTTTTTGATGATGTTTGAATTTATATGAAAATTGTTATTATTATTATTATTTATTTATTTGTACTTAGTTAAATTAGAGAAGTTTCATTTTAAATTTGTCTTGTAAACTCTAAGTTAAAGTTTTATTTTATGATAAACCTCTCATTGTTATTTTTTTTGAAATTTAAAATTAAAATTAACAAATAAATAGAAGATTTAAATTTGGTTGTTTATAATTGTGTTGTATTATACTATGACTGAATGTTTTTCACTATTAACTATGTATTTTAAAACATAAATTAATTTGTATTTTTAAACATACGATTCCGACTTTATGGATTGACACTCTGAAAAAAAAACTGCAAAATATAACTTCTTGCACCTATTTATCACCGTATATATCTGCATCACTTTATCCCTCCCCTATTATAAAAGTTGATGTGAACCATCGATCCTTTTAAAAATGACCAAATATTCTCTATTTTAATTTTTTGTGTATAAATATACAAGTGCGAGACAAAAAATTAAGAAAGTTACTATGATTTAGCGAAATGGGATTAGAATACTGAGTAACTTAGAGAAATGGTACTTATTCAGTTATAATTAGCATTTTAATAAGAAGAACAGAAAATAATTATTAATGGCATTCCACTCAGAAATTATAAGGATTAACTAGCAAAAACCAAATATTTTGAAACGAAAATTCTAAAATTACTTTATTAATTTAAAGTATTACTTTATGAATTTTGATACTCATAATAGTTTTTAATAATTTAAAAAAAATTATGCAACAGCTACTTTATTTGGATTTGTGTTTTTGTTACTAAAAATAGCTGTAAGAAATAAAATTTTCAACTGATTATTTCTCAAATGATTAGTGCAATAAATTGCATTAAGAACTATAATGATAACTTATAATTGGAACAATAAGAAAAAATTGTATATGGTTGCAAATAAAATATACAACTATAATGAGAAAAATTTGATGTTTTGATTAGAAACTTAACCCAATACCAACAAAAATGCAAATAACAATTTATAATATTTAAAACGTTTGAAAGTCAACAATGGAACCGTTTTTTTAAAAGTGGCATAAGTTCATTTTTTCATATATTGAGATATTTAAGGATTTGCGTTTGCATTAATATAAAAATATAAGCAAATGTAACTAAAATTTTGTGATATTTTTCACACTTTAAACCCATTTAGTTTTATTATGTAATAATAGTTATTTAAAATTAAAAAGAAAATAATTGATTTTTTGACTCCAAATGGACTTATACCACTTTCAATAATAACATGTTCTAAATAAGAGGTAGTATAAGTCCCATGTCCATGGGTCATTCTTTTACCGACACATTTTTGATTTGGCTGAAATTTTTATTTTTATGCATTTTATATCGAAAAGAAAGATATGGGTGTTCGAGGACTTTTTTATTGGAAAATATAGCGTTTCTAAATTTCTTGATGAGTTATTTCAAAAATTAATAACTTCGGTTCTATTAAAGATAGAAACTTCTGATTTGTTGTATTTTAAAGTTAAAAGATGCTAGTTTAAAAAAAAATAAAATTAACAAAAGTTATTCTATGTTGAAATAGATCTTTAGCCATTTCTCCACCCACGCTCCACCCCAAATCGGGCTCTATTGAAGGTATAATTATATATATAAAAATAGACCGTCATTTTCTTTCTAAACTCCAACTATCTCAATGTTTTCCAAAAATGGACTTATACCACTTTAAAAAAAAACGGTTCAATTATTGTTGAAGCATGTAACAAATATTATATTAAATATAAGTTGCTAAATATAGTCTAGTATCTTAAATTAATATGTTTTAAATAAATTATTATATTATTAAAAATACAAATTTTGAATTTTTCATATTCATATTAAATGTCCTATTAATAATATATAAAATCTCGAATTGCCGTTTTTGTGAAAGCAAAAATTAAAATGATTAAAGCCTGGGCTTTAATATTGAGTAAATAAAATACTAGAATATAGGCTCTTATAAATAATAATTACTTATAAAATAACAAAGCTAAATTAGAAAAGTTTCATTTTAAATTTGTCTTGTAAATTTTAAGTCACATATCGTCGGCTACAAAGCACTTACGTGTATCTACATTTTAGAAAAATGGAAAGGAAGTTCAGAAAATGATTTATTGCGCTTCTAAACAAGCTTGAAAATAAAATTTGTTTATCAATAAATAAAAAAAAATATTTTTTTTTAATTATTGATAGTAACTTTTTTTTAAAAGCTTGTTTAGAGTCGCAATAAATCGTTTTGTGAACTTCTTTTTTTTTCCTAAATTGTAGTTACACGTAAATGCTCTGTAGCCGACGATTTATTTTATGATAAACCTCCATTTGTTATTTATTTTGAAATTTAACATTGAAATTTATATACCACATAATTTACCTTTCATTATACATATCACTTAACGTCAAGTAAATAAAAAATTAAAATAAATAGTACAAATTACTTCAAAATGACAAAATAAATTAGTAAAAGATAAAATAAGTTCGTCTGAAAACATATTACTTGCTATTTCAACTAAAAACATAGTAAAATAGCATATGACAACTGCTGAATTTTGATTAGAAAGCTTTTACATAAAATTGAATTGAATTGATTTCATGTTTACGTCAATTATTATTTTGTTATACATCCTTATCATTGAGCTTTCATTTGTCATACGAAGTTTAGTGTTTTGTTTATAGTTTTTTATTTCCATTAAATAAATAAATGCACTATGATATATGTTTGTATATTAGACAACACTAGAGGAATGTGTATTATTAAGAATTTTTGTAAGCAATTAAACTAAAGTTGTTAAGGAAATAATTTTATTTTTTTTTTCAATTTGAAGGTATGGTTGAATTTTTTTAGAAAAAACTCCACTTCTCGTGTTTTGAACCGAATTCGAACCTTCTGCCGTAACGTGGTTCGATACTAGAGATTAGTTGCTCACAAAGGCAATGGAAATTCAACTTAAATAAAAATAAGTGATGATCAAGTTTCACTCGGTGACATAATTGATAAACCTGTCTGCCGTAAAAGGTTTCGTATTACGACACTGATGAGGAAGGTTCGAATCTGGACCAAAACGTAACACATGATAAGTGAAGTTCTTCTCTGAGAAAAAGTCAACCATATTTTCAAATTGAACAAATTCAAACTATTTTCTTAGCTACTTGTGTTTAATAGCTCACAAAATCATTAAAATTTACTTGACATTCTAAACGCCTTATCGGATTTTTTTAAATCTTGGTTTCGTTAAATTTTGCGTATTACATTTTACATTTAAAGTTTTAAGATCTTGAGTCTTAAACTTATTAAACAACGTTAATTTTTAGATCTAACTTTAGAATAACCGGGTTGGCTCTTACACTATAATTTTTTTTAATTTAAGTTTTCTATGCATTTTTTTACAAACTCACTTTCACTGGTACGAATATACACGTTGATGCGTCGTCGTTGATGCGACTGTTGACGTTAGTGGACTGTATTTATAATATGATTCTATTTATGAACCATGAGCCAAAAAAATGAGCGATATAGTATATTACAGTTGAAAACAATTAAGCAACAATATGCAATCTTCATACAAAGTTGAAAATAATTTAGCAACGAAGTCACAACGTTGTCACAAAGTTGAAACAATTAATCGACGATATACAATTCTCACACAACGGTAAAAATAATTTAGCGAAATTATTCAATTTTCATACAAAGTTGGAATAGTTAAGTTACGATGTTCAATTTTCATACAAGTTGACATAATTAAGCGACGATAAGCATTATTACATATAGATACATCTAGATTAGTTAAACGAAGAGTATAATACTGACCATCGAAGAGTAACCAATATTTCAGTTTGCAGAAATTGAACGATGATATGCATTTATAATTTAGTTAAAGCTGCATTAATTAACCGAAGACTATAACAATGATGTTCGACGAGTATACAAAATATTTCAACTCCAAATATTTGAATGACGATATTTATTTATAATATAGTTAACGACAATATGCAATTGTCATGCAGTTACACGAAGATTATAAAACTGATGATCGATGAGTATACTCCATGTGCTATCGCCATCGGGTCTACGTTTTCCTTTCTTGCACGTGTATTAACGATTCAGGTGTGGTGATAAGCAAATTGGCTAGATCAAAGTGGCATTTCGATCTGTGCCGATGATTAGCTTAGATGGGGACCAACTCAAATAGCTCAGTTGCAAACGAAGGGATACTAGGCGACCTTCAGGTGCTTTTTGACTTGCCAAGTTAACAGGGATTTGACTTGGTTGACCTTTTCCTTGAGACTCGTGGTAACAAAAATGATAGAAATCAGATCCAACTAATGCACAAATAATTATTTTTTCTACTACACAACTTAAAAAATCTACTTTCGATGTTTGTTCATTGCATCGAAAATTTCTTTTTCGTCACCAGCGATAAAAAAACCTATACAAATTACTTTCGTACCTAGTGACGCAAGTAATTTTTTAAAAGCCATCTATTTTCTAATTTCTTAACTAGAATAAATCATCCTAAAACACCCGTTAAGAGAATCAATTAATTGAATGAAGTAATTTTGTTAGTGTTAATTTGTCTTTCTTGGGATGATGACGTTAATTAATTTTAGAATTATTTACGGACAATTTACATTAAAAATAATATAATAGTTAACTATATAAGATTCACATATTATTTTTAAATAGTATGGTAACAAACAGTTGGTGTTAAGATATTTAAAAAAAAAATGATTTCACCTATTTATTTAAGAAAAACGAAAAAACAATTATTTATTTACATAAAATTTTTTACGTTGTCTTAGAATATATCAGGAATTTACGTAACGTCATCCCCATACAAAAACTAAATCAAAACTGTTGTTTTTATTTTAGAAATCGTAATAAAATTTTTAAACTTGACTTTGTTTATTAGAAAACCGTCTTTAGTTATAAGCCTACTAGACGCGAAATGCAAAAAACAATAAACCTTTAAAGATGTGTTATTTAATAATTTTAGGAACTTTATAGACCAAATAGAATAAAAATATAGTATTTTGTAGTGTAAATAGAATAAAAATATGTATTTGTATAAAGTTGACGATTTTTTTGTACAAAAGGACAATCAGGCTTGTAACTAAAGACGGTTTTATTTATAACATAGAAATCGGATAATTTATTCATATTGAGTCATCTATATTTTAATAGCAGAAATATAAATTTAAAGATTTTGTTTGGATTTTTATATGTTTTAAAATTTGAATTGTATGTAATTTTAAATGAAAATGCTTAATAATTAATAATAATTTCTAAAAAAGTAGTAGAAAAAGTACAGTTTTTTACTCGCCGAAAATCATATTTTGAATCTCGCGACCATTACCAACCTCGGCTATCGCCTCGGCTGATAATCTGTCCTCTCGCTTCAAAATATGTTGTTTTCGGCATCGTTGAAAAATATACCATTTTCACATTTTCTTTCAAATTTTGTTTTTATTTTAAATTTTGTTTTCACTTGTTTCTGTTTTCTTTTCTTCATCCTATCATGAAATATTGATATATGTCATATTTCATTATGTGATAGGATTTATTGTTTAGATTTTGCATTTTTTATTTTAAACAAAAATTCAAATTATGTCAAAAAAACATTGCCTCTTTGAAAAAATATTAAAAGTTCAAATTTAAAATATGTGTGGACTGAAAGCCAACTGTTAATCTAAGATAAAATTTGAAGAAAAATAAACAAAAAAGTCGAAAAAAATTTCAAAGAAAATAGCCAAAACGTTGTGTTGCAAATTTTTTATACCGTCGCACCATAGGCCCGGCCCATAAAAATGAGCGGTTCCTCCTAAATGTCAAAATTTCTCTTTTTTAATTGAAAGTTAATGGTGACAAAATAATGAGTTGGGAAAATCATTAATAAATAACATTAGAATTTCGAAGTTTGCTTTTGAGTTAAGTCATTTATACGCCGTTCAGTTAATTATGAAAATGGTCTAAGTCAACTGTAAAAAGCATATTTCGGAATGAGATTTATACAAAATTTAACATGCATAATAAACTTTCATTATTGAAGACTACCAAAGCTCTAAAATCAAAATTTTCGTAATAGAGAAATGTTTGTTAGTTTAATCATTTGCAAACCTTTAAATATCTCAAAATAAGAAATGTATGACTTAAACCACTTTCATAATTAAGGACACATATACTGTTTAAGGTTTGCAGACACAGAAAATCAGAACATCATAAGTTTCCAATACTCAAATGTAGATTCGAACACACACACATGGACATAGTGGGTCCTCTTGCGATCTCAAATGGATATGTGTACGTCATTACCACACGGTTGAATATTTTGGTATGAATTTGGTAAAACATGATATTTATATAAATCCATAAAGAAATGGTATTAGTTAAATAAAGTTCGATGGTATAAAAGTTCATAAATAGCTCCATATAAATTGTATATATTTATGTATAAAGATAATTTATAAGCATTGGTATAAATTATATATCATAAGCTTATGAGTTTCGTAAAATAAAAAGTGGTACAAATTATATACCATGAGTTTATTGGTTTGGTATAATAAAAATTGGTATAAATTACATATCATCAGATTATTATATATTAAATTTATACCTATACGTGTCTTTTAATAAATACAATCTATAAATTTTATACCTACCATTATGAAAGTTCTAAACCCAACGGTATAAAATTTATACCAATTTTTTTTATGTTAATTAAAATACATTTTTTTGTTTTACATTTTTATTTTCAAAAAATTCATTATATACGTGTGAATGTAACTATACGTTTTTCTTAATATCCTACTTTACATTCTTTTTGTTAAAATGTATGTTCTTTTGGTTTTTTGCGATGTCGCTTTACAATATGTTTCATTATTGACTAGACTCCCTGAAATACGTAAGAAAAAACAAACCGTCTAAGCATGGCTCAAGTACATGTTTACTTTAAAATTATACCGAATCACATATTGTTTGACATTACAATATTGTGGACTATTTTATTGAACTTATATCAAAAACTCTTACCTGTATATAGAAAATCGAAGTAATCCAAATCCGCAGTGCTGGTTGAATCCCCGAATTTATTTACTTGCACTACGCGTGCATTTATGCCGCGCAAAAATGTAATAAAAATTCCACTTTTTATTTTCAATATGACTGCACAAATCTCTGTTCAGAAATGAAATTTTATTCAATTTCTATACCAAACGCGTTTAGGTTTAACGCAATAAAAATAGCGGTACTTTTTGCCATCTTATACTAATTTGGTATAGAAATGGTTATTTTGAATTTATAAATCTCCATACTTTATAAGATTAGAAAATTAATTCAATACCAAGCGGCAAATTGTAACTAACTGTATTTTTATCCCCGTTTATATTATTTGGTATAGAATTGGGAACTTAAAACATATTACATTAGTTGGATATAGAAATGGTATAGTTTCAATTTATAAATCTTCATACTTTATAAAATTAGAAAATAAATTGTATACCAAACATTGATAAACGTGGCGCGGCACATTGAAATAACAGTGCTTTTACCTGAGTTTATATTATTTGGTGTAAAATTGGGAAATCCAACTTGTAAATTATCTGAATACTTTGCACTTTATAAAATTCAATACCATTTTTCGCATACATATACTTTATAAAGCGAACGTTATTAAAAAAGTATCAATTTTAGACTAAAATTTTCAACAGTGCATTGTCTATCGTTTTACAAAGATGGGCCAAAGATGTATCTGGTCAAAGACATTTTTGCAACTACTATTGTTAAAATCTTCTTAAACGAATATGTATCCCGTTTGAGAGTACCTCACACAATCACTACCGACCGTGGGGTACAATTCGAAAGCCTTTTTCAAGGATTGATAAAACTCATCGGGTCAAATCATATCTATACTGCCTCTTACCATCCTCAAGATCAATGTCATGATGCAACGCCTCCACTGTCAAAAGCATCGTTTATGATCAAACAAAACATCATCAATTGGAGTGATGATTTACTTCCGGTTTTACTTTGTTTGAGATCAACTATTAAGGAAAATTTGGGTTGTTCTTCGGCCGAACTGGTCTATGAATACAGGCGAGGAAAACAAATCACCATCGTACCGCGCTATTTGGGGAAAAATTGAGATGTCCAGGTAGTCTTGAAACACGTGAACATGTGCTCGTAGTAGTGGACAAAGTCAAACCCACTTTAAGTCCACCGTATGACGCATAGGCGTATTCAGGGGGGGGGTGCGAGGGTGCATATGCACCCCCTTAAAAGGCCAAAATCAACACCATAATTATGCTATTGAATCACTTCAGATGTGTGATAAAGTACTTTATTCCAATGTTTTTAAATTATTAAAAATTTTAGTGACGTCACGACATGCACCTCAGAACATTCATTTTCAACTTTAAAATATTTAAAAAGCTACTTGCGAAATTCTACTTCAGAAAACAGATTGAACGGCCTTTCATTACTTTATATATACAAAAATATAAAAGTAGATGAAGAAGTGCAAAATATTTTGCAAAAGAATAAACGAAAATTAAACATTTGCTTGTAAAATATATACAAAAGTAATTATATTGTAGTGATACATATTAAATATTATAAAAGAAATAAATGCAAATTTGCGTACATAGTTTTTATTATTTAATTTAAAAAAATGCACCCGACTTTTAGAGGATTTGTATAGAGGGTATTTTGCTATAGATAATAATTGATTGTTATGTACTTAAAAATCGAAATAGTAGTTTGAGATTCCATTTTGATTTTTAAAACTCATAGTGATGTAATGTTTTTTTTAAATCTTTTATGTTTCTTGGTAATGTTTCGGAGACATTTCCTTTTATGACAAAAATAAAGAAACAACTTCATAACCTTCCTATTTAAATAGCGAACATTTTTCTAGGCATATTTGTCTCAAAAGAGAAAAATCCTTATAACAAATAATTTTACAAAAACATAAACATAAAAGTTCATTCGAAAAGAAAATTGGGAAAACAATTACCTGCGCATGTTTCCCAAAACAATAAAATAACAATTTCATTTGAGAAAAATCTGAAATGAACATACTGCAGCCAAGCTGTCTGGACCAAAATATAAAATATTTTTACTTACCTCTCTTCAGTCAAGAACATATGATCACAGGGTTAAGTCGTTCCTTTAAAGATTTACTGTGCCTATCGCGCGGGATAAAATGTTTGTGTTAATTTATTTTTTTTTTTAAATATTTAAGTTATATTTTTTTTATGTATCACATTTAAATTAAATTTATTTAAATTAAACTGTGAGTTTTGGAGATCGAATTGCATAAAATTGTATCCTTCAAATAAAATAATCAAAAGAGAATTCATAGTTTGTGTTTTTCGTGTTAAGTGTCAAATAAAATTATAATTAAAGTGAAACGATGATTTATTTAATGAAAATAATATGTAAATTTTGTGTTATCTTTTAATTTACCTGTAACAACTTTATCATTTTTCATATAATATGCATTAAGGAACTTATTTAATTTACAGAATAGATACTTAGAAAAACGTTTACCGGATTTTTCTGATATCTATAAGGTTTAAAAGAATACAAAAACAACGAAAAATATGAGAAAAGGCATCATAAATATTAATAAAATCTATGCTTTCCTTCCTTATGTTCGCTTTTGTTTTAATCATATTTTTGCTTAATTTACTCGCAAAAATTCATAAAAGTTGTTTTTCTTTCGTTATAATTTTCTATGTTTTTTCATTTCCTTAATTAAGATTTTGACAAAGCTTTAAGTGTTGCTTTTTTGTTTACACTGTTTTAAGTGTTACTGATAGTTGAAATTGTTTTTTTTTTCATTTGAAGATTAAATTTGTTAAGGTGTTAGCGAATTTTGTTGCGATAAATAGTTCTCTGTAGTTAACTTTGAATTTTGAATTTTGTTAACTATTGATAAACTATGGAATTTATTCCAGTTATGATATTTTTTAACCAAATTTTTCGTTTTGTGAAATTGGTAGAAAAGTTCCATATCCCAGAGAAGTCATTCAAGATTTCCTCACAAATATTTACTTTACACAATTATTAATGTTGTAACTATATGATATATCAAACATTAGTAAAATAAGTACGCATTATGCGCATTTTATTTACCTTTCTAAGTGCAACAAGGATTTCAACCGGAAGTTGCTGTTTATATTACCTTTGATATTTTCTGTAAGCTTGTAATTATAATATTCTTTTAAAATCAGAACCAACCCAATAGTCTGTACTCCATACCCTATAATCTCAACCAACCATAAATAATTTACTCAAAACAACTCGAATATATTACAACTTGTTAAATTTCTGAATTACATCTTCTAAAACAGTTATTTGTATTTTGGTTTCGTGGGTTACCAAATAAGGTTAATGGATTACTCTAACATCAAATAAAATTTGTAGTTAAATTATAGACCTATGATGTAACTTAATATTAAAACAAAATAGAAAAAACAGACATATGGTTTTGTTTTTAAATTTCAAAATTCAAAGGATGTACTTTTATGCTAAAAGCAATAACAAAGTTTACCAACAAAAAGCTTTTAAAAAAGCAATAGCGGTAGAAAAACTTGTGGCTTTTAAAAGCTATAGAATATTAGACTATTAAAAGCAACATAATCATATTTGTGGGTGGATTTCATAGATAAAAGGTGTTAGGAGATGAAGAACACAATTTATTCTCTTTATTAACATTTACTTTGGCTGAACTTGCAGACTGGATGAAATTTTAAATTAGAAACGTTTGAGCTTTTCAAAAGAGCAAACATAAAATAATTCTAAAAAGAAAACTTTCTAGTGCGTAAATATTTTTCTCAAAAAAAACAGCCTGATGCTTTTTATTCATTCGATCCACCGGTTGGATGCATCATATATACATTACATTTTGTAAGATTTATTATACTGTCTGTAAGTTATGATCACTTTTTTGATTAATTGTGCATGAGAGCTTCTTGAACGATGAATCTGGTTATGGAATTTTCTTAATAATATTTCAGTCTAATCGCCGTTTTGAATTAAAGCTACTGTATTTAGTATTTGGATGTGTCTGTTTCGAATCCAATTTTTTACTTTTTCTGGTAGCTCATGTTGTTGTAAAATTCAAAATTATATTATTATTGACTTTAAGTTGTCAATTCAATTATTATTTACGCACCAATTTTCATAAAGTTTTGTATTTAATTTTACGATTGACTATGGCATATTATAGAATGTAGTGTATCATGATTTTAATGATGTTACACAGTTGAAAAAGTTACTGCAATTTTTAATACAAGCTTTTCTATATGGGTTATGTAACGCAAGTTATTATTAAATTGCAAAGCAATGTTGCATTAAAACTAATACTAATGGAAAACTGCAAATGTTAGTACAACTTTAACAAACATCATGATGTTCACATTTTCTATCAAAATGCTTATATATGAAGCAATCAATTTGAACTTCTTTCAGTCTTCAGATTATTGGAAAAGATTAGGATTATTTTGAGGACCGGCAATTAATTTCCGTTGCCGGAGGTTACCAACAAGGAGGTCTATTGAGCACTTGAGGGCAATCACCAGAATCGGCAGTAGGCTGTTTAACGAACGTAAAAACAAAGAAATAGTCTAAGATTTAGCTAAATATTTCCCACCTTGACCACCATTCTTTTGTCGTAGACTATATGAAGACAAAAAATATAAACGTATGTTGGATTTCGATAAATTGATTAAAATACGAGTCCAAGTAATTAATGTTTCTAATATAAAACAACTTACAACTCATTTTATTAAATAACTTTATTCCATAAATTCATACAAAAGGAATTAAAATCGAAATGCGGCACAAACAAGTATAATACAATCTTAAGACACAATACAATTGTAATGCATCGTAAAGTGGTATAGTGTGTTGTTATTTTTGATTAAGAACTTAACATAATTGTGAATTAGATACACAACCCAACGCGGCTGTTCTACCGGACCTCTTGTCATGGCTGATCCTGATTTTAAATCACCTTCTATATTAAATTATTTCGTTCTTCCTCCATATTTTCTAGTTCTTCATCTTCATCTTATGCTTCGGACATTCCATAATAGCATTCCTTCATGGATGCAATACAGGTCGTTGTTCTGACCAATCATCCATAAATAAATCTGCACTCTCTTGTTAAGAGAATCTTAGTAAAAATCTGCTAAATTTATGGCATAACTTTATTTGTCATTGTAACATTCAACAGTAGCTCAAAAGGTGACATTTTGGTACGCCACTGCAACGAGTTATTTAAATACTTTTGTAATTCATCATGTCATGAGCTTTACTAATTCTGTTCATTATTTTCACATAATTTTTCTAGTTCTGCAATGACTTATAATATTTCATTAAACCTGTTCATTTCTCGTTGAAACAACTGCCGTAATCAATACGAGTGAGATTGAAGAAAGTTCTAGCTAGGAAAAGTTGATAAACTTGGGCGAGTAAAAAGCTCTGCGATAATATTTCTCGGCTTTCCAAAGACAGTTTGTTGCTAGTTATGCTTCTGTATGGTCCACATGAAGGGTGGCCGTAAAGGCCGTCCAGCAGTTTGTCTCCTTTTGGAATTTGACTTTTCAGTTACCTGCAATACACCAAATACAATTATTAATGAAATTCCGTATCGTTGCTTGTAGTTTGGGAATATAAATTGTCGCTCGATTAACTCCTCGTTTTTTTTCATCAAAATTCATTTTCCTCATAATGCACTAAAATGATTGTCTCTCTATTGGTTTTTGGACGACCATGCGAGTGAAACTCGACTCCATTCTTAAATCTTAAATAGTATCGATTGAAAAATCTAGCCCAAATAGGTATGCCCGTAAGTTTCTCAAATAGAGCTTGTAGTTCCTATAAATTGCTTGCGCCTTAGAACTTTAGAAGTTTATTTGCTATACAAATTGGATGCATGCCGTTGTCTCTATCGGACATTTGTAATAATATAGCACCCAATCCCCATTTGCATATACATCCGTATATAGTGTCGTTTCTGCTATGATGAGTATATTTTCCAAACTGGGCGATCGCCTAAAATTGTTCTTAATTTTTGGAATGTCATCTTTTGCTGTACTCAAACTGAAATACTCCTCTCTTCTTGGCATATCAGTTAAAATTCTAGCTATATTTGCGTGGTTTTCCACAAATTACCAGAAATAACCTTTTCCTGAAAGCCACAACTAAATTTAATAATTGTAACTGTTTTTGGCATTGATGGTTTGAAATGTTGATTCACTAACTCATGTTCCAGATAATCTATTTTCCTGGACAAAAACTGACATTCTGCCCACTTGATCTATATCCTATATGATTCTACTACATTAAAAACCATTTCCATTGTTGTTTAAGATACGTATATGGTTTCAGCTGGTATTACCAGATCATCTTACACATTAATCGTTTACATTAATCGTTTATGAACCTCATAAATGCTGATTTAATGTTATACAAACCGAACGAGCCTCTCAAGAACTCATACTACCCGAATGATGTCATGGACGAAGAGTATTTAATTTAGTTCTCTGCACACGTTTTAACCCGTTCCGCAAATCAAATGTCGCAAAATATTATGGTGTGTTATGTCTTTTTCGCACTTTCAGAAATTTCGGCCTTTCAACTAAAGAGACTGCAATTTTTTAAGCCTTATGTTAACCTAATGAGCGATGACCTCAAGCAAAGAGATTCCAATAACAGTTTTATATATAATTCTCTTGTTAATTTTAATGTGTTGTTACTTGTTTTACTAAGAATTTTTGGAAACAACAATTTTTAAAATCATTTCAGTAATTTTCTAGTTTTCGTTGGTTGTGACAGTTCGCAGACAGACGGACATTTTTTGGAGATTTTTTTAAATCGTCATGACCTAAAATGTCGATAAATGCCAAAAAAAAGTGGAAGGGAAAGATTTTGATATTTAGCTCGAGATTTTAAATTTTAGGTCTTTCAGCAAATGCAAAAATAAAGGTTGAGTCGATTAGATTGAAAATTTTCGATGAAAAGTTGGAAATGTTTTATATATAATAAATACATATTAATTACACCTAATTTCACTTTCCGTCCACAAAAACTATTCTAAATTGTAAAATGTTAATATTGTGTGTTCTGGTATAAGTAGTGTATGTGGTTCATTGGCTCTTTGGTGGATTTAAAATCATATAGTTGATTAATAAATTAATAATTAATAATAAAAAAGTCCAAGCGGCACGTATATCCGCTAGAAATAGGTAGATTTCGAGATCAGACAGTTTTGTGTGCCAGTAGAATCTGATGTATCAGATTAGATTAAACAAAACAAACTAATTACAAACAGATATCGAACAAATTTAAAAAAAATTAGCTACAAAAAATAAGCAAAACTATATCTATCCAATTTTGCAACAAACAAATATCAAATCAACCACAGAACATATGTGTGACAATTTATGACACAAACCTACGCTATATCATATGTCGTGCAATTACTGCAAAATATCAAAATCGTTTATTGCTAAGAAAAAAAAATTAATTTCTTCTATTCAAATCTTTTATTTTTTTTTTTTCATTGACTGTTATAAGATTTTTGGAAATTGTAGTTGGGGATTGTGGCAAACTTTTTTGTTGAAGCTAACAAGTCAAAAACCTCTTACTGCAGAGGTATAAGAGGTATAAGAAATGGATTAAAATGTTACCACAGATTCTAAATTTATGAAGTTTTTAAAAATATTAGTATCCAAACGGCCGTTATAACGAATTTAAAAAACCAATTTTTTTCTAGCATAAAGCCTCTAGTTCCTTAACCTAACCATGTGTCATATTTATCTGATTTACGAACTTGTCCAAGATATTAATAAAACACACATTTTTAAGAAAGGTTTTTAAATCTGACTGCACAAATGCGACCGTGAGAGTGCCGGTTGATTCAAACGCATTGGGTGTTTTACAAGATTTCTTGTTGGAGCCCCTCACTCAGAATCCTCCAACTGCAGAGGTCTATTTTTTGAAAGAAATTGATTAAAAAGGTTTCAAAGATTCTAAATTTATGAAGTTTTAAAAATATTAATATCCAAACGGCCGTTATAACTTATCTAAAAACAGACTTTTTTAAAAAACCAAATTTTTTCTAGTATAAAGCCTCTAGTTTCTTAACCATGTGTCGGATTTGGCTGATTTACGAATTTGTCCAAGATATTAATAAAACACACATTATAGAAAAGGTTTTTTGATCTGGCCGTACAACTGCGACCGTGAGAGTGCCGGTTGTTTCAAAAAAAAATTTTTTTTGCAAACTTTTTTGTTGGAGCCGCTCACTCAGGAACCTCTAACTGCAAAGGTCTATTTTTAAAACAAATTGATAAAAAAGATGGTGGCTTGCTATTTAGAACTTGATTTTGGGCATAGTTCCTTATAACGTTTTCAACAGCTTTAGTGTGGAGTGTTTTTAAGCCTGTTCTATATGTAACATTGTCGATCTAACCGCTAACCAGTTACTTGATTGTCTCTAACATCATGCAAAAAGTATCTTGCTGTCTTCCTTATGCCTCTAGGTGGTTCAATTGTTGTTTAGGTGTCATTACAAGGATGTTGCTCTTTGTGACAGGTCAATAGATGCTGTTGGGTTAGCGTTTCATTATGTTCACGAACCGGTTATATGTTACATTCCTTATGCAAGTGATCTCGGTGGGCAGTTAAATGACATCCGGTTGCGGTTTGCAGAACTGCGTTTTGTGTTGTTTGTTACAGTGAGTGTCAGCAACTTTGGGTATTTATATGGGTGCAGAATGTAGTTTATAATAGGTCAGCCTATAGTTTTTAGCATTGTAATTATCGTATTTTTATATCTGTCCAATGAATAAGCCGCTAGTACTTTCATTGCATTATTTCTGTTTTTTAATCTTGAGTTCACGTGTTGTGCATGAGCATTGAACTTAATCAGTGGGTCGAATGTTACTCTTAACAGTCAGATTTTTTACTGTAAGAATGAGTATGTTGTCAATACAGATCGTAAGTGTTGTACTAACCTCCTTCGTCTATGAGGTGAACATGTAAAAGTGATCTTTTCAGTGGAAAGTTTCAATTTTCTTTTTTTGCACCAATTATTCAGAATGTTAAATAATAGGTATTTAGGATATTAATGAGTTGTTTCAGGTTGCTTCCTGTTGTAAGTACCGTGCAGTCGTCTACATATGACGTGATGGTTATTCCTTCTGGTGAGGCAGGTAAGCTGCTTAGGTAAAGATTGAATGATTGAATGAGTGAGAGAACTCCACCTTGTGAAACTTCTTGTCTGAGCACTGCCATCTTTGACTTACAATTACGAGACTCCACCTCTATAGTTACACAGCCAGCGCTTTATTAGACCTTGCAAATTAGTGTTTAGGATATCATCCAGTAGGACAGCGAGCGACACTGTGTCAAGAGCTTTTGATAAGTCCACAGGGTTGTTTTTGGTTCAGACCATCACTGATCTGATTTTTTTGAGAACCGCGGTGATTGTACTGTGTGCTCTCCGGGAGCCATGTTGATGTACCGCCAAGTTGCAAGATCTTGTCAGCTGAGGGAGCAGAATCCGTCTTCAATCAGTTTCGTGACCGATGAAAGGATGGAGATGGGCCTGTAAGATGCCTGTAAGATTCTTTAGGGTTACCAGGTTTCAAAAAGGGGCTGATTCTGGCCGTTTTCCAGATAATTGGATTTTAGAATGTTTAGAGATGCATTGAGTGTAGTAGTGATGTTGTTCAATCCTTTGGGTCCAATATGTTTGAACATCATGGTTGACATGCCATCGAGTGCTATAGCTTTTGATGACTCAATTTTCCTTATTGCATTCTCATATTCTTCTTTAGAAGATATGACATCCTCTAGGATGTCCGTATTAAGTTTACGCAAACGTCTTAAACTGGTCTGGTTTCTTTCTCATGTTTACTTTGTTGTTCTATAAAATGTATGGTAAATTTATTTGCGCATTTTCTGAGATCACAGACTTTTACTTGTGTCAAGGCTTGATTTAATCACTAGCTCTTTCCATTCGTTTATTTTATGTTCCGTTACCAACATGTCAATTCTCTTATTCAGGAGTTGTATGTGTATTTTTGGATTTTATTATAATACCCTATTAGTTGGCGGTTGTACGGTAGATAACGGTTTTGTGAATGATAAAGGCAACGCCACCATCTTTGACTTTCTCTCTATCCAGCCTTATAATCACAGTAATTATCACTAATCTTAGATCTAACATTTAATTTGGTTTCTTGGAGAAGAGTGACTAGAATATATATATATATATATATATATATATATATATATATATATATATATATATATATATATATATATATATATATATATATACATATATATATATATATATATATATATATATATATATATATATATATATATATATATATATATATATATATATATATATATATATATATATATATATATATATATATATATATATATATATATATATATATATATATATATATATATATATATATATATATATATATATATTATTCAATTTTTTAGGAAACTGAAGTATTTATAGTCAAAAATGATGGTATTCTCAAATTATTTAAAACAAATTTTATTTGTTAAATAAATCCTATATTTCGACTGCTAATAACAGTCATCCTCAGGGATTCTAAAACAAACAACAACATTTAAAAACATATTACAAAATTTAAACAAATATTTGAAAGAATCTTACAAAAAACAAATAAAAGTTATATAAATAACTTCAAAAAACTCTTCAAAAATTAATACAAAAATGAACTCAAGGAAAAAATTTAAAATATTAAAAAATTATATAAATTAAATGGTTTTTCTTCTACTTTCTCAAAAATTGTGGATGTCAATAAAATTTTTTTGAAAAGAAAAGATTTCTATAAACTACAAATGACAGAAAAAATTGTTTTGTTTACAAAAATAAAAAGAAGAGTTGATAATGCAATACAATTTTAACAAGGTTGATATTAATTTTTACAAAAATGTTTTTTTAAAATAGGAAAATAAATATCACTAATCTTCCTCAAATCCGTTTTGATATTTATACTACTATCGTATTTTAAGATTTCGGTTGACTCCAAAAATTCTCTTTTAAATTTATTTTGTTCCGTTAGTAAAACTTCTACAGATTCAAAATTAAAATGATCAACATCACCTTCCTTAAATTTTTCCAAACCATGAGAAACTAAGGAAGTTTGCCCATGTTTATCAGTTGAATTTCTTTCAGTAAATTTTAACTGTTCAAGGTAAAATGATTTGTTTTTAATTTGCTTTTTAATATTTGGATTTTGGGAATTATCAATAATTATGTTGTGGTAGTCATTAATATGCTGTTTTGTTCTAAATAATAATTTCTTGCTGGTTTGACCAATATAACATTTATTACAAGGAGGATTGCAATTAATTTTATAAACAACACATGATTTATCCCATATATTCAATAAATCTTTAGTTTGTGTGAAAACTTTCTTTATCTTATTTATTGGTTCCAAAGCAATGTTGATATTATAATTTTTAGCAATTGATTTAATTTTTTCAGATAATTGTGGAATATATTTTAATCCATTAAAAAATGTTGTTGTTGTAATAGGTAAATTTTCCGAACAAGTTTGGTTTGTTAACGTTTCTATTTCATTTAAGGCAAACATAATTGCATTATTAATTACACCATAAGGATAATTGTTATTTTTCAATATATTTGCAACAGTTCTTATATTTTTAGGATGATGTTGTTTATCACTAAGTTTAAGCACTCTTCTGAAAAAATTTACAGCAACATTTTTCTTCATTGAAAACGGATGAGTAGATTTGAAATTTAAAATCCTTTCAGTTGATGATGGTTTACAATACCAATCAGTAATAATTTTTTGATCAACTCTAGTTAAAAGCATGTCTAAGAATGGTAACGTATTATTATGTTCAAGCTCTGTTGTAAATTGTAATTTTGGATGAAAATTATTCATTTGAAATAAAGTGTGTTGAATCAATTCTATCGGAATATCTGTTATTATGTCATCTACATATTTATAAATAAAAGTTGGAGTATACATAAAATTTGTGGTTTCAAATAATTCTTCTAGAACAATATCAGAAAGTATTGGAGACAAAGGATTACCCATGGCCAAACCAAATGTTTGTTTATAAAATTTATCATCATACTGGAAATAGTTATTATCTTCAACACAAAATTTAATTATATTTATGAAATCCATCATCAAGATTTGAGTATGTTCTTCAATCAAATGCCATTTCTTTTTAATAATATCACAAACCAAAACAACCGGAACATTGGTAAAAAGTGATTTTACATCGAAAGATATTAATTGTCTATCACTTGGTAAAATTATATTATCAATTTTCTGTTTAAAATCAAATGAATTTTTGATATTAAACTTACTAAATTTGGCCAAATTATTTAGTATTTTTGTAATGTATTTAGCTACAAAATAACAAGGTGAGTTAATATTGGAAACAACAGGTCTCAATGGAATACCTTCTTTATGAATTTTAACTAAACCATATATTTTTGGCGAGGTAGCAACATCATTCATTAGTTTGAGCTTAGTTGTGTTGTCAATTATACCATTCATACATAAATCCTTTACAATTTTAGTGTTTTTATTAATTAAATTTTTTGTTGGATCATCATTAATAATTTCATAAGTTATTTTGTAGCTAAATACATTACAAAAATACTAAATAATTTGACCAAATTTAGTAAGTTTAATATCAAAAATTCATTTGATTTTAAACAGAAAATTGATAATATAATTTTACCAAGTGATAGACAATTAATATCTTTCGATGTAAAATCACTTTTTACCAATGTTCCGGTTGTTTTGGTTTGTGATATTATTAAAAAGAAATGGCATTTGATTGAAGAACATACTCAAATCTTGATGATGGATTTCATAAATATAATTAAATTTTGTGTTGAAGATAATAACTATTTCCAGTATGATGATAAATTTTATAAACAAACATTTGGTTTGGCCATGGGTAATCCTTTGTCTCCAATACTTTCTGATATTGTTCTAGAAGAATTATTTGAAACCACAAATTTTATGTATACTCCAACTTTTATTTATAAATATGTAGATGACATAATAACAGATATTCCGATAGAATTGATTGAACACACTTTATTTCAAATGAATAATTTTCATCCAAAATTACAATTTACAACAGAGCTTGAACATAATAATACGTTACCATTCTTAGACATGCTTTTAACTAGAGTTGATCAAAAAATTATTACTGATTGGTATTGTAAACCATCATCAACTGAAAGGATTTTAAATTTCAAATCTACTCATCCGTTTTCAATGAAGAAAAATGTTGCTGTAAATTTTTTCAGAAGAGTGCTTAAACTTAGTGATAAACAACATCATCCTAAAAATATAAGAACTGTTGCAAATATATTGAAAAATAACAATTATCCTTATGGTGTAATTAATAATGCAATTATGTTTGCCTTAAATGAAATAGAAACGTTAACAAACCAAACTTGTTCGGAAAATTTACCTATTACAACAACAACATTTTTTAATGGATTAAAATATATTCCACAATTATCTGAAAAAATTAAATCAATTGCTAAAAATTATAATATCAACATTGCTTTGGAACCAATAAATAAGATAAAGAAAGTTTTCACACAAACTAAAGATTTATTGAATATATGGGATAAATCATGTGTTGTTTATAAAATTAATTGCAATCCTCCTTGTAATAAATGTTATATTGGTCAAACCAGCAAGAAATTATTATTTAGAACAAAACAGCATATTAATGACTACCACAACATAATTATTGATAATTCCCAAAATCCAAATATTAAAAAGCAAATTAAAAACAAATCATTTAACCTTGAACAGTTAAAATTTACTGAAAGAAATTCAACTGATAAACATGGGCAAACTTCCTTAGTTTCTCATGGTTTGGAAAAATTTAAGGAAGGTGATGTTGATCATTTTAATTTTGAATGTGTAGAAGTTTTACTAACGGAACAAAATAAATTTAAAAGAGAATTTTTGGAGTCAACCAAAATCTTAAAATACGATAGTAGTATAAATATCAAAACGGATTTGAGGAAGATTAGTGATATTTATTTTCCTATTTTAAAAAAACATTTTTGTAAAAATTAATATCAACCTTGTTAAAATTGTATTGCATTATCAACTCTTCTTTTTATTTTTGTAAACAAAACAATTTTTTCTGTCATTTGTAGTTTATAGAAATCTTTTCTTTTCAAAAAATTTTATTGACATCCACAATTTTTGAGAAAGTAGAAGAAAAACCATTTAATTTATATAATTTTTTAATATTTTAAATTTTTTCCTTGAATTCATTTTTGTATTAATTTTTGAAGAGTTTTTTGAAGTTATTTATATAACTTTTATTTGTTTTTTGTAAGATTCTTTCAAATATTTGTTTAAATTTTGTAATATGTTTTTAAATGTTGTTGTTTGTTTTAGAATCCCTGAGGATGACTGTTATCGCAGTCGAAAGCAGTCGAAATATAGGATTTATTTAACAAATAAAATTTGTTTTAAATAATTTGAGAATACCATCATTTTTGACTATAAATACTTCAGTTTCCTAAAAAATTGAATAATATTATTAAAAGTCGAATAGATATTAAATTGATTATATCTTTATAATCAAAATTTGAATATATATATATATATATATATATATATATATATATATATATATATATATATATATATATATATATATATATATATATATATATATATATATATATATATATATATATATATATATATATATATATATATATATATATATATATATATATATATATATATATATATATATTCAATGTTATAAATTATATGTGCAATATTTATATTGCACATATAATTTATAACATCATCGATGTTGTTAGTAAGACCGTTGCGGTTTGTTACATAATTTTCACATCACTCGGGGTTTCCAGATGTGGGCTTAATTTGCATTGTGTTTTGCTGCGAGTTCGTGTTGGTATGTAGAATAAATGTTTGACAACATGGCGATATGTATTTCCTAGATGGATGTTATGTTTCTCCTTAAAAAATTTTTACTTATTGTACAATGCCTTGTTTTAGTTGGTTCAGCATTTTTTTCAATACCAACCATGACGAAGAGTGTTTGGAGACTCCCATAGACCCGTCCATATTGAGAACCAAACAATTAGTTTAATAGATTACTTCGGATATGTTATTTAAAGAATCAGCGTATATTTTTTGCTTAAGAATTACATCCAAGAGCTTGCCGACCAATTTCACGCATTGAATTTGACTTGACAAATCTCAGTCATGTGATTTTATATTGGTTTTCATGGTTTATTCAAATTTTTTTAAAAAAGGCAAACAAAATGCAAGTATGTAAACTGCACATTTTAATAATCATTTGAATTTTCATTTATGTTTGAGTTAAAAAAATATAAGAATAAAGATTGTTACATAGTTCCCAAGATTGTTGGTATTTATTTATATATAATCCTTGTATGGTTATTACCGTATCTGATGGTCTTACTCCCGTTACACGTGTAGCTGATTCTTGTTATTACTTTTTATGGTATTACTATTAAGTAAATGTATTTCCTCCAGCATCAAATGACTTTACATGTTGCAGTTTGATAGATGAGTAGTTGACGTATAATGCCCATCCAATATACAGTTATACTCACTTCTTTTTCAGTTGTTATGATGTGGAAACCATCATCATATAAATTTTGAAACGCCATCAAATTACTTTTAAAGTCTTTTGTAATCAGCTTTAACGCAACCTGTAAGATGATTGTGAATAAATATTTTATAGATTGTCGACTGATACAATATTTTGATTAATTCCTTGAAAGATGCGGTTGTAAACTTTCCTTGAAACTTCTTTAATTGACAAGATACGTCTATTTCTGATCAAGCTTCTTGAACGGTTGAGAAAAATTTTTGTAAATAACTGAAGAAAATAAATGTTTAAAGAACATGTCAACTCCAATTTCGCCCATAAATATTAGTGTTTGACAATGAAGAAAAGCTTATTAAACATTTACATTTTACTAATTAGTGTAATGCTAGTTTCTTAGAGGTAATAGTAAATACGAAAACAATGTTAATTCAAATGACACATGACTTATTTGGTTGTTAAACAGTAAAATGAAATTTGACATGCAACAGCTGAGAGTTGAAGGCTGAAGTTTCTCCTCAGCAGAACTGGGTTTCAGCAAAACTTATGACGCCACATCCTGATGTTCCAGTTAACCAAAAATTATTGATAATAAATTTGACAGTACATATATAAGATGATCAGTAAACTAAATAATAATCGATAACGAACAACTTTTCAAGTCAAAAAAATTTAAATAAATTCTTGATTAATTACAGACCAGTTAATGACCAAAGTTTTTATGGAGCACGACATATATAAACATTATTTAAAACCTGCTCACAACAAACTGGGTCGATTGTCAAAAAACCAACTATTTAAGTTATTGTTATGCTTTAACACTTATCAGAGTCCAAAATGCATATAAATGTAACTCAAATAATATAAACTGAGTTAAATAAAAAGTTATTCTAAACATTGAAGTACTCTTGTCATAAATCAAAGACGTAAAATAAAACCTTAACATAAATAAACTCAATAATTAAATTTCGTGCTTATAAAAAACAACTCAATGATCGTGCTTAATTGACCAGCCCCAAGATTACAAATAATTCAATTTATTACAGCTTATTCTTGTAAACAGCATAACACATAATTAATTCATATCTGAAAACTACAAAACAACAGAAAATCAGGGAAAACAAGAAAAGAAAATTCTATAAAAACGATTTTGTTCGTTTTTATTACACTTTTTTATACTTAAATGAAATGATAAATAAATTTGATTTTGGCAACTTTAATTTATATTCCCTCGTTGTCATCATCTAATAATTCTTCGATTCGATATAGATTTTATATTAGGAAATAAACAAAAAAATATGTTGTAGGTGTTTGAAGAACAGATTAAAAAAGAAATCGTTTAATAATACATTTAAAATTTACTTAATTAAACCTGCCCAAAAAATTGTTTTATTTATTCTAACGTACAATTCATTTAAAATATCGAACAATAACTTAAACCTTTTTTTGTAATTCTATTTGCAATTACATCACAATCAGCCATAAATTTCCATCTAGTTTTTTCTTTTAATCTTTTTTACTTTCCTGAAACTCATTTCCATTGTTTCGATAAAATTAATTATTTTCTTTTTTTAAGCTTTTATTATCTTAATTTATTTATAATTTTTTTAATTTAAATTAAAAGATAGAGTTTTTTTCTTCAATTTCAGTACAAAAGATATAAACGAAAGATTAATGTCACCAAAAAAAAAACAAATTATAAACACATTTATATTGAATAGGCTACAAAAGAAATTTGAAATACCTTAAAAAAGGTAAAAATTGAATAATTATCCCGCGTACATTGAACAATGGAAGAAAAACATTAATAAAAACTTCTATAAAAAGGAAATTAAAATTAAACAATGTCAAAATTATTAAAAAACATTTTCCTAAAACTAACCTTACTACTCATAAATATTCTATGTTCAAATGAAGCAATAAATTATCAAAACACTCTTCCCTCTATTATCAACATTACAAATCAAACTCTTTATCATAATATCAGTAAATCTAACACATTCATAAAACAAAATAATGTAACAAAACACATCCTAAAGACTGAAAATAATTTAACTTTTTAAAATCTATTATTAATAAAAAGAATATATCAATTATTTTAATAAAATCTAAAAAACGGGCAAAATTGCACTAAATTTATAAAATTAAATAAAGAAAATATTTTAAAAATATAACAAATAAAATAATTATTGATAATAATGGTGATACTAATTACGATGATATTGTTTTAATTATACTTAAAAATAAAACAAATGAATTGAATAAAATTTATTTTAAAAAATTAAGTAATAAATTAAATAATAACAAATTTTAAAAGCTCAAAATTAAAATCAAATGTTTATAAAGAAATTTAAATTATAATTTATTAGCGAATGGTATTGGTAACGGGGGTCTTAGTAACAAATCGAATAAAACTGTTTTACCAACTAAAGTGATTAATCGGTTTAGGTTAACAGTGTATTTGAAAATCAAAAAAATTGTTAAACGGAAATAAAAAAAATATGGAAAATTTAAGTGGTGGAAAAGTGTCGTTATTAGGACTGTTTGAGTTAAGTACACAAAATGGTGCTAGACCGGAAGGACATAGTGAGTTAGCAGGCAGCACAAATGGCGGTTAAACATATCAATAAAAGAGGATTGCTACCAGGCTATACTTTGGAATTATTAACCAATGATACTGAGGTAAGATTTAATTTTATTATTATTTTTAGTAAAACGTTTTGTGTATTAGGATTCCAATATGTGTTACAACAACACACAAAAACTTTCTTTAACTACTAACGTGAGAAACCGCCATTATTTACTCAAATGCTCTAATGAGAAGTCATTCTTCCCACCCTAGGTCACCCATTTTTTTCCACCATAGTGATAATAAAAAATTACCTAGGTTAATAATGACAACTTTCTTTTATTTTTAATTCAAATGAACAAAAAAAAACAAACAAACAATAATTGAATCGGTCATTCAAAAACCTCATAAGTCACTCAATTAGAATTTTTCAGAAATCAATAAAAACTGTTTCATGCACAAAGAAATGAGTTTTAAGAGGACTTTTTAGGTAGATTTCATATAAAAATCTACCTATTGCCAATGGGCTTCATCTTGGAATTTCGGAAAAATTTTGATGCCAAACGACTATATGTGATAAGCGGAGATGGAAAAACAAAAAAAAAAAAAAATTATTATAATATATATATAACGATATGAGGTATAACGGAATTTAGCGGCACTCTCACGGTCGCATTTTTCGACCTACACCAAAATAATTTTCTGTGTATGTTTCGGCAAATAATGTCTTGGACAAGTTCGTGAACTGGCCATATACGGGTACCGGTTAAGCGGCTAGAGCCTAAAAGTCGAATAATCTAGGGCGCTATAAACTTCCGTTTTAATAATAATATTTTAATAAAATTTAAAAATATTGAATATTTGAACCTTTTTCTATCATTTTTATCCAGATGACAACTTTGGGCGTTTCAGGTTCCTCAAAAATCAGCTGTTTTAAAAATTTACTAAACTTTGCTGCCTTGATCTAGCTGAAATTGGCCAAGCTCATATTTGAAAACTTTTTTTCACGTACTTCAAATATAAATCGTTTCCCAGAATTTAAAAAAAAATGATCAAGTCCAGAGGTTGAGCCGCTAAGTTTGTTGAAACCCAATACAAACGCAAACGGCTATGCTTTCATCATTTTTGAGTTTATGTTGTTTTAAACTCCTATTTTCTCTTAGATACATTTTTCATTTATAACGTCAGAGATTTTCAACATTCTGAACAAAATAGGTTCCAATTTTATAAGCATTATACTACACCTATTGTGTGAAAAATCTAAAGCAGTGAATACCACTAAGAAAATTATAAAAACCGAAAAAAATTGAAAAATAAATAAATAAAAACACAAAACAAATCATATCTAAATTCATGCATACAATGGGCGCTTAAAAAATTAAGTATATGAAACGTATTTTTACCAATCAATTAGAACTAAATAATTACAGATAAGTGTTAAACTTATAAACATTAAACAAAAAAAGTCCGAGCGGCAGGTATATCCGCTAGAAATAGGTAGATTTCGGTGATCAGACAGTTATGTGTGCAATTAGAATCGGATTATCAGATTACTTTAAAAAAAACTAACATTAGATACAAATAAAACTAACAATTCATTTTAAAAAACATATTGTGAATTAATGGAAATGAATGTAAAATTAATTAAAATAGATATAAAATTAACTAAAATTATGCGAAATCTACCTAAAAAAATTTAATTACCGCCACTGAGGTAGAGTACAAGATTTTTTTTTTGTTGTTTTTTCGTAGGAAGTTGGAAATTTTTACCGAAAACATTTGAAACACGACTTTAGCATTAAATAATTATATAGTCAAATAATTAAAATAATTATTCTTATTTTGTTGACTTATAATTATTGTTGCAACTAACACTTCTAACAGTCTAGTTTATAACTAATTTAGAAACGATTATAAGGTGATAATTACCATTGCATAATTTCAACGGTTTTTTTAAACCATTTTTTGCTTCTAATATGATTACAACTATCATACGCATACATCACATATATAGGTGCATACAACTACAACAACGCAACAACATTTTTCCAACCAATATTTTCAACAAGTTAAGAACAATTTCCATACACACATTGTTTTAATCTATCATTTCCATTTGCAGATCTATTATCTCTCTATTTCACGTATTTTACTAACATTTTCTTACATAAAGTAAATACTCATTAAATATATGCAATCTTCTAAAAACCGCTTGGAAATTTAGTTTAACCCAAAATGCAATTCATTTGGTAATAGAAAATGTAATTTTCTATGAAATCTACATATAAAAAAATCTAGCTAAAAAAAGTATTAGAAAAACATTATCAATCTCATAATATTCATATGTTGTTTTTTTTAAACAATTCGAAAACAAAACAAATACCTATAAACAAAAACCAATACTTAACTCCTTCTTTTCATTTTCCCACAATTTTTGTTTTTTTTTTTTAAATAGACAAAGAAAAAAAACTTTAATTTGATTTTAGGGGTGATGTATGTAGTTTTATCTATCTACAATAAATTTATTTAAGGTTGTTTGGGATTACGGTTATTTTGTTTAATGTTTATAAGTCTTAACACTTATCGTAATTATTTAGTCTAATTGATTGGTAAAAATACGTTTCATATACTTAATTTTTTTAAGCGCCCATTGTATGCATGAATTTAGATATGATTTGTTTTGTGTTTTTATTTATTTATTTTTCAATTTTTTTCGGTTTTTATAATTTTCTTAGTGGTATTCACTGGCTTTAGATTTTTCACACAATAGGTGTAGTATAATGCTTATAAAATTGGAACCTATTTTGTTTAGAATGTTGAAAATCTCTGACGTTATAAATGAAAAATGTATCTAGAGAAAATAGGAGTTTAAACAACCATAAAAATGATGAAAGCATAGCCGTTTGCGTTTGTATTGGTTTCAACAAACTTAGCGGCTCAACCTCTGGACTTGATCATTTTTTTTTTAATTCTGGAAAAGATTTATATTTGAAGTACGTGAAAAAAAGTTTTCAAATATGAGCTTGGCCATTTCAGCTAGATCAAGGGCAG
>OY856186.1:179193623-179356123 GCA_963693315.1 Diogma glabrata
AACGATTACGGTCACTTCCAGGAAAATAAAATCAACAAAACACAACAGAAAGTGAATGAAATGAATAGTGTTGTTGTTGTTGTACATGTTTTAGAATTAAGGTCTATTTGTTTTATGATTTTATGAATCAAATCAACGTAACGTAAAATAATCGAATATTCTAATATTTTCTCAAGGTTTCTAAAAAGTGACCTAGAAATTTCTAGAGATTAAGCAGAATGTATAAAAGGAAATTGCTTATTGTAGTTTTTAATTAGTTTATTTTAAACGTGTGACGGTGAAGTTAAAATTATAAAAGTGATATTTAAAATTAGTTTTTGTAAATAAAGTTATAAGTGTTATTGAGTAGAAATATTTTGTGTATTATTTTGAACGTTGCGAACTGGAAATTTCTACAATAAACCGTTGGAGTTCTGAAGTTATTAAAAGAATATTCTAGTCAGGAATATTGTTTGCTGTATTGTTTTCCTGTTGTTGTGGAACAATTAAGGTGTTGAATACTTAATAAATCTGGTGTTTGTGCTTACTAATCAGTGATCGAACTCAGAAAGAGATTGGGAATTACGTTTATCGAATTGAGAGCAAGGCCAATTCGAAGGAGGTTAAGAAAAACGTAACATTGGTGACATCGGCGGATTAGTTAGCTGTTAATAATGGTTTTATTAAGTGATTTGAAGGTTCTTGAGTTTAAGAAAGAACTAGAACAACGTGGATTGTCAACAAGTGGAAACAAAACTGAATTAATGCTACGGCTTCGACAAGGTATGGAAGCCAGATAAAGGAAGAAATCAGCTGCAACATCAATCAACAAATGGCTGCTACCAAAGAAGAAATAACTACAACATTGGCTGAAAATAAAAATGAGATAAACCAGCAAATAAATGAGTTGAATATTAGCATAAATCAGCACTTGGACGAGAAACTTCTACAAATGTCAACGGCATTCGATGTTAAAGTCGAGAAAATTCAAACAGAAATGCAGGAATTCGAGCGTGGTTTGAATAAGGTCGTAACTAAAGTTGACGATTTTGAGAAGAGGTTACAAGATGTTGAAACAGTTAAGGGTTCTTCACATGTGGTACACCAAGTAGCAAATATTAAACTAAAGCCACCATCGTGACGGTACCACATCTTTTGGCATCTTCAAGTTCCAGTTCGAGACCGCAGCCGATCAAAATGTTTGGAACGCTGAAAATCGTCTTGCTGCATTGATAGTTGCGCTTAAAGGTGAAGCAGCTGAAGCACTACAGGCAGTACCAGAAAATGATCGCAAAAGTTATGCAGAGGTAATGAATGCATTGGAACGAAAATATGGCAGCGACCATAAAAAGGAATTATACAGGATTGAGCTAAAAGGTCGCTTGCAACGAAATGGTGAATCTCTACAGGATTATTCCTCGGCTGTAGAGCGGCTTGTTCATTTAGCACACTCAAATACACCACCATATTTCGTGGAGAAGATGAAGATCGAGGCGTTTACTGATGGTATTCGTGATCCTGAGACAAGGAAAGCTGTAATGTTGTCGCCAAAACCAACATTCGCTGAAACTATTGCTTATGCCTTGACAAATGAAACTGCACAAGCAATTATAAAACCATCGATTAAAATACGCCGGGTAGAGTTGGCTGATGACAACGGTTCTAAACCAAAACTACGAGAGAGTGTCAGAAGTGACAGAATTCGATGCTGGCTATGTGGCAAGTCGGGCCATATTTCGAGAGAATGCCGAGATTTTAGAAGGAAACGAGCAAGATCAGCATCGCCTATGCAGAGACGTCCAGCAGAAGAACGGGTGCAGCAAGCTAGAGAGGACGATGGAGCAGCACCGAATCAGTTAAACTACAACGAGTCAGCCTAAAGGGGCGTAAGCTGGCTCCCACAACCGATTGCCCCATAACCTTCATCCATGTTTCGAGATTGACAAGGGGAGGTGACAGCCTTACTGTTAGGGCTTATATTGATGGAAAAAGTTGTGTCATCACGTTAGTTACGGGAGCAACAAATACAATTGTCCGCACTGATATTGTGAAAGGGAAACTAAAACCAGCAAGGAGATACCGGATGCAGACAGCTACTGGCGAAAGTGCAAGTATTAAAGGAAAGAAAGTGGTCAACTTTGAAATCGGGAATACTCACTTTCAACATGAAGTGGTTGTAGCTGACATTGTGGAGGAAGTCATCCTGGGCATGGACTTCATGAGGCCAAATGGATTCGTTATTGATGCTGGCAAAGGAGTACTTACGTACGGAAATGTTGAGTTGCCACTCCAATTTGATGGTGAAGATTCAAATTGTGTTCGTCGAATAATATTAGATCACAGGGAAAAGCTGCCACCCCAATCAGAAACAATCATTTGGGGAAAATTGGAAGGAGGTTCTGGGTCACCGAGGTTGTGGGTTGTGGAGGCCAACAAAGAAGAACATCAAAATTGTAAAGAAGTCGTTATAGGGAAAACCTTAGTTAGATCGGATGCTGATTACAAAATACCAGTAAGAGTTTTAAATCTGTCAGATACCCAGAAAACAATGAAGAAAGGATCAATCATAGGACAATGTGAAGAGGTAGCTAAAATAATAAAGTGCGAGCAGAAAAACATCAATTGCTCGGTCAACACAAAACAACAAAAGGCAGAAATGGAACAACTTGTGCAGAAATGGACAGAAGGGCTTTCAGAAGAGCAGAAGAAAGCAGTACGTCAATTGTTGGAGCAACACAAGTCTGTATTCTGCAGTTCACCTGAAGGAAATGGCAGAACCAATATGGTGAAACATCGTATTGATACCGGAGCAGAAAAGCCGATACGTCAAGCACTAAGGAGATTACCATTAGCTAAAAGAGAGGAAGCTGATAAAATGGTAAGAGATATGAAAGAAGCTGGTGTAATTGAGCTTTCAGACAGTCCCTGGAGCTCACCTGTGGTGTTGGTTGGCAAGAAAGATGGGAGCTTGAGATTTTGTGTTGACTACAGGAAACTAAACATAGTTACTAAGAAGGATAGCTACCCATTGCCTAGGATTGATGATACACTAGATACATTACCGGGTTCAAGATTGTTTTCAACACTGGATCTGCAGAGTGGCTACTGGCAGGTGGAAGTTGCGGAGGAAGATCGGGAGAAAACGGCGTTCAGTGTAGGTAATGGACTATGGCAATTTAATGTCATGCCATTTGGGTTATGCAACGCGCCCGCAACTTTCGAGAGATTAATGGAACGGGTACTAAAAGGCTTGCACTGGAAAACATGCCTTGTATATTTGGATGACATCATCGTCATGGGAAAAGACTTTGATGACCACTTGAGGAACTTGGCGGAGGGACTGGAAAGGTTGCAAGCAGCCGGTTTAAAATTAAGTCCCAAAAAGTGTTCACTTTTCAAGGAAGAAGTAAAATATTTGGGACACAAGGTTACGGCAATGGGAATTCATACAGATTCTGACAAGATTGCAGCAGTTATAAACTGGCCAAGACCAAAGAACCTACATGAACTACGAAGCTTTCTTGGATTGTGCACATATTACAGACGGTTTGTGCCAGGATTCGCCAACGTTGCCAAAAGTCTGCATGAGTTAACAAGAAAAGATAAGGCATTTGAATGGAATGAACCTCAAGAACAAGCATTTGTGGAGCTCCGAAAAAGATTATGTACGGCTCCAATTCTGTCCTATCCTATACCAAATGTTCAGTTTATTTTGGATACTGATGCCAGTAATGAAGGTATAGGAGGAGTATTGTCGCAGAAAATAGATGATCAGGAAAAGGTGATAGCTTATTTCTCCAAAATGTTATCAAAGCCGGAGCGAAATTATTGTGTTACCCGGAAGGAGTTATTGGCCATTATGGAATGCGTCAAACATTTTCATAAATACTTGTATGGTCAGAAATTTCATCTCAGAACTGACCATGGTGCGTTAAGGTGGTTACTCCAGTTCAAAAATCCAGAAGGACAAGTAGCACGTTGGATCGAACGGTTGCAGGCGTACGATTTGGACATTGAACATCGAAAGGGTACTGCACATGGGAACGCTGATGCATTATCGAGACGACCCTGTCAAGTTGAATGCAAGCATTGCAGTCGTCAAGAAAATAAGGAGAACATCATCGATGTCCGATTACTACCAGTGCTACCTGACGATGAATGGACAGCTGAAGCCATAAGAAAAGATCAATTAGAAGATCCGGATCTTGCACCTATCATCGAGTTCAAGGAAAAGGGTTGCAAACCAGTATGGGGAGAAATTTCTGATAAAACTCCAACTTTGAAGGCGTACTGGGCGCAATGGGACAGTCTCCAGTTAGAGAATGGATGCCTAAAGAGAATATGGGAAAGCTCAGATGGCAAGATAAAGCAATCCCTTACAGTGGTACCAAAAGGGAAAATAGAAGCAGTACTGAAGGAGTATCACGAAGGACCGAGTGGAGGTCACCTTGGGATCAATAAGACTCTTGCAAAAATACGACAACGGTTTTGCTGGACGGGGACTCGGCAATCAATTGTAGAGTGGTGTCAAAAATGCGATAAATGTGCGGCAGTGAAAGGACCCGCACGAAGAAGTCATGGAAAAATGAAGCAATACAATGTAGGTGCTCCATTTGAAAGGATCGCAATGAATGTAGCGGGACCATTTCCAACAACTGATAATCAGAATAAATATGTGCTTGTGATCATGGACTACTTCAGTAAGTGGCCGGAAGTGTGTGCGATTCCCAACCAGGAAGCAACCACAATCGCTGAAGCTGTGATAAATAATTGGATTAGCCGCTATGGAGTTCCTATGGAGATCGACACCGATCAGGGACGGAACTTCGAGTCAGCTGTATTCCAGGAAATTTGTCAAATGCTGGGGATTAACAAAACGAGGACGACAGCTTCACACCCACAGTCAGATGGGATGGTTGAGAGATTCAATGCTACTTTGGAGGAATTTCTAGCAAAAGTGGTCAGTAAGAATCAACGTAACTGGGATCAACACATTCCTTTATTTTTGATGGCATACAGATCAGCAGTTCATGACACCACGACCATGACACCAGCTCACACTATTTTTGGAAGTGATTTAAGACTTCCTGGTGACCTCAAATTTGGAGCGGTACCATCAACATCATTGTCTGCGCAAGAATACGTCAACCGAATCAGGAGGAGCCTTGAGGATATTCACAATCTTGTTCGGCAGAAGATACAACTGACCAGTGATAAAATGAAAGCCCGATATGATATACGATCTAATAATAAAGGTTTCGAAGAAGGACAATTAGTATGGCTACACAACCCACAACGAAAACGAGGGTTATCACCAAAACTGCAAGCTGCATGGGAAGGACCCTACAACATTATAACGAAGTTGAATGACGTGGTTTATAGAATTAAGAAAGGCCATCGAGGCAAAGCGAAAGTAGTACATTTTGAAAGATTGGCCTTATACAAAGGAGAACTAGATCCTGTTCGGGACGAACAGGCTTAAGTGGAGGGTATTGTTACGATTGCAGAAAAATCTAGACGATTACAGAAAGATCTAAACGATTACGGTCACTTCCAGGAAAATAAAATCAACAAAACACAACAGAAAGTGAATGAAATGAATAGTGTTGTTGTTGTTGTACATGTTTTAGAATTAAGGTCTATTTGTTTTATGATTTTATGAATCAAATCAACGTAACGTAAAATAATCGAATATTCTAATATTTTCTCAAGGTTTCTAAAAAGTGACCTAGAAATTTCTAGAGATTAAGCAGAATGTATAAAAGGAAATTGCTTTTTGTAGTTTTTAATTAGTTTATTTTAAACGTGTGACGGTGAAGTTAAAATTATAAAAGTGATATTTAAAATTAGTTTTTGTAAATAAAGTTATAAGTGTTATTGAGTAGAAATATTTTGTGTATTATTTTGAACGTTGCGAACTGGAAATTTCTACAATAAACCGTTGGAGTTCTGAAGCTGTTAAAAGAATATTCTAGTCAGCAAAATATTGTTTGCTGCATTGTTTTCCTGTTGTTGTGGAACAATTAAGGTGTTGAATACTTAATAAAACCTGGTGTATGTGCTTACTAATCAGTGATCGAACTCAGAAAGAGATTGGGAATTACGTTTATCGAATTGAGAGCAAGGCCAATTCGAAGGAGGTTAAGAAAAACGTAACAATATATATATATATATATATATATATATATATATATATATATATATATATATATATATATATATATATATATATATATATATATATATATATATATATATATATATATATATATATATATATATATATATATATATATATATATATATATATATATATATATATATATATATATATATATGTATATATATATATATATATATATATATATATATATATATATATATATATATATATATATATATATATATATATATATAAATATATATATATATATATATATATATATATATATATATATATATATATATATATATATATATATATATATATATATATATATATATATATATATATATATATATATGTATATATGGGACGTTCTTTGTCAAACGTAACAACGCTCTGACCAAAATGCCTTTTGAAAAAATTTACCGAGTTTGCAATTAAAATTATCGTTTTAGAATCCGCCATCTGGATCCGTTGGGCGGTTTTGGAAATTTCAAAATGGCGACTCACAATTGCGGCTAGAAATCCAAGAAAATTCGAGTTTTCAGATAAAAATGTTCGTGAATAAAAATTTTTGCACACAATATCATTGTTTTTGTTTCTCAAATTGTTGACCAAGAATTGTTCTAAAAATTTGATATGATAAACTGGTGAAATTCAACATAGTGGATTCAAGATAGCGGATCAAAAACGGATATAGCTGAGAGGGTGATAACAATTAAATATTTTCCTCCAAACATTGCACAAAATTGGTTTGGGCGGGGTTTGTGGTGTCGCTGATCACGAATCCATATGTAGAATTTTGTAATTCAAGATGGCGGACCAAATTTTAAAAAATCAACCGTTTTATACCAAATTTAGTGTATAGGGGGGTTTTCGAGGCTGCTGATTACGATTTTAATGTCAGATTTCTAAAACTCTACATTTCAAAATGGTGGATCTAAGATGGTGGACCAAATTTAAAAAAATCAACCGTTATACCAAATTTAGTGTATAGGGGGGTTTTCGAGGTTGCTGAATACGATTTTAATGTCAGATTTCTAAAACTCTACATTTTAAGATGGCGGATCTAAGATGGCGGACCAAATTTTAAAAAAATAACCGTTTTACACCAAATTTAGTGTATAGGGGTGTTTTCAAAGTTGCTGAATGCGATTTTAATGTCAGATTTCTAAAATTCTACATTTTAAGATGGGGGATCTAAAATTTCAAAAAATCAACCAGTCTATATCAAATTTCGCGTATACAGTGATTTTTTGCTGATAGCAAAGTTGAGGGCAGATTTCTGACAATTCGCAAATCAAGAAAGGGATAGATGGAAAAATGTAAAAAATATTTCCGTTAGTAAAAATAATTTTTACATCCTATTAAAGTTAGTTAATACTTTAGAATCTTATATCTGATATAAAAAAATGTCACAGAACTATAAAAATTTTCTATGTGTCAGACGGAGCAAGGCAGCACTTCAAAAATCGGTACCAGATGGATGGTCAATTTAGTGAACCACAAAGATGATTTTTGCATAGAGGCAGAGTGGCATAATAATACTACAGCACATGAAAAGGGAAGTGTTGACGGACTATCAGCAATATTAAAAAACCTGGCAACAAAAACTAGCTTGCAAGATAAAGGGAATGATTTTATTCTAAGCTCTACTGAACTTTTCAACTGGGCTAAAAATAAATTCCCTAATGTCACATTTTTTCACTATACTAAAACAGATTATGATAGAACTCATAGAAAACTGGCAAAACGATTTTCCACTGCACCAACCGTTTCTAACATTGCCAAAGCTCATGCTTTCAAGGTATCCTCAAACAATAATCTTAATGCATATATGTACTCTGATGCATCTGAAATATTGTCAACTACAAATTATTCTTAAACAAAGTGAGAAATAATACTAAAAATTATAAAAAAAATCAAAAATTGTACAAAAAACAAAACAGATTAAAAAGTTGATAAAACAATAAAAGAAAATTAAAAATGAATCAGAATTAACATTATTAACATCAGAATTAACAGAAATCATTTTCTTGATTTGGGAATTGTTAGAAATCTGCCCTCAACTTTGCTATGAGTCATCTTAGATCCGCCATCTTAGATCCATCATCTTAAAATGTAGAGTTTTAGAAATCTGACATTAAAATCGTATTCAGCAACCTCGAAAACCCCCCTATACACTAAATTTGGTGTAAAACGGTTGATTTTATAAGATTTGGTCCGACATCTTAGATCCACCATCTTAAAATGTAGAGTTTTAGAAATCTGACATTAAAATCGTATTCAGCAACCATGAAAACCCCCCTATACACTAAATTTGGTATAAAACGGTTGATTTTTTAAAATTTGGTCCGCTATCTTAGATCCGCCATCTTGAATTCCAAAATTTTACATACGGATTCGTGATCAGCGACACCACACACCCCACCCAAACCAATTTTGTGCAATGTTTGGAGGAAAATATTTGATTGTTATCACCCTCTCAGCTATATCAGTTTTTGAGCCGCTATCTTGAATCCACCATGTTGAATTTCACCGGCTTATCATATCAAATTTTTAGAGCCATCCTTTCCACAACATATCCTATATTGTGTCGTTAAACGTTTAACTTAAACAAATTTCGACAGAGTGTAACACATCTTGGGGAGATCACTATCATTTTTTAGAGAACTGTTGATTCCATTATTCTATGAACTAAATCATAACTCGCATATGGAACAATTAAAGATTTTGGTGTAGCAACATTTAATTGAGGCACGACGAAAAGTCTTTGAAAACACAAAAATGCATCGGCAATTAAGCAATTTAGGAATGAACTTCAAAACTTTGTGATGAAAATCGTAATCTCGATGTATGTCGATGAAATTCGTAATCTAGGCGACCGATGCTAAACCCAACCATTTTTATTCACTTGACAATCATGTCGTATGATGAAATAAAAAAAAGTTCATATTTTATTTTTCCGAATTGAGCCTAATCTTAAAAAATAAACATAAAATTTCTTTATTATTTATTCTTATAATATTTTTAATTTTTATAATGCATTTCGGGTTATATGCAACCCATCATCAGCAAACTCGACTTTATATTTGCTGATGATGGGTTGCATAAAACCCAAAACGCATTCAATATTATAAAAATAAGAAATATTATTACAATAAATAATAAAGAAATTTTATTTTTTATTTTTTAAAAGTGGGCTCAAACTCAACAAGGTGATTCAGAAAAAAAATATACTCAAGGTATTCCACGGTTCAAGACTTATTTATAATTTATAAAGAATATAATTTATAAATATAATTAAAAAATACGTTTGTTTTTAAAAACATTTAAAAGTGTTTAGTTTGAGAACAGAGTGGTCTGAAACATTTTTGGACCCAACGTAACTTTGAAATCAAATTGCAAAAGCAACCGAATATCAACAACCAGCAAACTAGAACTTTTGCTTATATTTTTAAAAATATTAAAAAATAATGATGCCGGTCATCCATTTTTGAATTTTCTTCATGGTATGAAAGTCCCAACCTTACCCTATAAAATATGCCAAATTTTGAAGATAGGTGAAAAACACGTGAAAACGACCAGGTCTGGAAATGAGGTTGGCATTTTGTATATTTATACGTATTAGAATTCGTTGTCATCAATAAACAAAATTTTCTCCGTTTTAGTTTTTTTTTAACCCTTAATCGAAACCGGTGATGAAAAATCGAAAAATTGCTTGACGGTGGTGTATTGAAATGGCGCTACAGCAAAAATAACTGAGCCGATTTTAATGTTATATAGCTAATTAATGTTATATAGCTAAAAATAATTTACATTGCATAACCTTGAACATTTTGTCTTAGAAAAATAACAGTAAAAATTCAAAATCGATTATCTAAAAATGCATATTTTTAAAGTTTTTGACTTTTTAATACATGAAAAGAACATTATGATACTAACATTTTATCAAATTTTCAGGACATGATTATTTCTTTTATTATTATTTTATATTATTATTTTATTTTTTTATTAATTTTTTATTAATTTTATTGGAACAGACCATAAAATATTTCATTATAAAAAAAAAGTGGAGATAAAAAAACAAACAATTTTTTTGGGTATACATTAATGTTTTTACTTCACATTTTTAATTTTAGCCTAAATTAGTATTTTACAAGCTATTCTTTATTTATTTAATTTTACATTATATAATTCGTTAGAGTTAGAATGACGTCTTGCTAAGATGGTAAGCTAAAAAAATTAATGCTTGAGCACTAGTAATTGTGATTGGTTTTGTGTACCTTGATTGAAATTGGATGTTTTCTTCGATATGTTCCTGATTGCTAGAATATGTAAAACATAGTGAAGTCTCGAATGAGTTTAGGGATTTCGGACTTTAAAGAAAAGAAATGGGATCCTGACCCTAGAAAATCTCTTAAATTACACAAATTTTCAACAAGAAAACTCTATCGATCGTAAAATTAGCTAACAGAGAAAATAATTTAAAACAAAAACTATGTAAAACATAAAAATATTACATATAATAAATTAAATAAGCTTACATTATATGCTAATCCACTTCTACATATTTCTTTTGTCCAATAAGAACAAACAGCTTGTCCTTTTAATACCCACCACGGTTGATGAAATTTATCAATAAATTCTTGAAATAGATAATAGCATCCTATAACTTTTCTCCACCAATTTCCATATTTAACCAAGCTGGACAAAGTTGAGTTAACGTTGCAATCTCCAAACGATAATTAAAATTATTTTTTTTGATATAACTTCACTCACAAAGTTTTCATGAAGAAAATAAGATAAGAAAATGTTTGGCAACAAATTTTTCTTTTTGTTATTTTTATTTTTGTGGTTTACATATACACAGAACAAAATTTCACTCAACATTCAATTTGAACTATATATTGAATGTCGAACAATACAAACAAAGAAATTTTTTTCTAAATATTTTTTTAATTTTGATATTAAAAATTTGAATGCAATTATTTAATTATAACAAGCTAAATGAAATTTTGCAAAAAACATGAAAATCGTCGAGTGTTTTTCATTTTTAACCCAAAAAATATTAAAAATAAACAACTTAAAGTGTTTGAGATTATTTACGGAACTGTCTGTCTTAAATTTATTTTACCCGTATAAATGTCAAAAGAACTACGAAAAAAACGCGAGGAAAGAAATGAAAAAGAAACAACCATTTAATTAATTATGTATCATGGAGAGACAAATCGATAAGAAATCAAATCGAAAATATGAAATCGGTAAATAGAGGTGTGGAGTTATTTCAGATACAACTGCTTCGTAACAGTGGTAGTATTGCAGTTGGGTTTGAATCTGCATAGGACGGTCATTTGAGCTTTGATGGATTTAATTTAGCTGAGTTTAACAAAAAAAAAATTAGATAAAGTTTCGGTTAATGTATTTAAACCAGAGCTTACAATTTTATTTTATTCGAGCATTAATTTAACTCCTGAAAATGATATTTATAAATTAAAATGTTTATAATTTCAACATCTCTCTTCCTCATAGGAGTGATATTTTTAGTGATTTGTTTTTATTTATTTTATATATCTTTTCTTTCATCCATTTGCAAAAGAAGAAAATCACCTTTTCGTCATCCTTTTTATACATTTTTATAAAAATACACGAAAAATTTAACAAAACGTTCTCAAAAATTATTTACTTTTTACATTGGAAAGCCTCGATTACGAAGCAAAAATTAATAGTGAATTCTTTTCTACCTGTTCGGTACAATTTCCAACACCGAATTATCGAAATTTGTATTCTTTTGTAAAATTGCATTACAAAAAATATAAATTTCGACAATTCGGAGTCGGAACTTGTACCGAACAATTAGAAAAGAATTCACTATACATTTTCGAGTATTTGAAAGAAAATGTTTATTTCAATATAGGAGCAAGAACGATATTTATTATTTTCACTACTGTATTTGGAAGTGTTATATTTATTTTATGTTACTCGCTCTGAAAGAATGCAGTAAAGGAGTGATATAAGGATCGTTTTAAACTCTGATTTAAATTGATTTGTAAAAATTTATTGGATAATTCTGTTTCTGGCACATTAGATTCTACTTGTACTGAAATCTATCTGACGAAGAAATCTATATACAGGAATACCTCGCATAGTACGGCTTCGATTAGTCCGGTTTCACTATAGTACGGTTTTGAAATTTTCAAAAAAAAAAACATAAATGAAAAGGAAAAAAATTCTCGGGAAATATTATTCTTAAAAAAAATAATATGTACACACATAATACAAATATATAATTTTATTTTTATTAGCAAAACTCAGGCAACGATGACTGTGCTGAAATGTCTGCAGAGATTTAACCGCTGAACAGCTTTCAAAAATTATTGGAATGGTCGAAAAAGTTTCAGGGTAAATTATGGAAGTTGATCCTAATATCAAACGTAGCATTTCAATTCGTCGAACAATAAACAATAAGGGATAGCGAAAACCTGAAATTCTATGTCCACGCGGTGCTACCTGCGTAACCCGGTGCTACCTGCGGAACAGGTTGGTGTAGTTGAAGGGGGGCAGAGTAAATACTGCTTATTCTCAATGATTCTGCACCATAGCGAGTCATTGGCGCCATAAAACCAATGCAACTCCAGCTTCTGTTCTCCATGTCAGGGGCGGCTTGGAGCGGGCGTCTGTGTTGGATCAAGCGGCTTGCTATATAAATGTGTAGAAAGCGTCTGTTCTCCATGTTCGGGGCGTCTTGCAGCGGGCGTCTGTCTTGGATCAAGCGGCTCGCTATATAAACGTGTAAAAAGGTTGTTTTTGATGACCTTAAGATGCAGAACGAACCCATTCTCGAAAATTTAGGCTGGCCGAAGGGCTAACATCCCATTTCCGTATAAAAACTATTGTCATGAATTCTGTACACAGGCCTTGGAATATCCCGCATTCATTATTAGAACGACCTCGGAAAGTGTACCCGGACTAAGATTTAAAAATGGGAACCTGGAACGTGCTAAGCCTTAGAACACCAGGAGATCTCCTAAAACTCACTCAACAAGTCGAGAGCTACACATCCAGTGGCATTACAAAAACTAAGATGGCCAGGCAGTGGAATCCACGAAACAGCCAAGGGATACACTCTCACGGTCATGAAAACGGAGTAGAATTTGGAGTTGGCTTTCTCATACATCGTCGCGTGGATCAACATGTTATCGACTTTTGCCCAATTAGTATGCGGATATGCACACTGAGAATCTGCACGCAAAAATTCAATGTAACGATCGTCAATGTTCATGCACCTACTGAAGATAAAGCAGATGATATTTAAGATCTGTACTTCCCAGAACTCGAAGAAGTCATCAATAACATCCCGCGGCACGATATAAAAATCGTGGTAGGTGACTTTAATGCTCAAATTGCTAGGATTGCAGAACTTAAAACACATGACATTGGCCACATAACAGCTTGCATCATACCAGCAACAATAACGGCTTCCGCGCAGCCGAGCTGGCTATGATGTTTGATCTAGTAATTCCCAGCACCTTCTTTCCTCACAAGAGAATTCAAATGGCAACGTGGAAATCAAATGACGGAAGAATGGAAAATCAAATCGATCACGTTATGATCTCTAAGAGACACTTTACAAGTATAGTTGACGTTCGATCATACAGAGGTGCTGATATGGACACCGATCATATGCTTGTCATCTTTAAGTACAAGTGCAAATTATTATCTACATTTAACATACAAGCAAAAAAGACCGTGCGCTGGAATGTCGAAGCATTTAAACATCCGGAAACGCTGAATCGATATCAGGAAATAATAACACAAAACATAGAAGAGCATGACATCTCTTCTGAGATGCCATTGAACATCCAAGAAGAATGGCAAACGCTTCAATCAACCATTATAGCCGCAATACAAACTAAAATCGGAAAGCGACCACCGAGATCACACAACGAATGGTTTGATGACGAGTGCCGCCAATCCGTTGAAAATAAACTGCGAGAAAAATAGTTAACAACAAGGAACACCCGAAGCTCCCAAGCTGATTATCTATGCGCCAGGAGAGCTTCAGCAAAATTTCTACGTAAAAAGAAACGCGAACACATGAAGAGCTGCATCGAAAACATCAACCAACATGGGGCCAACGGAAATTCAAAAGAGTGCTTTGCCAACGCACGGAATCTGACAAAAGATTTCCACCCAAGATCTACAGCCATCAAAAATGAAAATAAACTTGATGAACAAGTGAACGTTATGTGCTGGCAGTGTGGCGATCCCACCTTCAAGAACTACTGAATAGGAATAATGAAGTTCATCCTATTCGAGCAATTGCTCCATCAACTGAGGAGATTTTTGTCCCTAACCCAGCAATAGAAGAAGTGGAAACTGCCATTAAAAAACTGAAAAATGGCCAATCCCCAGGTTTCGATGGAATTCCCGTAGAACTTTTGAAAAATGGAGGAGCAGCTCTGGTCTCACGTATATACGATCAAATTCTTGCAATATGGGACCAAGAAGAACTATCTGCTGAATGGAAAACAGCTCTCATTGTTCCGCTACATAAAAAGGGTGACCGCCAAAAATGTGCGAAATATCGTAGCATCGCACTGAATACAAAAAACTAGCTAATGTCGTACTTGCTCGACTCATCCCGTTCGCCGAATCTATCATCGGTTACTATCAGTGTGGTTTTTGTCCCATCACTCAACCACAGATCAATGTTTTACATTAAGGATGATTCTGGAAAAATATTGGGAGTACAACATCAGTATTCAGCATTCTAGTGCTCTAGGTTGATTTCAAGCAAGCATATGATAGCATCATCCGCGAAAATCTTTGGTCCGCACTCAAATGCCTTGGTATGCCTTGGTATCCCTTGTTTCTCTGTGCAAACTCACAACATCGGGATCAAATTGTAGAATAGTAATCGAAGGTTCAGTTTCTGATATAGGATGTCGAAACTGGGGTCAACTGGTCATGGAACGTGGTGATTGAAAGCTGATTGCACAGACGGCGAAATCCCTCCATGGGATGTAAACGCCAGAGAGAGAGAGAACAATAAACAATACAATTCATTGCTACAAAGAATTGTTGAGGAGAAACCACCAAAAATGATCCAGACATCGTTATTGCAATTTTTTGGCAAGAAAAATTAATTAAAACATTAGAATTTAAAGTGAATTGTGTGAATTTTGTTTATCTAGTTGTTTTAACCATTTTAAATTAACTTGTTTTTGTTTGTTTAGTTATTTTTAATAAATATATGTACATTTGAATATATTACTCTCGTGTTCTTTATTGAAAAACAGGAAAAAACAAATGTATAGAACAAATTATCGTTTTTTGTATGTAGTTAGTTCCTCGATTAGTCCGGTTTCAAATAGTACGGCTAAATGGTGGAACCGATTAACCGTACTATGCGAGGTATTCCTGTATACTTTATGCGGTCATCCTGCAGCTCGGACTTTTTTTACATAGTATTTTAAGCAACAAAGCAAGCATGCTAATAGATAACGTACCAGAGTAGACTAGTATTTAATTTGTATTTTTGATAGATAAATACATAATTTTGCATTTTTTTATTTTACACGATTGTTCGTGGTACAATTTCACGAACGTAAAATGTTTTCATCTCGCGTAGGAAATGCAATTTTTTCTACGATAGCATATAAAAAGTCTATTTTTATAAAGGCTTAATCCCCTGTGAAAATGGGGATTTTTTCGTTCTCGCTAAATAAAAAATGCTATTGTAATTTACAAAATTTTTAAATCAGAGCAACCATGAAATATGAATTTTGATTGTTATATTATATTAATTTTGAATTTTATGTTAATAAATAACTAATAAAAAATATCGCAAATATATAACCGATATTTATTATACATTATTAAATTGGAAATCGACAATAAAACATTCAAAATTCATATTCTATTTTCTCATGGTTGCTTTGTTTTAAAATCTTTTTAAAATTACATGAAAATACCATAGCAAATACAATTCATTCTTAAACAAAAATGATTTTACACTAGTGGAATAAACACCAACTTTCACATGGGAATAGGTTTGTATGGAAACAGACTTTCATCTACTATCGAAGAAAAAATATATGTAATTATAAAAGACGACATTTTAACGGAACACAAAGTTTGATTCTTTGCAAAATAACTTGCACAATTTATTTTTACTATTTGGTTTGCTTCCAATACACTTCTCTATTTATTTATTTAGCGTATGGCTTTTGTTAAGACACATTAAAAAAAAAATAAAACTTAAAATAGGTAGATTTTTTTTATGAAATCTACCTAAAACAAAACATGAACACACATTAAATGAGCTTACAATCAATTTGATTGCCCGTCGTTTAGCTAAAAAGTAAAATATTTGACAATATTCAAGTACATTTGAACATTAGATGTTTACATCGAGTGAGTCTATCCATGCTATTACATCGGGAGTTGCCAAATGGATGTCTGAGATTTCGCCATTGTATCGTTGAATTGGACACACAGTTGCAATGTGTTTTATGGTTTGTTATTGAGCTCCGCAGTCACATTGAGGGGACTCTGAAATTCCTCACTTGCAAAAAGAATCAGCACAACGTCCATGATTCGTTCTTATTTGGTTTAGTGTAGTCCAGGTATGCCGTGGCAAATCGAAACCAGGTTGGTTGAAGTCGTATTAGTAATAAAAAAGCCAAGATATTAAAATTAGTTTCCAGCAGGTTGCTGGCAGTTTTATGTGGAGGCTTTCTTGACTTCAACCGACAACGAGTGTGGTCACCGTAATATTCGTGCAAGGGTAACGTGATGTTGTTGGTTACCTTTTAATGTTCACGCATGAGCGCATGCAATGCAAGCGTCTGAGTGCAGGTGGAGCGATATTGCTTAACACAGGGAGCCAAGGCAAAGGAGTAGACCTGATGTTACCACTTATAGTACGCATCGTGGAATGCAGCTGGCAGTCAACTTTTTCAGTATGTGTGGTATTCAACCAGACTGGTGCGTAGTACTCAGCCACTGAGTAAACCAGACTTAGAGCAGTTGTGCGGAGAGTAACTGGAGTAACCTACCATGTCGAGCCTGCCGGTTTGTGCAATATTCTAGTTTTAAGTTTTTTTGACGTATTCTCTAGGTAGAGTTTGAAAGAAAGAGTTCTATCGAAAGTAATGCCCAGGTACTTTGGCTGTTGATTGTATTTAATGAAAGTGCCGTTAAATAACACTGATGACGTAAACCAGACTTAGAGCAGTTGTGCGGAGAGTAACTGGAGTAACCCACCATGTTGAGCCTGTCAGTTTGTGCAATATTCTAGTTTTAAGTTTTTTTGACGTATTCTCTAGGTGGAGTTTGAAAGAAAGAGTTCTATCGAAAGTAATGCCCAGGTACTTTGGCTGTTGATTGTATTTAATGACAGTGCCGTTAAATAGTGTTTTGCCATTTTGTTGTTTAAGTGGAAACAAAAACTCTCGGTTTTACTTAGATTAGGAAATAAGCTCCACGTTCGAAAATAGTCATTCATTATCGCCCGGTCAGTTGAGAGCAAATCTTCCAAGACACCCATGTCTTTATCCTGGGTTTCCAGGGTGCTATCATCAGCGTAACCAAACTTCTTTGATGTTGTATCAGGAATGCCATGAATATACAAATTCAAAAGTAATAGTGCCAGGACGGAACCCTGTGGCAAACAATTGTTAAGCATTTTGGATCTACTACAGGAATTATTTAGATGAACTTTGAATACACGATTACTCAGCATGTTGTTAATTAAACGCGAGATGGTGCTACAAGGCATTGCATTGAATAGCTTATATATAATCCCAATTCCCAAGACCGTGTAATATGCTGCAGTGAGATCGATGAATACTGCGCCTGTTTTTAATTGTTTTTGATATCCAGCCTCGATATAGGATGTTAAAGTGAGCAGTTGGACGTCTCTATTGAAAACCAATTTTATCATATCAGTTTTCTATATACGTTAAGCGGGCATCCAATTTTCGGGTCTTCAGAGTTTATCACCGCTATTACGAGTATTCAAAATTTTCTACTGTTATCCACTTTGGATAAAATTGTAATTGAAACTACAATTTGTTTCACGACATTTTGGGAAACAAATTAGAAATTTTGATTCCAATTTCGTTTACAATATTTGTCAGTTGTATAAACAAGCTGGGACTGGATGTATTTGGGGACTAATTAACTTTTTTAAAAATGTAATTTAAATGTAAAATGATTTGGCTATTTATTTATTTTGGTCAAATATCTTAACATCTGGGTTCTAAAAATTATTTTTTAATTTAACGTTACCTTTTTGTTTTATAATTTAAAACATTTTTATTAACTTTCAACTAGAAAATTTTCCTACATAGAAGGAAGCAAAAAATAATCTGAAAAAAAGGAATAAAATTTGAAATAAAATTTTCATGTTCCTAATCTAATAAAAATCAAATCTTTCTTTTATTTCTTCTTATTTCATAGAAAACCTTAATTTAATTATGAAGATTTTTTTTTTATACGATAGCATAAAAATAACAATAATTTAATCAAAAAGAATACATATTATATGGCAAAGAATATTTGTTGTACAAGATTATCTTTTCAATTTTTCTTATATGAAAACTGTTTGTAATTGTGTGACGAAATAATGATAGAACTGGTCGGTCCGCGTAAACATGTTAAGTATACGAGAGTGAAATGATCATTAATATATATTATACAACTAAAATCATTATTTGTTATCCACACAATATTTTCATTCATCTAAAATGTCAACGATTTTCATTTGTCTTCGTAATCCTTAATGTTCCACATTTTCAGATGGTCTACCTTCTGTTTTGTTTCATTTTTATCTGTTTTAATAATTTAATGTTGATTGCTTGTAATCTTTTATCATATGAGGAAGCAAGTCTTCATATTTTATTTGAAATAATCTATTATTTGTCATTTGTGATAAAGGATCACAATAATAAAAAATATAAAAGTGAAAATTAATTTTCATTATTTTTTTTTATATGATAAGCCATAAAGGTTCTAAACAAAGTATATAAATTTTATGTACGCTGTACTTAGTGAAAGTAATTAAAAACGGCAATAAAATTTGATTATGTACAATCAGAAATTTATAGTTTTAAGTATCATGTAAAAATTGTAATAATATTACATACGTCATAAATCATTAAGTCGTTTTCAATGAATTAAAAGTAATGTTTTTAGAGTTTTATAAACGCTTTTATAACAGTGTTGATTGATATTGCCATCTTCATTAACTAATTTATGTTGAGATGATGTATTCATTTCTTAAAGTTAATTTGCAAATATGACAAATTGAAAAGAAAGGATAGTTACAACGGTAAATGAAGTTCATATAGCCAAAAAAATTCCATCATTATACAAATTTGATTATAAACGACTGAGATGATGACAAACAATATGGAGGGTTAATGATCTTGATATGATTATTTATTCTCATGATATTTGCAAGAGATGCTTTTCAATTTTTTAGAAACCACTGACAAATTAAATTTGCCGATTTCGGTATAAAAGAACTGGGCTTTAAGCTATGCTAAGATGCATCGATTGTAACCAATCCCGTTCAAATCGGGCCATCTCTTCTTGATAAAGAGTTGTACAAATGTTTGTCAACATACGACAATTCATATGCACGCACACTCATACAGACTTCCATGTTAAAAATAGCATAAAGAGCTTCAGGAGGTCTTGAAACGTAAAGATATCATACAAATTCTGATTTCGAAAATCGCCCAAAAACAATAACCGCTCATATCGGGAAGCAAAAAATATATTGATATTCAAGTAAATTGTAAACTATGAAGAAACTGGTGAATTATTTTAAATGTAACTATAAATATTTGGGTCCAAAATGATGGTATATGGCGGTAAAACACTATCGCCAGACTAATTAAACTTGTTCAAATGATTTGGAAGACTGAAATAATGCCACAGGAGCAGAACTCAGCTATGCTGATATCAATTCATATAAAAGGTTAATCACCTACAATGTGCAAACTACAGAAGAAACGCTCTCCTTTGCACAGCATATAAGATCGTAGCCAACATTTTGCAAGCCAAAATCAATCTATTTACTGAAAAACTGGTTGGCCGAGGTACCACCGATACACTTTTCTCAGTAAGGATGTTTTTGGAAAATTGTCGAGAGCTCAAAAGCCTGTGCACCAATTTTTCGTTGATTTCAGGTAAGGGACTCTCTTGAACTCTATGTGCTCCTTTGATGTTAAAGGAAATCCCTGGACAACTGGTATCACTATGCAAAATGACAGTACAGAACTCTCAATGCTGTGCTGTGTACGAGTAGAGAAAGAAATATAGTTTTTTAAAGTCAACTCCCCTATGCCGTCAAAAGGAACTACCGAAAACAACCAAATATTGTCCATAAATTCAGTACAGATGATCGTCTGCGTCGATGATATTGTCATTATCGGCCAAAGTGAAGCTTTAATGAGTTAAGCAAGCATTACAATACATTACAATATTTGCTATATTTGCTATACGCAATTTATATGCGCAAATTTTTGAAGTGAAAATTTCTTTAGGCGCGTTAAGCAATTTTGTATGGGGTAAAATTTATATATTGGCGTTATCATTTTTAAATCATGAAAATATTTTTAAATATGAAACAAATCTATCATTTCTTAGCGTTTCAAATTGCGATGTCGATATCGCGGTCGACTGTGGTTCTATAGGTCGTGAGTTCAATTCCTGGAGTTGGTATATTTTTTTTTATTGTTTTTTTTTATTTTTATTAAATACCATTAAAATAATTTTTTTATATTCATAATAAAATAATAAAAATTTCTTTTTACGAATTTTAAAAAATTTATCAACTTATAATGGAGTTATTGCTGCTGTCTTTTTTTATTTAAATATCGTTTTAAACGGTAGTTTGCTTTGATCAATGTTTTTTTTGTTGAACATAATTTTTATGAAATTAAAAATAACGTAAGAAAGAAAGTATAACCTGAAACAATTACATTTGTATATCAAAATTATATGTATTGGAATTTAACACATCATGATGTTACAAATTTTATCATCAACACCAAATATGTTGTTGGTTTGGAATAGTAGGTAATACATGTTTCTAAAATTAAGTGAAGACTTAATACTTGTAACTTGATACTTGATAACATTGATTATCTATCTATATATAAATACGGAAGCATAATTTTTGCGGTACAATTTTAAAATATTTGCTCCATCAAAAGTGTGGCAATATGTATATTGTAGGATAGGTCTTGAGTAGTAGATGTGCCGATAAGTACTTTTTTTTTAATTTAGACGAGTTTTTCAGAAAAAATGGCAAAAATGTGATATATGCGTTTTTTGAGTTTTTTGTTCGGTTATTTTGTTTTTTTTTTCAAGTTAAAATCTATATCTATCTATATATAAATATGCTAGCATAATTTTTCCGGTACAATTTTAAAATATTTGCTCCATCAAAAGTGTGGCAATATGTATATTGTAGGAAAGGTCTTAAGTAGTAGATGTGTCGAAAAATACTACTTTTTGAATTTTCACGGGTTTTTCAGAAAAAATGGCAAAAATGTGATAATTGTGGTTTTTGAGTTTTTTGTTCGGTTATTTTGTTTTTTTTTTTAAGTTATTTGTTTCACAATTCAAAATCTATATCTATCTATATATAAATACGCAAGCATAATTTTTGCGGTACAATTTTAAAATATTTGCTCCATCAAAAGTGTGGCAATATGTAAATTGTAGGAAAGGTCTTGAGTAGTAGATGAGCCGAAAAATACTTTTTTTTGAATTTTGACGATTTTTTCCAAAAAAATGGCAAAAATGTGATAAATGCGTTTTTTGAGTTTTTTGTTCGGTTATTTTGTTTTTTTTTCAAGTTATTTGTTTCACAATTCAAAATCTATATCTTCTATCTATATATAAATACGCAAGCAAAAATTTTGCGGTACAATTTTAAAATATTTGCTCCATCAAAAGTGTGGCAATATGTATATTGTAGGAAAAGTCTTGAGTAGTAGATATGCCAAAAAATACTTTTTTTTGAATTTAGACGATTTTTTCAGAAAAAATTGCAAAAATGTGATAATTGCGTTTTTTGAGTTTTTTGTTCTATTATTTTGTTTTTTGAAGTGAAAACTTCTTTTGGCGCACCACACACAGATTTTTCCGCAGGTAGTAAATTAAACTGATTCGTCAGCATTTTTATTATTTATCAATTTATCAATCTATCATTTCTTAACATTTCAATTATTGCGTTGTGGATATCGTGCTCGACAGAAGTTCTGTAGGTTGTGAGTTCAACTCCTAGTATGGTACATATTTTTTATTGCTTTTTTTTTAATTTTTATTAAATGCATTTTAAAATTATTTTTTTTTATTTATGAATTCATAAAAATAATAAAAATTTCTTTACACGAATTTTAAAAAAATGATCTATAACGCAGTTTTTTAAAGTTATATTGCTACTGTCTTCTTCAATTTGCATTTGAGTCATCATGCTAAATAAATATTGAGTTTATGTATATAAAATTGAAAGTATGTATGGCTGTTTATCGTTTATGCATTGATACATTAATCATCATGACAATTATGAAGTTGTTGTGTACGCTTAATTTTTGCTTTTTATTTAACTATCGTTTTAAACGTTAGCTTGCTTTGATCAATGTTTTTTGTTGCACATAAAAAAAATAAAATAACGTAAGAAAGATAGTATAACCTGAAGACTGAAACAATTACATTTGTATATCAAAATTATATTAGACTAAGAGCCCGCGACGGCCAGACCTTCGCTATTTTATAAAAGCTGAAAGTTTCTCTGCGCATACCCCCTACTCAGGTAGGAACAATTAGCGACATATGAAGTTTAAATCATGGTGGCTTTGGCAGGGGTCAGGTAACAAAGGGGCCTCCAAAGTTTCATGAAAGTATAAAAGGTAATTTTTTTATATATTTACTTTAACATATTTACTTTAACAAATTGATAAAGTTTAAGGGTGTCTGGCAGGGGGTTGCCACGATAGTAAGTGTCTGGCAATGGGTGACGTGACTTCTAATACTATCCCGAAGAATATATAAAAAAAATACCTTTTATACCTTCTCGAAACTTTGGAGGCCTCTTTGTTACCTGCTCCCTGCCAAAGCCACCATGATCCAAACTTCGTATGCCGCTTATTGTTCCTACCTGAGTAGAGGGTGTGCGCAGAGAAACTTTCAGCTTTTATAAAATAACGCAGGTCTGGCCGTCGCGGGCTCTTAGTCTATATGTATTGGAATTTTATCATCTTCACTTAATATGTTGTCGGTTTAGAATTGTATGTAGTACATGTTTCTAAAATTAAGTGAAGACTTAATACTTGTAACTTGATACTTGATAAAATCGATTATTTTAATTAAATCGATTTAAAGCTCACAAAATTACGAGATGAAAATCGCATAAATTCTATACAAAGAAGCATAGCTTATGTTGATTAAACATGGATGGCAATCATGATAAATAAAATAATTAAAAATGGTGGCACTTAACCGATAGTGATTTGCAAACGGCAACAATGCGCATTAATACCAATGAATTTGCTTAGCTTTGTTAGGTTCCTAGTTCCTCTAATTCCATTGCCCACTCTTTAATTATCAAAAAACCTTATTTCCATATACCCAAACTCATCAAAATGCGACACAAGCATTTTGATTTCGTAATAATTATTTTGAACAGAATAATTGATTTGGTTCATACATTTTTGCAAATAATAGTTTTTAATTATGTTTGCAAAAATGTAAATATGTTTCAAATCAGTTTATTGACTTCGGAATAATTATTATGAAAAACAATTATTTGATGTAGGTCAAAGCAATATAATTAAAGTGGTATGCTTTGACCAATAACAAACAAATTGATTATAATCACGCCCTTTCTTTTAATTTTCCCCAAATTACAAATTAAATAAATCAATTTACCTATTTACTAACACTCCCCTCCAATTGTTAATTGTTAAGTTAATTTTAATTTTAAGAATATCAAAATAATATTCTTGACTCCGATTTAGACCGTCAGTTGGTAAAGTGGCAAAAACGCATTTGGTTTTGAAAAATAATATTTAATAAAATAAAAAGTTAATGCGAAGTAGAAGTGAATTTGTTTTTATTTAAAAGATTTATTAAAGTATATCAGGACGGTCCGGGGTCCATAACAGCTTTCCGCAGAAAGATTTGTAAAACTTAAACTTGTTGATCTATGGGTGTGACAACCACGCGTACTTTAGTCCCTGCTATTGGCATATGAGTGCTATTTTGACAATTATTTGGTTTACATTGTGAGGTTAGTGTATGCAGTTAGCGGTTTATCGTTCTGACTTGTTTCTCATTTATTCTACTAACACGATCCAAACACTACTAATACAATATCAATTGATTGCGACTGCCAATGAAGTTTTCACTTCTGCCGTGCGGTCTTAAGCACACTCTTTTTTTTCAAGTTATTTGTTTCACAATTCAAAATCTATATCTATCTATATATAAATACGCAAGCATAAATTTTGCGGTACAATTTTAAAACATTTGCTCCATCAAAAGTGTGGCAATATGTATATTGTAGGAAAGGTCTTGAGTAGTAGATGTGCCGAAAAATCCTTTTTTTTGAATTTAGACGATTTTTTCAGAAAAAATTGTTGTGATCACAATTCTGCATTCTCTAACTAAATTATTACCTGATCTACATTAAACAAGTTTTTCGTTTAACGCTCAATTAAATAATCAGTTGCACATATAAAGAATCTTTTGATCACCCATCCAACCTGTATTTTTCTGATTACGCACCATCTGTGTCTGGATGTTGTTATTATTACATTTTTTTTTCATTGTTTTGATTTAATTTATGTACATACAAATCAAAACAAATGAAATACAAATGTAAGAAATAACATAATTATAACTTTTCTTTATTTTTGCGTTAGACTGAAAAACAATACAAATGATATTCTCTCATAAATGTTCTCTATTCCTTGGCGCCTTAATAAAACTTGTTTTTTTTTTTTTTTTTTTAATAAAATGTGTTGTGTAATAGGGTTTAGAATATGTGTCACAACAACACATAAATACCTTTTAAGACCTAGGTCTAGACCTGGGTCCCACAACAACTGGCGTTCTGAGGTGTAGATTAACGCTTTTTTTAAACATCTGTGGGTTGAAACCACCTGAGACTAAGTGTTCCGGCAAACTATTCCATTTGTACGCAGTTCGGACAAAGAAGTCTCTCTGCGATCTGCCAGTATATAAAACTTGTTGTGTGTTTCGAAAGAGAAACCAAAGAGAGGGACGCGTAATAATGAAATAACTTTTGTCCTTCTTTAGCATAAATCAAAAAAATAATATTTATACTGCACATTTTGCTTAATTTTTGGTCAGTATGATTTTATTTGTAAATCAATTAAAAAGTTCGATCGTGATTCTAACGGGAAATCAATTTAAAGAAATATTGTGTTCGGGATCAATTTTTGATTGTAGAAATGCCACCACTTTGGCGGCCCCCGCGAATATTGTAACAGAATCAATCTGATTGATTTCAACTCTTATAAATGGTCGATTTATTTTTAAAGCAAGTATGATTAAATCTTTTTGCTAGTTAGCGATTAATTATCATTAATTAGTTCGCAAGTTATATTAAAAACTGTTATTTGCAATAAAGTAAATTCCTATCGAACTTGAAATGAAACAAAAAGAAAGTTTAACCTTGTAATGTATCTGTGAATTATGAATACAAAAAAAAATTAATTTAAATTACCAGAAATAAAAAGAGATAAATATTAAAAGAAATTATGAGTGTAGTTATTTGTTTTTAAGATTGTGGATTGGTGAAACTATACGAATCTGTTATAAGGTGTTGACAGATGGTTTGACCTGTTATGATAATACATTGAATTGGTACAGACACAACGTTTGTTTTTATGGAATTACACTAGGGATTAAATTTATGCCAAAAATAAGAGGTCTGGAACCATTAAAACCTGATTTAGTGTATTAATGGAAATATAATCAAATAACCGTGATACAAACCAAATGGACGCAAAATATTTGACATAAAGATTGATACCTTACATCACCACATCAAATGAACGGACCATTTGGATTTTATAGGAGCACTCAAGACGCCTATCAACGTATATTAAGTTAAGTTATTTTGTTTTCATTAAATTTTTTTTTCTACTATATTCTTTAAATTTTTTTGAATTGTTCTTTGTTGGGGACCGTCATGGTTCTCTAGAGTGAATTGTTTTCATAGAGATTTTTCTTAGGTTAAGGCCGCATCGCCTTGTTTTTTTTTTGATTTGATATCTCCTGGCATAACGGCGCATAGCTCCGTTATAACAAAATGGCGCCGAACAAAAACAAGTATATAACAGTTATTTACAAAACCTATACAAAACCTGTTGTATACAATATCGAAAACGTTATAAATGCTCAATTTTTGATGTTTTTGATATTTTTTTGAATACTTGAATATTTTTGATGTAATGTTTTTTATTGATGCTTAGGTGATATCTGGATGTTTCGATTTTTTATATTATTCTTTTGATTTTTTATTGATATCCAGATGTTGCAAACTATTTTGATATTTGTTATTGAAACAATCAATTTTTGTAATATTATAAATTGAATAACCTCACATTGGTTCCTCTAATAAAGTATCCAGGAGAGCTTAACTCTCTTAACATGTTTCGCTGGTTGAGGGTCGCCTCTGCCTAAAGACAAACCACAAGGACGTGGTTTTGCAAAAGTGAAGAGATACCTGTTGGTGTTAGTCTCGCCTAACCAAACAGGATCTCTTCTCCAGAGCTTAACCACTCCCCTGCAAAAGCGAAGCCGCATTCATATCTCCACCCTGCTGGAAAGAGCCAAAGCTCAACCTAGCCTCCCTTCAAGAAATTTTAATGGGGTCAAATCCATCCATCACCGACAAACAATAGTAAATTTAATTTTTGTAGTACAGATGGATCTGTAGGGTGGAACTCTATACTGGTCCACTCTCAGCAATGATATTAGCGTTAATATTTTCTTATATTTTTTTTTCTTAGTTTTAAGGATGATTGAACACAGCATATGATTTTTTGTTGAAACAGATGTTTAGGCTGTATCTTAAAACAATGCTGAGTTCTTTTCATCATTCGGGAGGATACTAGAGTGTAGATTTTAGGATTTTAGACCTATTTTTATTCTAGACCTCACATATCAGTGCTGAGGAGAGATCGCGAGCTCGATTTTCAAATCCACTTCTGCTACTACAATTTCTTAAACTTTTTATAATACAGTCAATCGGTATGGGCTTTGCCTGGGGAAAATCTCTAACTTATTAAATAAAATAAATAAATAAATACTTTTTGTTATTAATAAATAAATTATCATTTAAATAAATAAATAATAAATATTTTTTTTGATACTATTATTATTTAATATAAATAAATAAATAATTTTTTTTCTGATATTATTATCATAATAAATAAATAAAATTAATTAAATAATTTTGATATTTTCTATAATTAATTAAATAAAAATTTTGAATTAAATAAATATTCTGATATTTTATATAAATAAAATAAATATTTTTGATACTATTATTAAATAAAATAATAAATATTTTTAAATATTTTAAATAAATAAATAAATTATTATTTAATAAATAAATAAATAACAAATAAATATTAAACCAATTATTTCTACAAATAACTTTTAAATAAATATTTTTTTTGATAAATAAATATTAGGTAAAAATACAGATATAAATAAATAAATATTTTTTCTGATAAATAAATACAAATTTTCCCTTTTTGGAAAATTTAATAGATATATTTGTTTATATATATTTGTATAAATTAACTAAAAATTTTAAATTTAGGTAACCCTGTAAAAGAAGGACAAAGGTTGTTTCATTATAATACGTCTTTGCTAGCCGCGTGGTTACGCCTTTTTGTCGCGTTTTTACAATTTATTGGTGGTCACGTATTTTGTATTTTTTTTTTGGTCGCGTTTACATTGTTTTTTTTGATACTTTTAATTCACTTTTCGTTACGAACATTTCAGGGTGTGGTCTTGTTTTCGCTTTTCATAATCGTATTTGGGGTGTGTCTGGTAATTAGCAATTGTGTACGAATCTTTATTTTTTGGAAATCGTTATAATTTATCTTTTTTTGACAACAAAAGAAAATGTCAAATTTACCTTTAGACCATCCATTTTTCGGTCTCGAACAGTGTGAGCTGTGGGTTGAATGTTTCCTCCGGGACATCCAGTACAACAGCGAAAACTGGATACAAAGATTAAGTGATGCTGTTCGAAATTCGGCTATGCCAGTGTTACAATCACACGCTTCTAATGCTAAAGAAGAAAGCGAAATGATCGTGTCAGCAGCGTTATTCTTGGCTCGTGAAGTAGGGTGTTTGGTGGCTCCAGTACCACAGAACGTATTAAAAGGGTTAATAAACAGAATAACCCATTATGTGGATCGAAACAATCGTATCAATAACGTGTAAGCGTTAACTGATGCCACTGAATACGCAACCAAGATACTGTCTCAGACTTTTAGGACCGTCACTGCATTGATAATGGGACCAGAAGGAGGAGCCATAAGAAAGGATGTACCGGCTCCTGCAAACTTAGATGAATCGTTTCAAGGAGTATTCGCAAGATCAACTCCACAACATATGGATCCTTTGGGCGACCTGATTGATGATATGACAGGCCGTCAACGAAGAGCGCGTCTTCCACAACCAGCCAATGATGTACAGCAGGAACAGCTTGGACCAGCAATACCACTGGAAGAGCTGTTCAACGACATTAGGATAGCGCCACCTCCTTACCGTTCAGCTAGAGTTTCAGCAGTGCCAGCTCAATTACAACCGCATGAAGGGTACCAACCAAATAGGTATTTGAGTCAATTTTACTCTAATTGGCTTCCTTACTTCTCTGGAGACGGGTCCTCACCTGATGCTCATGAGTTTTTCCATCTGGTCGAAGTAGCTGCACGAAGGGATCGGGTGACTTTTGATGATTTAAAGTCAATCGTTCCCCGATATCTCCGTGAAGCTGTAACGCCACTGCATTACATTATGTCTGAATGCAATAAAAATTTACATGCAACTTTAATGCAATAATTACTGGTTTTGATTGTTTATTTTCGTTTTCCGAAAATTTAATTATTTAATTTTTCCCCTTAATATAAAAAATGGTATATATAGATTGATTAATGATGAGATCGGGCTCTATTTTAAAATTAAAAAAACATCGATGGATGTTCTAAGAAAGTGATCGAGTAAAATAAAATATAAAATTAAAGTTTGAATTCGAATTTAATTGTTAATGAATTTTAGTTTATTTAGTAAAAGTTTGATACTATAGTTTTCTTTTCAATATAATTTGTTCAAATTTTGTTTTTTTCTTAGTAAGATAGAAGTTTAAAAAATAAGAAAACTAAAACAAAAAAAAAATATTACAAAAAAAAATATTATGATTTATGTTTGTGTATTGTTGTTGATTAAAACAAAGAAAACAGGAAAATTATTATTAGTGAAAAAACCATTGCTTGGTTTTTTTGTTTTGAAGGCAAGTAACAGCGAAATTCATTTTAAAAGAAGCAATTCTCGTAAATAGGAATTCCGAGAAAAAATAACAAGAAAATTTGTGTGCTTTGATTTATCCATAAATTGAAATCAAGCATATTTGGTGTTAGTTAAATCATATGTAAAGAATCGTTAACTACAATAAATGCAAAAATAATAAAAAACCAAAGCATTATTATTTACAAAAAAAAAAATATATATATTTGATTGTTTGTCCAAAAATAAGAAATACAAAAAAAAAATGGAAGATAATATATTTATAATTCATAATAAAATTAAAAAGAAAAAAAAACCAAATTAATAACAGCAGTGCAGTGCAAAAATTAAAACATTCCATAAACTTTGATGATATTAAACAAAGACAATAAAAGCTACTTAAGTTAGGTTTAGTTTTTTAATTTTTATTCTAATATTAGTTTAATTAGGTTATTAATAATAGGTGTTGGGAAAAACTATTCAATAAAAGTAAGTTATTTTTTTAATCATAATTATTGAGTTTTTTTTTATATAATTGAACTGTTTCTTTTGTCTTCGTCGTGGTTTGCTTTCTTCTCAAAAATTAGCATGTGTTAAATTTATTAACGTGAGATAGATGATGGCTTCCAGGAATGATGTATGTGGGTGTGAACAACTAATATTTTTTTTTGTGTTTTTCGTTATTTTAAATCGCTCTATCTAGATCCTCTGGCTCACTGAAATCCCACGCCATAATGCTTAGTCGGCAAATCGAGCGATCAGTGAAATAGTCAGATGGATAATTCTTTAGTAGATTTGATGGCATTTCTGTTACTGTTAATTTTTTTTTTTTTTTGGAATTTAATTTTCAGATTACCGTTAAGTCTGCTACAGTGGCGCCCAAAAATTGGTATTTAGCTCAAATTGTGTACTTGTAACTTTCTGGAAGAATAACTGGTTTCATCTTTGTGTTTGTTTTACATTTTTTATTGCTATTGCTGTGAAAACAAGATATTGTTCGCTCGTGTAAATTGAGTTGAAATGCAATGTATGTTTTTACGGTAGTAGTCAACTACAAATTTTCCAGGAAGAACTTTGTTAGTATGAATTTATTTGTATTGTAAATGATTTAGTTCATGTTTCGTTGCTGGATTTATTATGGAACAGGTTTTTCTGAGATATTTTAATCAAATATGTTTATCCGAGTAAACATTTTATATTTCCTTGTATTTTGTTATGGATACAAAAAGGTTGATACTAATTTCATACCACTCTAAGTGTTGAGTTTAGATTTTCTTTTCTTTTGGATTTCCAAACTTGGATTGTTTTGATGCTGTTTATCCAACAACTTTGTTTTCACTCTAAACAAGAGTTTGAATGCAATACGTATTGGTAACAGTAATTTACTGATTATTTGAATTGCAGATTATCAACTTTAGGATATCTAGTTTATCAGTTTGAATCACGGGTTGATGGTCTCAATTCTACTGTTAGATTTTATTTGTCATTCTAGTTTAACAGGTTTCTAAGTCCAGTAATGAACCAATTGTTCTAAAATATATTTTTCAAATTTAGTTTTTAAATTTAAATTTAATTCTGAAAAAAATAAAACTTTTTTGTTCTGGACCATTTCTCTTTTAAAGGTTTTTTGTTCTTTCGAAATTAATTTCAAATTAATATGGTCCAGAATATCTTCAATTAGGGTTCACACTTGCAACTCATACTGGGAAGTTATCGTTTATCTCGCATTTCATGAGAAAAAGAAAGTTAGAAACAAAAGATACAGCTTTATTATTGTTACGATTTTATATTTGATATATACATACATATTTATACATATATTTAAATTTTTTTTTTCCCTCTTTAGAATTTAAGTTATATTTTGGATCAAAAATACTTTTTTATGATAAATACAAATTTATAAATAATTTCAATTTTTTTTGTATTTTGTTAGTTTAGGTTATTTTTTTTAAATAAGAACCAAATTGAATTCAAATTTTTTTTTTTCTTTCCGAGCTTATCGTATCTAAAAGCTGTTATACTAATCAATTGTAATTAAATTGTTCATTTAATTTCATTACATGATTTTTTTTTTTTTAAAAATATATTCGAAATTTAAACAAAATTTTTCTTTCTCTGTCTTGGAATTTTTTTTGAAATATACTATACCATTTTTCTGATTTTTTTACGTTATTTGTATCAATATTTTTCTATTATAATAAAGATACATCGATTTTTACAATAAATCGATAGTTAGTTTACTTTAATATTCAATACAAATCTTCTCATCATGAATGTGTTTTTGTTAGAACGGGATGAATTTGATTTAGAATGTGAGCTACGCGACATATCAATTGACGATCCTATTGCCGCTCAAGTATTACAAAACCGAGTTATTTCCGAAGAAGATGAAAAACGAGCAAAACCACTTAAAATGCATGCCAAGGCAGCCAAGCATCCTAATTTAGAGATAGATATATGCCGTACAAAGTTAAAACATCTTCAAACAAATATTAGTAATATATTGGATCAAAACCCAGCTGACCAACTTCAGTTCGCACGAATAATTGAGTCACGTTTGTTACATGTTGCAAATAGATTAGGACGCGCTAGCACCTCGAAAACATATTCTGGTGATGCTAAATCTACTCTTCAATGCTGTGAAGAATTACTAGCTAGTATCGAACCATATCTTAAAGATTCGGGTACTCTGAATGAGTCAATAGAGGCTGCCAAGTTAGTAGAAATAGGCCTGAATCTTACCGCACATCAGCCAAGTGATACAGAAATCATTTCTCCTAACAGCGGATCGCAGGTTTTAGATCCCAATTCTGAGATAATAGATTTGCAGCTGCAAATTAAACAATTAACTCAGCAGTTGTTGGATATGAAAAATGACAATCGTTTTAGAACCGATGAAAAACCAAAAACTCCAAAGGTTTCATTCCCAAATGTTTCTCAACCCGGAAACTATGTAGTTCAACCATCATCTTCGCAAGCACAATTTAATGTACCACTGCTTCAACCTAAAAGCTTGGAAGCACCCGCTTTTGGAATTAACTCTTTTCCTAACCATGGTATTCCGTATAATGTTCCATATTCTGTGCCAACGACTCTAAGCAGCTCTGCAGCCACGCAACATCATGCTCCTCCAATATCATTTTCAAATCCTTTGCATTCTTCTAACCCAGTATTTACTTATGGTGCTTCTAATTATTTTCCAAATCCTAGTAGTTATATTCCATCAAGATCTGCGGAAGTAAAATACATACCTGAACATCGTGGATTGTCCAGAAGTGGATTGTCTTTTGATGGTTCTCCTAATGGCATTTCAATCAATTTTTTTTTATTCCAATTGGAAACATTAGCTCATGCGATGAACCTCACACCTGCTACACTACTGGCCGAAGTTAGTTTTGTCCTTAAAGATGTAGCTTGGCATTGGTACTGGTCATTTCGTCAACAGAACCCCAACACTAACTGGTTTGACCTTAGAAACAAAATGTTAGAAAGATTCAAAATTAGACGACCAGACGCAGAAATAGAGAATAAAATTGAATCTCGTAAGCAGCTTCCTAACGAATCATTTTTAGACTTTTATCAGCATATATTTCGTTTAACTCTGCAATTAACTACATCTTATCCCGATAAACAACTTATTAAAATATTGCGTAAAAATATGAGACCCGGTCTCCAGTACCAATTAACCGACCGCCATTTTGATACTTTAGGTGAATTGATTAGCACCTGCACTAGCTGGGAAACTACATGGACTAATCTCAAAGTAGATCCAGATAATTTTGCACCTAATCGACGTGTGAATAATACCTACGAAAACGATAGATATTTGAGCTCTCGAAGAGTTAATTCTTTAGATTCTGCTGTAAACAATAATAATACCATGGCTATTGACAGAGATAGACACTTGGTTGATCAGTTTTCTAACACGCAAGTCGAAACAATCAACCGATCGAATTTGAACCCTACCTCACAAGTAAATAAAACTGCTGAACAGAACGTCATATGTTTCAATTGTTCTCAACTTGGTCATGCTTTTACTGAGTGCCGCCTGCCAGTTACTGGTTGGTTTTGCTATGTATGTGGACTAAAAGACACAATAGCTCCAGCATGCCCACGCTGTTCGGAAAACAGAGCAAGGGGGCAGTGGATATCTGGGAATCACAGCACCCCGAGGACCCAACCTCCCAGTGGAATGAAGACGTACGCTGCAAATTTACGCAAACCACCAATATAAAAGAATTGGAAACATGTTCAATCAACTCTTCAGAATCATATTTTTCTACTGAATCTCCTACTAATAAACAAAACCCGTTAGGCAATAGCAAATTCGTTTTGACGAGCATTCCATGTACACGATTTAATAATTCCAAACGTAAATTACGAACTCAAACATACTGGAACCTAAGAAAAACCAACAAATCCAACATCGTTTCATCGGTCATTAATACGGACTGGAAAGACAAGAGACCATATGCTGATGTCATAGTTAACGGAACTAAATTTAAAGGCTTGTTAGATAGTGGGGCTACTATTAGCGTTTTAGGTGCTGGATCAGAAATCTATTTAAACAAAACATCCACAAGATTTTACAACTTTCCATCATACTTAAACACGGCTAGTGGACAGCGTCAAAGAATTTTTGGGTTCATATATGCAAAAGTTCAATTTAATGAAGAAACGCGAATGATTAAGTTGTATATTGCTCCATCTTTGGAACAAAACCTTTATTTAGGAATAGATTTTTGGAGCGCATTTGGAATTAGTCCAACAATATCATCAATATCAATCACTAATGCTAAAAAAGACACATCCGCCTACCACAATTTGTTGCCAAAAGAACAAGCAGAACTTGACAACATAAAAGAAAGTTTTCCTTCATTCACGGTATTGGGGCTTGGAAAAACAGATCTTCTAACACACTCAATTGACATAGGATCTGCAAAGCCAATTAAACAGCGATTCTACGCTGTCTCACCTGCAATGCAAAAGCTAATGTATGATGAATTAGACAGAATGTTGGATTTAGGTGTTATAGAAGAAAGTCACAGTGCTTGGTGCTCGCCAGTCACGTTGGTACGAAAAAGTAATGGTAAAGTTCGTATGTGTCTTGATGCTAGAGAACTAAACAAAGTCACCACCAAGGATGCTTATCCTTTGCCTCTTATTGATGGGTTATTGGGTCGACTCGATCAAACACGATTTATTTCAAGTATCGATCTTAAGGACGCCTTTTGGCAAATTCCTCTAGATCCCCAATCAAGAGACAAAACTGCTTTTACGGTACCTGGAAGACCCCTATATCAATTTACAGTCATGCCATTTGGGTTGTGCAATGCCCCACAAACCATGTGTCGGCTTATGCACCGGGTAATACCATATCAACTACACGACAGAGTATTTGTTTATTTGGATGACTTGGTAATTACTTCTGCATCCATGAATGAGCATTTAGCATTACTTCGTAAAGTTGCCGATTTACTGAGAAAAGCAGGGTTGACAATTAACGTTGAGAAAAGTAGATTTTTATTAAAGGAAACAAAATATTTAGGATATTTAGTAGGTAACGGTACGTTACGTACCGATCCTGAAAAAATCAAAGCAATTGAATTATATCCAATTCCTAAGACTACCAAACAAATTCGGCGTTTTATGGGTATGTGCGGTTGGTATCGACGTTTTATCGCCAATTTTGCAACAATCTCCGCTCCTTTGACCGATTTAACAAAAAAAGGTACCAAGATCAATTGGTCTAGTGCAGCGAATTGTACATTCAATAATCTTAAACGTGCTTTAGTAACAGCACCTGTACTCACAAATCCAGATTTTACACATCCATTTTGTATACAATGTGATGCTAGTACCACTGGTATTGGAAGTGTTCTTTTTCAAATCGACGCAGAAGGAGCAGAACGTCCGATTGCATACGTTTCTCAAAAGTTAAATTCCTCACAGCGGAATTATTCGATTACGGAGTTGGAATGTTATGCTGCGGTGGTAAGCGTAAAAAAGTTTAGGCCTTATATAGAAGGGTATCGTTTTACGATATACACAGATCACGCAAGCTTGCGATGGCTTATGACTCAGAAGGAGTTAACCGGGCGTCTAGCAAGATGGAGCTTAAAGCTCCAATCTTTTGATTTCGAAATCGGATATAGAAAAGGAGTTGTGAATATCGTACCAGATGCGTTATCTCGTGTTTTTTGTGAAGAACTACAATTGTCATCACTAGCTAATGGTTCCATTATACCTAAACCTTTAACAACACCGATCAATGTAGAGCCGCTTCATATAGATCTGGATTCACCGGCTTTTGATTCACCAGAATACCAAGACCAAATCACTAAAATACAAAAATTGGGGTCGGATTGTCATAACTTTTCAGTACAAGAGAATAAGCTGCTTTTTCTACCTACTGTCGGTACTCAATATATAGAATCGGATATACCATCTTGGAAATTGTATGTTCCAAGCCAACTCACTCATTCTTTAGTTGAACAAGCACATGTTCCACCATCAGCTGCACATATGGGAACAGCAAAGACCCTCGAGAGACTACGACGTCAATTTTACTGGCCAAAAATGACTCACGATGTCAGAGAGTTCGTAGGTAAATGTCAAACATGCAAAATTAATAAGCCTGTTAATTATTGTACGAGACCTGAAATGGGAAAACAGTTTCAATCTGATCGACCTTTTCAGAGGTTGTACATAGATTTATTAGGACCGTACCCTAGATCGAAGCGCGGGAACTCTTTTATTTTTATTGTGCTTGACCACTTTTCTAAATTTGTTGTGCTAAAGCCACTTCGAGAAGCCTCAGCTTCTCTGATTTGTACTTTTTGAAAATGAGATATTTATGATGTTTTCTGTGCCCGAGTTCATACTTAGTGATAATGGCAAGCAGTTCGTTTCCAAACTGTTTCAAAATCTCTTGATCAAATATGGAGTGAATCATATACGAACGCCTGTATATTCACCACAAAGCAATGCGTCTGAACGTGTAAATAGAACCATACTGTCAGCGGTTCGGTCGTATATTGGAGGTTCTAGTCATACTGACTGGGATGTTCATATTCACGAAATAGCAGCAGCTATTCGAAATGTTGTCCATGATTCCACAAAACAATCTCCACACTATTTGGTGTTTGGTCAGCATATGACCTTACACGGCACCGATTATAACTTACGAAGATTATTAGTTGGAACTGACGACAACGAAATTTATGTTTTGTCAAAACCAGACCGTTTAGGTTTAATTCGGGAGCAAGTTAAGCTGAATCTACAGAATGCCTATGAAAAAGCGGCTAAATACTATAATTTACGTTCAAAGAATCGAAATTTTTCTATTGGTCAATCCGTTTTTGTTAAATCTTTTGCTCAGAGTGATGCTAGCAATAAATTTGCTTCTAAGTTATCCTCTAAATTTATACCATGTATTATAGAATCGAAGGTTGGAAACGTAGCCTATAACGTTAAAAACATGCAAGGGAAAATAATGGGACCCTTTCATGCAAAGGACATAAGAACATAATTATCTTGTAATAAATTTATTCCTTTTACAAAGCCCGACTGAGACTTTCTCAGGGTTGTGAGTCGTCCACACGATTTGTAACGCCACTGCATTACATTATGTCTGAATGCAATAAAAATTTACATGCAACTTTAATGCAATAATTACTGGTTTTGATTGTTTATTTTCGTTTTCCGAAAATTTAATTATTTAATTTTTCCCCTTAATATAAAAAATGGTATATATAGATTGATTAATGATGAGATCGGGCTCTATTTTAAAATTAAAAAAACATCGATGGATGTTCTAAGAAAGTGATCGAGTAAAATAAAATATAAAATTAAAGTTTGAATTCGAATTTAATTGTTAAAGAATTTTAGTTTATTTAGTAAAAGTTTGATACAATAGTTTTCTTTTCAATATAATTTGTTCAAATTTTGTTTTTTTCTTAGTAAGATAGAAGTTTAAAAAATAAGAAAACTAAAACAAAAAAAAAATATTACAAAAAAAAATATTATGATTTATGTTTGTGTATTGTTGTTGATTAAAACAAAGAAAACAGGAAAATTATTATTAGTGAAAAAACCATTGCTTGGTTTTTTTGTTTTGAAGGCAAGTAACAGCGAAATTCATTTTAAAAGAAGCAATTCTCGTAAATAGGAATTCCGAGAAAAAATAATAAGAAAATTTGTGTGCTTTGATTTATCCATAAATTGAAATCAAGCATATTTGGTGTTAGTTAAATCATATGTAAAGAATCGTTAACTACAATAAATGCAAAAATAATAAAAAACCAAAGCATTATTATTTACAAAAAAAAAAATATATATATTTGTGTTTCTTTTGTTTCTTTTGTCTTCGTCGTGGTTTGCTTTCTTCTCAAAAATTAGCATGTGTTAAATTTATTAACGTGAGATAGATGATGGCTTCCAGGAATGATGTATGTGGGTGTGAACAACTAGTATTTTTTTTTGTGTTTTTCGTTATTTTAAATCGCTCTATCTAGATCCTCTGGCTCACTGAAATCCCACGCCATAATACCCTGATGCTTAGTCGGCAAATCGAGCGATCAGTGAAATAGTCAGATGGATAATTCTTTAGTAGATTTGATGGCATTTCTGTTACTGTTAATTTTTTTTTTTTTTTGGAATTTAATTTTCAGATTACCGTTAAGTCTGCTACAAAGCGGCTGAAAGACATTATATTAATCTGACCTATGAGTATCGGGTGGTGACCTATCCCATACTGAGAGAAGCCTTAGTAAACACGTTTGGTCCCCTTACCGATGATAAAGCGGTGTTAAAGGTATTGCTGAGCCGTAGGCAGAAAAACAAGGAAAGCGTTTATGATTACATAATCTGCATGAACAACCTGAACAGTAGATTGATCCGGCCGTATGATCCACGCGATCTGATAGACATAGTTCGGGACGGTTTGTCCGTGGAACTTAAAAATGCCACCATGATAGCAGAGTTTGCTTCTCTTGAAGACCTGCGTGTGATGTGCCAAAAATTTGAAAAATTTTGGGCATCATCACCCGTAGCGTCAAGGACAGGTGGGCAACCTCTGCTACCACCGACAAGAACAGCTGGGCAATACCGGATCAGCGAAGTCACACCTTCAGATGAAGATGAAACAGGTCCATCGAGTTACATAACAGCTCCATCTAAGTATAATACAGGTCCATCAGACTACTCAGCAGGTTCATCAACATATGTAGACGCCTACAATGCACCACCTAGAATTCTAGCCAGACCTACAAACGCCAATAGGTCTATCCTGCCACCACCACCACCTAGAACTGATCATCAGATTTGCAGCAGATGTAAGGATATTGGTCATTCAATATATAACTGTCCTCAAAAGCCGTACTGTTACCGGTGTGGTAAGGCTGATACTATTTCTACTAGATGTACCAACTGTCATCCATCGCTTCATTTAAACTCTCGGGCGGGAGTACAGAACTCGCGTGCTGTGCTCCCAAACCCATCATTGAGTCCGCGAGGTCGTCTGAGAGATGCATCAACCACCACCGAAGAAGATCTTTTGCCGCCACAACACCCAAAATAAACAAATCTGCTCCATTTTCAACACCATTTCCGGTTCGTCGGAAAAATAGATCTACAAAACGTATCGAACGTTCGCGCAATTACTTCAAAAAAAGAAAACTCTTAAATAAAGCGTGTGTTTCTTCGATCATTTATCGGGTAAATGATCCTAGGCCACACCTTTATATAAACATTTTTAATAAAAAAGTTTATGGACTTCTAGATAGTGGAGCCTCTATCAGTATTCTGGGAAGAAATTCCCTAGAATTATTAAGGAACGCCGGCATAACCTATAACAAAATGTTTTCTGCCATCCGCACTGCAGATGGAACCCGTAATCATATTTTAGGTTATGTGGATGTTCCAATAAATTTCAATGGCTCATCGAAACCCTTTCGCTTTCATGTTGTCCCAAGTCTGAATGAGGAACTCTACCTGGGCATCGATTTCTGGAGGGAATTTGGTATCACTCCTTCATTTGTCAGTGAATTGACACTAACTGAATCTAATGACAACTTAACTCATGATCTAGACCCTGACCAGCTACAAGAACTGGAGAAAGTCAAGGATTCTTTCCCTTCTTTTGAGGTATTAGGACTCGGCAAAACATCTTTGGTTGAACATGTCATCGATGTTGGGGATAGTGCACCTGTGAAACAGAGGCATTACCCCACATCGCCGGCAGTTCAACAAAAGATTTATGCTGAATTAGACCGTATGCTTCAATTAGGAGTGATCGAAGAGAGTTCTGACAGTTCTTGGTGCTCGCCAGTGGTTTTAATACAAAAATCTTCTGGAAAGAATCGTTTATGTTTAGATTCAAGACGTGTCAACGCACTGACCAAAAAGGATGCTTACCCACTTCCATTAATCGATGGCTTGTTGGGCCGCCTAAATAGTACGAGATACATAAGCAGTATTGATCTCAAAGATGCGTTCTGGCAAATTCCATTGTCAGAAACATCTCGAGATAAAACAGCCTTCACAGTGCCTGGACGACCATTGTACCAATTCAAGGTTATGCCTTTTGGTTTGTGCAATGCTCCCCAGACAATGTGTCGGCTGATGCATAAAGTGATACCTCACAAGTATCATGAAAGTGTCTTCGTCTATTTAGACGACCTACTGGTGGTGTCCTCAACATTCGAGGAACACATGGAACTACTGTCTACAGTCTCTACTCTTTTAACTAATGCAGGATTAACCATCAATCTGCAAAAAAGCAAGTTCGTGCTGCGCGAAGTAAAATATTTGGGTTTTCTGGTTGGTGAAGGTGGATTAAAAACGGATCCGGAGAAAGTACGAGCGATTGAGGAATATCCAGCTCCAACAACTGTCAAGCAGATTCGTCGGTTATTAGGTATGGCAGGATGGTATCAACGTTTTATACCTAATTACGCTAGTGTTGTTTCACCTATTACAGATCTTCTGAAAAAAGGTCCTAAACGACTGAGATGGACTGATGAAGCTCGAACCGCGTTTAATAATTTAAAACATCTTTTAACAGTAGCTCAAGTTTTAATTAACCCAGATTATGAAAAAGAATTTTTCATCAGATGTGATGCAAGCATCACGGGTGTAGGAAGTGTACTGTACCAACTGGACGATGAAGGCCATGAGTTTTATGTCAAAAAAGCTAAATAAAGCACAACGTAATTATTCAGTGTCTGAGCTTGAGTGTCTTGCAGCAATTCTCAGCGTGAAGAAATTCAGAGCCTACGTGGAGGGTCACAAATTTACTATCGTGACTGATCATTCAAGTCTAAAGTGGTTGATGTCACAAAAAGACTTGAGTGGTCGGTTAGCTAGATGGAGTTTAAAGCTTCAACATATGGATTTTTCTATTATACATAGTAAGGGGACCCAAAACGTAGTACCTGATGCTCTGTCTCGTATACATGACGACACGCCTGAAGAATTTGCTGAAGCACTCGGTCATATTGATGACACAATTAAAATAGATGATGAAAGTTATTGGCACCATGAGTACACTGATATGATAGCCAAAGTACAATTGTCTCCCCAAGATTTTCCAATGGTGAAACAATTGGACGGTAAGCTATACATGCGTATAGAACCTAAAGCTGATGCAGTGCCTAACGACTTGCCTGTGTGGAAACTTTGGATACCAAAACCTTTAACTAATAAATTGATCAAGGAACATCACGACAATTGTATAGCTGCTCATGGAGGGGTAAAGAAGACCTTGGTGGGTCTTCGGCGTCTCTACTACTGGCCGGGTATGGCATCTCAAGTTCATGACTATGTCATGTCTTGTGATGTCTGCAAACAATCAAAGGCAACAAATCAGATATTGCGTCCACCAATGCAATCCCGATTTATAACAGATAGACCATGGCAGCGTATATATATTGATTTTTTGGGTCCGTATCCCAGATCAAAATCTGGGAATACTGTTCTTCTGATTGTACTTGATCATTTGTCAAAATTTGTATTAATTAAACCACTCAGAAATGCTACTTCACCTTCTGTGAATACATTTCTGCGAAATGAAGTTTTTCTAACTTATGGTGTTCCAGAGTTTGTACACAGCGACAATGGTAAACAATTTGTCAGTAATTCTTTTCAAAAACTATTGTCTGAATTCAATGTTAATCATATTAAAACTGGAGTCTACAGTCCTCAAAGCAACGCTTCGGAAAGGGTTAACAGGTCTATATTAGCTGCGATTAGATCTTATATAAAAGGTATGCATAATACGTGGGATTCTCATCTGGGAGATATAGCTTTTGCACTACGTTCTGCAGTACATAGCACAACACTTCATTCTCCATACTACGTGTTGTTTGGTCAACATCCTGTATCTGATGGCAAAACTTATTCAACTCTTCGAACTTTACATAGTCTTGGTGAACCAATTGACATGGACCTGGATCATACAGACCAATTAGCGATCGTTAGAACCCGCATAAAAAAATATATGGAAACAGCTTTTGCTTTTTGCTTTTTGAAGTCGCAACAACACTACAATTTGCGTACGCGACCTAGAACATTCGAGCCACAACAACGAGTCTTGGTACGACAACATCACCTAAGTGATGCAGCAAACAAATTTTCGGCCAAGCTGGCTCCGAAATTTCTACCGGCCATTATAGAAAGCAGGGTTGGTAACGCATTGTACAAATGTACAAATTTGGATGGTAAGTCCATCGGGACTTTCCATGCCAAAGACATAAAAATTTGAAAAATTTTAAATAACTATAGAATGGCTCTCTGTTAGTTTATCTCTTGTAATCGTTTTCATCTTATTGATTTTTTTTTATTATTATTAATTATTATTAGTTTTTTCCTAACTTTAGTTGATTTATTACAATTTCTCACCTTGGTTGTTCTAATAAATCATCCACTATGCTTAACATATTAACATTTTCGTGTTAGATGTGATCCGCTTAAGACTTTGTCTGCGGTTATCTGACTCTACTTTGAATTAGCTTACCCTCCCCATTCATTTTTTAATTAACTTTCAAAAATTTCTACTATTTTGCTAGATAGTCTTCATCGCTAACAATAGTAATGCTGTCTCTCATTGCCTGAAATTGAATTTTGGTAGTTGAGGGCACTGTTCAGTAAGAGTATTAGGTAGTTCTGTTTTTTTTCTTTAGTTTTAGTTTTTTGGGAAATTTGATGTACGTAGAAAGAGATTATCAGGCTCATATCTGTCATCAGTTCCACATACAATTACTGAACCGGGCTCTCAAGTATGGAATTTCGGTTGACGATCGTGATGGTCAACATTTTTTATTCCTTTTTATTACCATAGAACTTACCTTTAACTAAATAATCTCATTTCCCTGTATCTATTGCTTGACTCAATTACCAACTCTGTGCTGTAGCTTGGGGGTTGTTGACGTGCCAGGGCCCGGTGTGTCTCAACTGGGGAGCTTTACTGCGAGACATGTTAGGTTATACAATCTTAATATAGTGGACCAACAAACCTTTTGCTTCATCGGTCAAGAATATAGGATGCAGATGAATCAAACAATTTAAATACAATAAATGAATTTTTTTTTATTTTACAAACTACAACATACATCAAATTTCATTTAGTCTTCCTGTCCGAGATGTGATGCGGACTTCGCTGGACGTGGTTTTGCAAAAGTGAAGAGATACCTGTTGGTGTTAGTCTCGCCTAACCAAACAGGATCTCTTCTCCAGAGCTTAACCACTCCCCTGCAAAAGCGGAGCCGCATCAATATCTCCACACTGCTGGGAAGAGCCAAAGCTCAACCCAGCCTCCCTTCAAAAATTTTAATGGACGTAGCAAATCCATCCATCACCAACCAGCAATAGTAAATTTATTTTATTGCGAAATACAGCATACCTTATTTTCAAATTCATGCATCATGGTTGTACAACATCTACAATTTCAAATCTTTCATCACGTTACACAACATCTTACATTATACTGAACGTCTGGTTGTCTTGGGAGAAACATTCAATTCATCAATTCGAAAATCTTTTCTAAATGACATCATCGTGATCATTTTCTTTTATTAATCCTTGCTAATTACCATATCTGCTACCTAGCGGCGGTTAACAAAACTCTGTTGTGATCACAATTCTGCATTCTCTAACTAAATTATTACCTGATCTACATTAAACAAGTTTTTCGTTTAACGCTCAATTAAATAATCAGTTGCACATATAAAGAATCTTTTGATCACCCATCCAACCTGTATTTTTCTGATTACGCACCATCTGTGTCTGGATGTTGTTATTATTACATTTTTTTTTCATTGTTTTGATTTAATTTATGTACATACAAATCAAAACAAATGAAATACAAATGTAAGAAATAACATAATTATAACTTTTCTTTATTTTTGCGTTAGACTGAAAAACAATACAAATGATATTCTCTCATAAATGTTCTCTATTCCTTGGCGCCTTAATAAAACTTGTTGTGTGTTTCGAAAGAGAAACCAAAGAGAGGGACGCGTAATAATGAAATAACTTTTGTCCTTCTTTAGCATAAATCAAAAAAATAATATTTATACTGCACATTTTGCTTAATTTTTGGTCAGTATGATTTTATTTGTAAATCAATTAAAAAGTTCGATCGTGATTCTAACGGGAAATCAATTTAAAGAAATATTGTGTTCGGGATCAATTTTTGATTGTAGAAATGCCACCACTTTGGCGGCCCGCGCGAATATTGTAACAGAATCAATCTGATTGATTTCAACTCTTATAAATGGTCGATTTATTTTTAAAGCAAGTATGATTAAATCTTTTTGCTAGTTAGCGATTAATTATCATTAATTAGTTCGCAAGTTATATTAAAAACTGTTATTTGCAATAAAGTAAATTCCTATAGAACTTGAAATGAAACAAAAAGAAAGTTTAACCTTGTAATGTATCTGTGAATTATGAATACAAAAAAAAATTAATTTAAATTACCAGAAATAAAAAGAGATAAATATTAAAAGAAATTATGAGTGTAGTTATTTGTTTTTAAGATTGTGGATTGGTGAAACTATACGAATCTGTTATAAGGTGTTGACAGATGGTTTGACCTGTTATGATAATACATTGAATTGGTACAGACACAACGTTTGTTTTTATGGAATTACACTAGGGATTAAATTTATGCCAAAAATAAGAGGTCTGGAACCATTAAAACCTGATTTAGTGTATTAATGGAAATATAATCAAATAACCGTGATACAAACCAAATGGACGCAAAATATTTGACATAAAGATTGATACCTTACATCACTACATCAAATGAACGGACCATTTGGATTTTATAGGAGCACTCAAGACGCCTATCAACGTATATTAAGTTAAGTTATTTTGTTTTCATTAATTTTTTTTTTCTACTATATTCTTTAAATTTTTTTGAATTGTTCTTTGTTGGGGACCGTCATGGTTCTCTAGAGTGAATTGTTTTCATAGAGATTTTTCTTAGGTTAAGGCCGCATCGCCTTGTTTTTTTTTGATTTGATATCTCCTGGCATAACGGCGCATAGCTCCGTTATAACAAAATGGCAAAAATCTGATAATTGCGTTTTTTGAGTTTTTTGTTCGGTTATTTTGTTTTTTTTCAAGTTATTTGTTTCACAATTCAAAATCTATATCTTCTATCTATATATAAATACGCGACCATAAATTTTGCGGTACAATTTTAAAATATTTGCTCCATCAAAAGTGTGGCAATATGTATATTGTAGGAAAGGTCTTGAGTAGTAGATGTGTCGAAATAGTTATTTGTTTAACTAGGCAGCAAAGTAGTAGATTGACTGCCGCGGCTGATAGTTCATAGCCGAGCGAGCGAGGCTAGGAATTCAGCCAAGGCAGTCAATCTACCTTGCTGCCGAGTTGAACATATAATTTTTTCTCCGATTAATTACAATGATATGTAATTTAATAATTATTACTTTGAAAATAAAGCAAAATTTTAAAAATGAAAAAAAAAATCGATTAAAAAAATTTTTTTTTTAATCGCAATATCTGTTTATTACTATGAAGTCTAATTATTTTGCTGCCTAGGCAGCAAATTACTTGCTTTGCTGCCTAGGCAGGAAAAGTGCCACTTTGCTGACTGAAATAAGTCTGCAAAATTTATATTTGCTGTCTATCGGAGAAAAAATACTTTTTTTTGAATTTTCACGGGTTTTTCAGAAAAAATGGCAAAAATGTGATAATTGTGTTTTTTGAGTTTTTTGTTCGGTTATTTTGTTTTTTTTTTCAAGGAATTTGGTTCAAAATTCAAAATCAATCTATATTAATTAATTAAACTCTGAAATAATGTGTTGTAGCTATTTGGTTAGGAGGTCTATTTACAATTTCTATTTACAATGGCCGAATTTCAGCCATTGGGCGATTTTTAGTATCGATTTAAAGCTCAAAAGTACGAGATGAAAATCGCACAAATTCTAAACAAAGAAGCATAACTTATGTATGATTAAGCATGGACGGATATCATGATAAATAAACTAATTAAAAATGGTGGCACTTAGCCGATAGTTATTTGCAAACGGCAACAATGCGCATTAAAACCTATGAATTTACTTAGCTTTTCGCAGGAAGATTTGTAAAATTTTAAATTGTTGATCTATGGGCGTGACAACCACGCGTACTTTAGTCCCTACTATTGGCATATGAGTTTTCTTGCAATATCGTATACCACTGGCAATAGCAGTGAAATCTCATTAGCCAAAGTGATATCTTGGGGGTGCTGGCGGATGAAGATTTTTCAATCAACGATCAACCATCCCTTAGTCTTAGTTATGGAATATTCTTTGTTGACACGCTATTTTTTTTTAAATGAAATGTGTTTGGTAGTAGAAATTACAATGTGTGTCACAACAAGACATTAAAAACTTTTAAGAACAAGGTCCCACAACAACATTTTTTCTAAGGTGTTGATAGACGCAAATTTTTATATGATATGTTTTGATTATTTTAAACTAGCAGGACCCGGCGTACGTTGCTACGCCCTTAAAAAAGTTTGTGTGCGTAAATTTAGTTGAATTATCGTAAGAATAATTTCAAAGATGTTTGATACTAATCGAAAAACCGGTCTAAGAATGACAGCATTTAAGTGTTCGGTTTTTGGGTTTTGTGCTTTTCGGTTTTTGAGTTTTGTCGATTTATGGTCATCGTCTTATTTCGACATTTCTTCCAGAGTTTTAAAAAAATTTGGACGAACGTAATAATAAGACTAATTTGTAGCATAATATAAAAATAATAATAAGAGTACATAATACCATTTATAAATCCAGACTTATATACTAATCTAAAACCAGTCAAATCACTTCGTTTGTTGACATATTTGTATATATTTTACCGATTTCTTCAAATAACCTACATTGTTTGTTTGTTTTTGAAATTAATGGGGACGCGTATTATTCTTAATAAGTAAAACCTGTAGCTTTGATATTATTGTTCATAATCTTTTTCTTCAATAGAAAGGTTCCATTGCAATAACTTGCTGCATCAATGTTTCTAAAAAGAGAAAAAAAAAACGCCCATTTTCTATATTTTGAACATGTATAACATATATATAAACCAAATGAAATATGTATTACACATGTATATACACCAAACCAAGAACATGTTTGTTGTAAATTAGAAATATTTGTTACAACGTAATGTGTTGGATGCATATAATTGTATCATGTATGTATATAATAAATATATAAATGTATATAATTTACATCTAAATGAATTTGTTTGTCACATCATACTTTAATTTTCCATTTGCATGGTAATTCTGTTTTGCGGAAAAAAAAATCGATCAAAGATAACTGAGTGAAAGTTGAAAAAAAGCCATAAGTATAAAATATAATATACATTTAGGCAAACCATTAAGAAAATTAAAATTATTAATTAAGAAAACTAAATTAAATTTTAAAATTTCGGCTCCGAGGTGCATTAGTACCTGTTAATGGCCTTCTCCTGGCAAATTTTCAGACTCCTGTGTGCTGCAGATTTCGCTGGAGAGCGCACGCAGACAGACAAACACTTTATTTTATTATTATAGATATAAAAATGTGTATAATATTTGCTTGGAATGCTGATGGATGTGAAACCAATTAATTTTAATGATTTTAATTTAAACATTCTGAAATTTTAATTTGCAATGCTACAATACATGGAAGATACAAAAAAAACACAGCTATTTCACAGTTTTCACTTCTGTCGGCAGTCCCAAGACTGCCTTCTTTTTTTTGTTTTTAATAAATTTATTTGCTATTATTTGTTATTACAATATACCAAATATTTAATAAGTAAATCTAAAAACATAAACAAAATATGAATAAAAATTCAAAAAATCGCAAAATTGAAATAAAATCCATATGAATTGGAAATAAAAAATATGAATAGAATTAAAAAAATTAACAGAAAAATAAATAACTAAATTATAAAATTATAGAAAAACTTTGAAAAAAAAATTTTTTTAATTACAAAAACTTCTAACCACATAAGAAACCTCTGAAATCACAAAATCTTTCTCGAAATATACTTAACTTGTTTTGAGAAGAAAACTTATTGCTAATTGTGTATCAAAATATAATTCTGGCCATGCCCTCTTGGAAAAAATCCTGCAGACGCCCATGACTTTTCTACAATAAAGAAAATTGTTAGAATTTTTAAGATTACAGACGACGATAGTAATGGTAGGCTAGCAGAAATATTAGCAGTATCACAGGGTAAGCAAGCATTACATTACAATACAATATTTGCTATATATTTGCAACATAAGCAATTTATATGCGCGAATTTTCGTTTTGAGTAAATTTATTTGCTATGCCATTACAATATACCAAATAGTTACTCGACTATCTGTTGGCCAACCAGGTAGCAAATTATCTTTGCTTACTTTGTAGAAAATATATTTGCTATGCCATTACACTAAGTAAATAATCTTCAGAAAGTAATCTTGCGTATGTAGTGGTCATCCTTCTCGAAGAGAATTTGGTACTGGCTTTCTTGTTGGTGCACGCATACAAGAAGCCGTGATGAAATTCATCCCGGTCAGTGAGAGGATCTGCTACCTACGTGTACGTGGTACATATAACAATATTTCTCTTATTGCCGTGCATGCACCTACTGAAGCTAAGACCGTCGACGATTTGCATTTGAATTCGAATGATAATCGTGAGAGAATGACTGAGTTTGCATTATCAAATAATTTGAGAATTGCCAGTACGTTCTTTCCGCATCGATCGATTCATAAACAGACTTGGGTCTCACCGAATGGAAACACTCGAAATCAAATTGATCACGTTCTAGTAACAGCACGTTTCTTTTCGAGCGTTCGGGATGTGCGATCCTTTAGAGGTACATACATTGGAAGTGATCACTTCCTTGTATGTGCAACGATAAGGTTCCACTTCCCAAATCCAGGCATTCCAAAATTCAATCAACGGAAACGTTTTAACATCTCATCATTAAAGAATGCTGAAACAGAAGAGAGATATCAAATCCATATTGCCGAAACATTGGAGAAATCAGAAACCACTAATGAAGACGTCGATAAGTCATGGTATTTGCTCAAAGATGCTGTTTTAAGCGCTGCTGAGGGAATACTTGGACGACCACAGAACCACTCCCAGAAGCCATGGATGGATCAAGCATGCCTTGACGCTATTCAATACAAAAGAGATTGCTATCTGAAGTGTCTACAAGGACGCAACACCAGGTCCACGAAGGAGAACTATAAACTGGCAAGACAAGCCGCTACAAAGCTATGTAGACGAACGAAGAGAGAATGGTGGAAGAGACAGTGTGAGGAGATTGAAAGCTTCAATAAGGAACATCAATCGCGTACCTTCTTTCAACAGGTTAAAACCTTAAAGAAGGGCCCTCAAACTAGATCGACTGCTATTCAAAACGAAGATGGGGAGCTACAAGTAGACCTTAAAAATATTTTAGATACTTGGGCCGCTTATTTTGAGAATCTTCTCAACTTAAGTAACCAGCAACAAGTCGGGCGACGAGCAAAGCTTATTCCTGCGTCAAAGATTCATGTAGACAAACCCACCAAAGAGGAATTCGATGCGGCGCTGTCAAAATTAAAATGCAATAAAGCACCTGGTATCGACGATATAACATCCGAAATGATTGTACATGGTGGCGAAACTCTATCCTTAAGATTGTTTGAACTTGTTCAAATGGTCTGGAGGACTGAAACCATGCCACAGGACTGAAACACAGCTATGCTGATACCAATCCATAAAAAAGGTAATCGCCTACAATGTGCAAACTACAGAGGAATCGCTCTACTCTGCACAGCATATAAGATCTTTTCCTACATTTTGCTATCCAAAATCAATCCTTTTGCTAAACAACTGTTTGGAGAATATCAGTGTGGTTTCCGGCGGGGCCGAGGTACCACCAATGCACTTTTCTCGATAAGGATGATTTTGGAAAAGTGTCAAGAGTTCAACATACCTGTGCACCAACTTTTCGTTGATTTTAGGCAGGCCTACGGCTCTCTCGAACGAGAGACTCTATGGTCTGCTCTGGTGTCAATGGGAATTCCCGGTAAACTGATATCACTATGCAAAATGACAGTACAGAACTCTCAATGCTGTGTGCGAGTAGAGAACGAAATATCAAAGTTTTTTAAAGTCGACTCCGGATTAAGACAAGGTGATGCTATCTCTCCTATACTTTTTAATCTAGCCTTGGAATATGTGTGCCGTCAAAAGAAACTACCGACTAATAACAATATCTTGTCAATAAACTCAGTACAGATGATTGCTTACGCTTATGATGTTGTCATCCTCGGCCGCAGTGAAGCTGTTATGAGTGAGACTTTCAAGTCGCTTGAGAAGGGTGCTAGGAAAATTGGTCTGCAAATTAACTACAATAAAACCAAACATATGAATGTTTCAAAAGAGGCTGAGAAAAAAGATTTGATGTGCGGCGATGAACGAATTGAGGGAGTTGAATCTTTTAAATATTTGGGATCAATGCTTGACTCAAACAACAGCATACTTACAGATATTAAAGCTCGAATCGCTGCAGATAATCGAACTTTCTACTCAATCAAACCTCTCCTTGGATCACCGTATGTATCAACTAACACCAAGCTCAAGTTATACAAGACATTGATTAGACTGGTTGTGATGTATGGGTCACAAACGCGGACCCTTACACAAAATGACGAATCGCATTTATCTGTATTTGAGCGTAAGATCCTACGCTACATTTTTGGTCCACTTAAGACAGACGATGGAGAGTATAGAACCCGGTATAACTTTGAGATCAGAAACCTTCTTGAGGGTCCTGATATAATAGGTTGTATCCGTTCTAATAGGATTGCTTGGTTTGGGCATGTTCTACGAGCCGATTCACAGTCTGGAATGATTAGAAAAATGTACGTTAGTACCCCAGGGAGTGGTAGACCGCGAGGAAGACCACGACTACAATGGGAGACTGACGTAATAAACGACCTTAAAAAAATCGGCTGCCATGGTAATTATGTCGGTGTTGCGAATGACCGTGGTGAATATTCAAAGCTGATTAGCCTGGCAACGCTCCTACATGGAGCATGAACGCCTTTAAAAAAAAAAAAAAAATCTTGCGTATGGGAAAGACCCCCATGCATTTATTTAGACCCCCATGTTAATTTATTAGACTCCCAATCATTTATACATTTAGATAATATTATAGAGCTACGTAGCAGCATTTCATGCATCGCAGGGGTCAAGAAATAGTGGTTTTAAGACAAAGATCTTTTAAATATTTTAGTTTTTTTTGCTAGGGCTCGTTAGTTTTTTTGGTGCTTATTTTTTACTATGAATATTCTTACTTTACATAAAATTATTTTACATAAAATTGTAAAAAACCTAAATATTGTCAACGGATGACATGTTCAAAGCAGAATTCGTTCCATCAATAAGACGAAAATTATAATTATTTCACTTGCATACCCTGTCAGTTACAACCGCAACGATACCAGATATATAAACGTCGATTTTTTCGATACTTTTTATGTTCACCATTTTATTACATCAGTAAGTTATTACATCAAAACTTGACTTTTCTTAACCGATACTTTTTGGTATTCATAGATGAGAATCTCGAATGGATTGGGCCTTATTACGCATCTAGTTTCGACAAAGAATGTTTGCATTGCATCTTCTTCTATTTCCGACCATCGACAAATAACTATTGTCAAATATCTAAAGTAAACGTTCATTTTACACTTTGAAATCTTTAGCAGCACTTTAAACCACAATTTCACATCTTTATAATATGTGATATAATAAAAAGGAATTTAAAATGAATACATTGTTTAAAATTCCTTCAATGGCATCTTTTATAAGTTTTGTATCGTTGACTTATGCATAGTTTTATATCATAAATTCATAATATAAATTCCTTCGAAATATGAATGGATAGAAAAAATAATGTGTGAAGTCAAGACACAAACAGTTTCGTTTGAGTATTTCAAGACTTATAAAGCTGGAAAAGTTAATTATTTATACAAAACAAAATGTTTGCAAACGAGTGTCATATGCTTGCTCTTACTATAAGTGTTTTTAATTTAAATATGTTCGAAGAATATGCAAATGAAAGTGTGTTCTGCTTTATTTATGCATATATAACAACCACTTCCACATTTGATTTCATTACAAGTCTGCTAACTGCTTTGATTGTAACATGGTGCTTATATATATATAAGGATTTAAAACTTATTAGTAATTAAATTATTTATTTATTCCTTTGAAGTTAAATTTTTTCTCATCGCTGTTCTACGAAAGATTAACCATGTGATATTTTTTGTTCGGATAATTTAATAAATAGTTTCCCCTAAACAATAGCAATACAATTATTCTTGCGTAACAGCCCAGGCTTTATTAACAATAACATATATGTATATTCGTGATGTTTGTGAGCAATTAAACTTAAGTAACTAGGGAAATACTTTGAATTACTTTGGTCTGAAAGACCTAAGTATTACATTCATGAGCTCAAAGTTAAATTCTGACCTCCAATTTTTTTGGCATTTCTCGGCGTTTTAGGACCTACTGATTCTAAACAAGCAAAAAAATGTATGTCTGACTGCCGGCCGGCTGGCCGTCACAACCGACGATATCTAGAAAACCGCTGGACGAATTTCTAATTTTTTCTTCTAAAAATGGGAAGAGCCGAAAGGATGATGTGTTCGATAACTGTACCGGAAGTGTGTCAAAAAAATCGTCAAGTGTGTCAAAAATAGCAAATTTTCAATTTTTGGCTTAAAAAACGTTCATTTTAAGTGATTACGAGTAGGAACATTAAATTTGGAGAAATATTGATGGTCGGGATTGGTATGTGAGACCAAAATCTAGATTATTGTATTATAAGTTTGTCAAAAAAATGTTGTCAAGTGTGTCAAAAGAAAGATTTTTATTTATTTTTCTACTCAATTTTTTGGAAAAAAAAAATAAAATTAATAATTTGTATGACATGAAATAGTATTTTAATCAATGAGTGTACAATGAAATAGTTTATTCTCAAGCAAAAGTTTAAAATTTGAGCGAGGCACGGGCGAGAATTTTAATTTGCGAGAGAATAAAATTCATTAAACACGAATCGATTACAATACTTTATTCTCTGACAAAGAATTGTGTATTATAAAAAATAAAAACGTTTGCTTCAATTAAAACAATAAATCTTTATTGTTTTAATTGATAAATCAAATTTCTTATTAAAAAAAATTCGGACAAGTGCGAATAAAATTCGCTCGCCAAGGGTTCCGTGAATGTAAAAGAAAACAATATCAAAAATAAATGACATAAAGCTATGTTGTAAAGTGGCGATTTAGAGCGCCAGACTATGGACGCATAACAGAATAAATGTTTAATCGTAGTCGTCAATAGTAAATGTCAATCACATCTACATTGATCAAAAATGTTACTTGAAGTTAAATCTTATCCATAGCTGTTTATGTTAACTAAAGAAAGATTTAACCAGTATTTTAATGGTTTAAATTGGGAATATATGTTTTATAAATCAGCGTCGAAATATAGGGTGGTATACATACACTTAAAATAGTACTTTTTTATCAATAACTAAAAAACTGTGCATCGCAAAATTTCAAAAAATATAGCAATGTTTCTTAAATTAAATGCTCTTTCAAATGACACCCCACTCGTTTGGGGTTTTAGTAAGTTAGTTAGTTTTATAAGCACCTCAAATTTTAAGTTCATCGGATTAATGGTTCACGAGATAATCGAAATAATGTAAAAACACGTTGTACTCTATATGCACCTATAGTGTTCCGTATAAAAAACGGAACCCTAAAAACCCTAATGATAAATATCCATCCTATACAATCAACCAAGTTCAACTAAACGAAATAGGAGAATTTATAACAAATTCAAAAATTCAAAAATTTCCATGTCCAATTTCATTTTAAATTACATTTACGTCATAAAAACAGCTAAATTTTTTTCCAAAAAATTGGCTAAAAAAATAAATGAAATCATTTTTTGACACACTTGACATTATTTTTTGACAAACTTTAATGCCATAATGCTCTATAATAATAATAAAATATCATGTCATACAAACTATTTATTTTATTTATTTCCAAAAAAATTGGGTAAAAAATAAATAAAAACCTTTCTTTTGACACACTTGAAAACATTTTTTGACAAACTTATAATGCCATAATTCTCAATAATAATAATAAAATTTCATTTCAAACAAACAATTTTATTTTTTTCCAAAAAATTGGGTAAAAAAATAAATAAAAATCTTTCTTTTGACACACTTGACAACATTTTTTTGACAAGCTTATAATGCAATAATCTAGTTTTCGATCTCTCATACCAATCCAGACCATCAAGATTTCTCCAAATTTAATGTTCCTACTCGTAATCACTTAAAATGAACGTTTTTTAAGCCAAAAATATGAAAATTTGCTATTTTTGACACACTTCCGGTACAGTTATCGAACACAGCGTCCTTTCGGACCTGTCCATTGTAAATCTTATTTTTAGAGAAGAAAAAATTTTGAAATCCCTCCAGCCGTTTTCCCTGCAGCGTAGGTAGGTAATGACGGACGGCCAGCCTAACGGACGGCCGACAGACAGACATACATTTTTTTTGTTGCTTTTTTAGAATCAGTAGGTTCTAAACGTCGAGAAATGCCAAAAAAAGTGGGGGTAAGAATTTCAATTTTGGCTCATGAATGTAATACTTAGGTCTTTCAGACCGAAGTAATTTGATTTTTGAACAAAACTTATAAAAGCAATTGTGATTATAATTTGAAAATATGGAGGGGCTGAAATCTCACAGCTCTGAGATATCAAGACTTCGGTCTGGGTTAAGGATTTTGATATAGTTTTCGGCAAAAAACTTTTATGAGGACATGGTTTTTAGTTTTGGGCAGCGATGTATATCAAACATAACTCTTTGTTAAAGTACAAGTATTTTTTATCTCTGTTTAAAAATTTATTACAAAACTAACACGAAACATCAATACGTTGCCGGAAAATTATAATCAAAATTCCAAAAATATTGTTAAATTAAATAAAATCAAACTTTTTCAAAATTCCAAATATATCCCAAAAATTAGAATAAAATCAAATATTTAAATTTTTTATAAATTCCAATAATATTTCAAAGATTCTTAAAAATTCAAACTTTTTCCAAAATTCTAAAAATATTGCAAAAATTATTACAAAATCAAAAATTGAAAATTTTTTCAAAATTCCAAAAATTATAATAATATCGAAAATTAAAAATTTTTCAACATTCTAAAAATATTCCAAAAATTCTTACAAAATCAAAAATTAAAACTTTTTCCGAAATTCTAAATATATTGCAAAATACAAAATCAAAAATACAAACTTTTTCAAAATTCCAAAAATATTTCAAAAACTATAACAAATTCAAAAATTTCCATGTCCAATTTCATTTTAAATTACATTTACGTCATATAAACAGCTACATTTTTTTTCCAAAAAATTGGCTAAAAAATAAATAAAATCATTTTTTGACACACTTGACATTATTTTTTGACAAACTTATAATGCCATAATTCTCTATAATAATAATTAAATATCATGTCATACAAACTATAAATTTTATTTTTTTCTAAAAAAAATTGGCTAAAAAATAAATAAAAACCTTTTTTTTGACACACTTGACAACATATTTTGACAAACTTATAATTCCATAATTCTCAATAATAATAATAAAATTTCATTTCAAAGAAACAATTTTATTTTTTTCCAAAAAATTGGGTAAAAAACTAAATAAAAATCTTTTGACACACTTGACACCTTTTTTTGACAAACTTATATGGCATTATAATTCTCAATAATAATAATAAAATTTCATTTCAAACAAACCATTTTGTTTTTTCCAAAAAATTGGGTAAAAAAATAAATAAAAATCTTTCTTTTGACACACTTGACAACATTTTTTTGACAAACTTATAATGCCATAATTCTCAATAATAATAATAAAACTTCATTTCAAACAAACAATTAACTTTATTTTTTTTCCAAAAAATTAGGTAGAAAAATAAATAAAAATCTTTCTTTTGACACACTTGACAACATTTTTTTGACAAACTTATAATGCAATAATCTACTTTTTGATCTCACATACCAATCCCGACCATCAAGATTTCTCCAAATTTAATGTTCCTACTCGTAATCACTTAAAATGAACGTTTTTTAAGCCAAAAATATGAAAATTTGCTATTTTTGACACACATAATGATTTTTTTGACACACTTCCGGTATAGTTATCGAACACAGCGTCCTTTCGGACCTGTCCCTTGTGAATACCTATTTTTGGAAACAAAAATTTTTGAAATCCCTCCAGCGGTTTTCCCTGCAGCGTAGGTAATGACGGCGGACGGCCGGCCGGCCGGCAGACAGACATACATTTTTTTTTTTTGCTTTTTTAGAATCAGGAGGTCCTAAAACGTCGAGAAATGTCAAAAAAAGTGGGGGTAAGAATTTCACTTTGAGCTCATGAATGTAATACTTAGGTCTTTCAGACCGAAGTAAAATGGAGGGGCTGAAATCTCACAGCTCTGAGATATCAAGATTTTGGTCTGGGTTAAGGATTTTGTTATAGTTTTCGGCAAAAAACTCTTATGAGGACATGGTTTTTAGTTTTGGACAGCAATTTTTATCAAACATAACTCTTTGTTAAAGTACAAGTATTTTTTATCTCTGTTGAAAAATTTATTACAAAACTAACACGAAACATCAATACGTTGCCGGAAAATTATAATAAAATTCCAAAAATATTGTTCAATTAAATAAAATCAAACTTTTTCAAATTCCAAAAATATTCCAAAAATTAGAATAAAATCAAATATTTAAACTTTTTCCAAATTCCAATAATATTTCAAAAATTCTTAAAAATTCAAACTTTTTCCAAAATTCTAAATATATTGCAAAAATTATTACAAAATCAAAAATTGAAAATTTTTTCAAAATTCCAAAAATTATAATAAAATCAAAAATTAAAAATATTTCAAAATTCTAAAAATATTCCAAAAATTCTTACAAAATCAAAAATTAAAACTTTTGCCGAAATTCTAAAATATTGCAAAAATTATTATAAAATCAAAAATACAAACTTTTTCAAAATTCCAAAAACATTTCAAAAACTATAACAAATTCAAAAATTTCCATGTTCAATTTCATTTTAAATTACATTTACCTCATAAAAACAGCTACATATTTTTTCCAAAAAATTGGCTAAAAAAATAAATGAAATCATTTTTTGACACACTTGACATTATTTTTTGACAAACTTATAATGCCATGATTCTCTATAATAATAATAAAATATCATGTCATACAAACTATTTATTTTATTTTTTTCTAAAAAAATTGGGTAAAAATTAATAAAAACCTTTCTTTTGACACACTTGAAAACATTTTTTGACAAACTTATAATGCCATAATTCTCAATAATAATAATAAAATTTAATTTCAAAGAAACAATTTTATTTTTTTCCAAAACAGTGGGTAAAAAACTAAATAAAAATCTTTTGACACACTTGACAACATTTTTTTGACAAACTTATAATGCAATAATCTAGTTTTTGATCTCAGATACCGATCCCGACCATCAAGATTTCTCCAAATTTAATGTTCCTACTCGTAATCACTTCAAATGAACGTTTTTTAAGCCAAAAATTTGAACATTTGCTATTTTTGACACCTATAATGATTTTTTGACACACTTCCGGTACAGTTATCAAACACAGCGTCCTTTCGGACCTGTCCCTTGTGAATACCTATTTTTAGAAAAAAATTTTTGAAATCCCTTCAGCCGTTTTCCCTGCAGCGTAGGTAATGACGGCCGGCCAGCCGGCCTACAGATAGACATACATTTTTTTTTTGCTTTTTTAGAATCAGTAGGTCCTAAAACGTCGAGAAATGTCAAAAAAAGTGGTGGTAAGAATTTCACTTTTAGCTCATGAATGTAATACTTAGGTTTTTCAGACCGAAGTAATAATTTTAATGAAATCAAAACAATTGGACCAATTAGAATCATACCAATTAAATAATGATAATTTTTTTATAGGAAAATTTTCATTAGACAATAGGTTAAGTTCATTAGGCTATAGGTTAGAAAACAATACAATAATACACACTATTATTATCGAAAAAACATACAAATAAAGCTGATATAATTAAATGGAAGAGAATAAATATATTATTATTATAGAGAATTATGGCATTATAAGTTTGTCAAAAAAATATTTTTTTATTTTTTTTTTTTTTTTTTTTTTTTTTTTTTTTTTTTTTATTTTTTATTTATTTATTTATTTATTTATATATATTATACATACATAAGCTTGCAGCTTTTTAATTATATGTTTTAATAAGTTATATACTATGGCGTACAAGAATTTTATTTTTTCAATTTTACTTTTCCTTATAACTAATTGAATTACAAAAAAAAAATAAGATAACTAAACTTAATGAAGAACTTATAGTTAGAATAGTCAGGATAGTTTTTTTTTAATTTCATTTCATTTTTAATAATATGCAATACACAAATAACCACTATTTACAAAAATAATTATAATTTATGTCAATTGTTACAACCTAAACTATTTCAAAGTTGAAAAAATTACGATATTCTTTTCGAAAACTATTGAATGATTGCGCTGATTTAATATTTACAGGTAAGGAATTCCATTTGGAGATACCTCGAGCAAAAAAAGACGAGTTCAGCATATGTGTACTATTTCGTGGTACAATAAGATTATTTAGTCTCTGCGAAGTAGTTCGAGTAAGTTTAAGAAAAAGGTATATTGGTTCCTCTGTTTTCAACAACCGGTAGAAAATACAATTATTTTTGAAATTTAAAAATTCTCGAAAGCTGCATCCAGTGACTTTGTTTGCATATGACGAAACATGATCAAATTTACGTAACTTAAAAACATAACGTATGCAGGCATTAAACAATAATTGCAGCTTATGAAAATATATTTCATGCATTCCAGAGAAAACCGAACTACAATACGAAAAATGAGGCATGACATACGTTTGGATGAATTTACGTCGCAATGCCGTTGAAGTGAAACTTGTGGTTGACCATAAGGTTCGGAGTATACCGAAAATTTTATTGCTCAAATAATTTGTATGATGCTCCCATGATAAACGTTTGTCCATTATTAACCCCAGATTTTTCACACTATCCGCAAAGCTGACATTTATATTATTAACTGTAACATTTGAAAGTCCTTCAGTATTGACCTTTTGATTTGAGAGAATAATACACTGCATTTTGTTAGGATTTAACTGCAGCTTATTTTCAATAGACCAATTCCATATTTTTTCAATATCCGAATTGATTTCAGAGATACACTGATTCATTTCAGCTTTGGTTCCACTGTTGTATATTTGCAAATCATCAGCATAAATATGATACTTTGAATACAACAAATGCGTTGGAAGATCATTAATAAATAATGAGAACAATATCGGTCCTAGCACGGATCCCTGCGGTACACCAGATGAAAGTTCCATGCGCTCTGAAATTGAAGAGGTATCTAATGTGCACGTCGCTTTTTTATGTACTTCTTGAGAGCGGCCGCTCAGATATGACAAAATTAATCTACAAGTCAAGGAATGAAAATTAAAATTACGCAAAAGTTTTAATATCAGCAGAAGGCGATCAACCGAATCAAATGCCTTACTAAAGTCTAGTAAAACAAGCGCATTTATTCTACCTGCATCCAAATCCCTTCTAATGTCGTCCACAATATTTAAAAGAGCTGTCTCTGTACCATGGTTAGGGCAATAAGCGGATTGAAACCTGTCTAAAAGTTTGTGCTCATTTAAGAAGGCAATTATTTGCTTTGCAAGAACTTTCTCAAAAACTTTTGACAGGCTTGGGAGCAAGATTATTGGACGAAAATCTGTTAATTGGGTTGGTTTTGAAATTTTTGGTAATGGTATTACCTTAGCTACTTTCCAACATGTAGGAAAAATTGATGCAGAAATTAAATTATTAAATATATATAAAATAAATCGGCCAATTAATGGGAAAATCAATTTAATAAATTCTAGTGGGATTTCGTCTGTACCACTTGCATTTGATTTTATAGATTGAAAGGCTTGAAAAAGTTCGCTTAAGTCAATATGTTCAAAACAAAACTGATTTAAAGTTGAGCTACTGTAATTATCACTTAATTGATCTATAATTGGAACCGATTTATCTGAAGGATTAGCTTGCATTGCCTTACAGAAATGACGATTAAGCTCATCAGCAGAAAAGGGAATTTCATGTTCAATTTTCTCTTTCCCAAATCCTAGTTTTTTTACATTTTTCCAAAATTTATTTGGTGGTTGTTTAGGGTTTAAGAAACTAGAAAGAAATGCTGCTTTGGTTTTTCTTATAAGATAAGTAACACGATTACGACTACGTTTAAAGTCTATGTAAGCACTCTCAGTCCTAAACTTTTTCCATTGTTTATATGAGAAATCACGTAGTTCCATTTCTGTCAATATTTCATCGGTTATCCATTTAGGCTTAGACGGTTTAATAACAATCTCCTTTATGGGAACGTTTGCATTGTACAAATCAGAAATCAGCTTATTTAAGGTATCAAGTTGATTTTCAACTTCAGGAATATAATAAATTTGTTCCCATGGTAATGATAAACAATGTCTTGATAGGTTATTTACATTAAGGTTCTTAAAGTCACGAATTTTAATTTTAGCTGGACGACGGTCATGGTGGACATCATAGGCACAGAACAATAAATCATGATCAGACCCCGCATACAGTTGGTTGACAAATTTCATTTTATTCGTGTTTGTTATAATTAGATCAAGTAAAGAAGGAAAATCACCATGTTTAGGAAAATGTGTTGGTTCAGAATTTACAATTTCCAAAGACAAACTATTTAGAAGATTTTTAAATTTATTAATAGCTGGGTTTGTCCTTAAAACATCATAGTTGAAATCTCCGCATAAAATTATATCTGAGTAAGATGGCGAATAATCCGAAAGTATTTTTTCAAGATCAGAACAACAATTTTCTTTTGGTGGTTTGTATGCTGCTCCTAATAAGATTTTTGAAAAAGGAAATATTAATTCTATTAAAGTTATTTCAAGATTAGATTTTACAGAAGCAAAAATGATTTTCGATGGAATGGAAGACTTTACATAGATACAGATGCCCCCACCTCGTTTATTCAATCTATCAGATCTATATAATTTAAAACCGGGTATAGAAATACTTTGATTAGAAATACTTTCATTTATTACTATGGCCCTTTAACGGAGCCAGTTGTTGTGTTGGACCTTTATTACGAAATATATTATTCAAAAAGAAAATTCTATACAAATAAACGGGATGGCCGTGTTGCCCCCACATAAACCCGGTCTTGGGAACCTCTTATATACACTGAAGGCTCTAGCCTAACATTTCCAGAAGGAAATCAAAATTTGAATTCAATTCAAAAAAAATTCAATAAAAAAGAATGGAATGTAATATATATATAAAAATATTGACATATAATTGTATAAAAACCTTATTTTAGTATTTTTTTGTTGAAGCTGCTTCAGAGTTTTCAGGATTTTTATCTGGATGCCATTTTAAAGCTAATTTCCTGTATGCTTTTTTTAATTTCTGCGTCTGATGCGGTTTTAGTAACATCATGTATTTTGTAATAATCAACCATTTTTGTATATTGTTTGTGTTAATTTTTTTGATTAGCAATCCCTTATCTTATATGGTGAAGGTAAACTTTGACAAATTTTGAAAATTGAATAACTATGTGGTATCGTTTCTGATTTTTTTAACATTGAAACTACCACAACCATAAAACCATATGATAACAGTACAAACTCATGTATTATCATTGAACAAACAGCTATTCAAATTGTCGATAAAATATTTTGTCAATAAAGTAACACGACCTTGACATCCTCACTCTTCATCCACAGGTAAAACAAAAAAACTTAAAATTGTTTTATAATTTTCCATATATTAATTCAAACGAAACAATAGTAATACACTAAAACAATGTTTTCTTAATCCCAAAAACGGAATGCAAATCTTAAATTAAACATTTTGTTTTCAAGCACAATCAATGGAATTATACTAATTTTAATCCAATAGGATAAGAAAATTAGACTAAGAGAGTTATGTTTGATTGAATGACACGTCACAAACATATATAGATTTTTTTTGTATTTAAATTTGAGCTAATGAAATGGAAATCACAGACATATAAACTTGAACTAAATTTTGACTAGGAAAATTGCACTATTAAAAGAATTGAGTTAATTGAACTAATAAAAAAACCTTAATTTAATTAAAATTTTACTACTTAAATTTAACTTAATTTTAAGAAAAAAGACATGAATGCAAAATTCAGCTTTATAATTTGACATCCATGAGAAGAGTGATCTTATCATTTTTCATCTTCCAATCAATAAAATCAAAACGTGTAAATCCAAAGATTCAACAAAAATTAGCAACGACATCTGTTTGTTAGAATTGGAAATAAAATTGAGTACGCTCGTTTGTTTTTTATAGTATATTCGAAATTTAACTAAGTATTAGAAAATTTTAAAATTATTATTAATGTAAAAGTGAACTGAAACTAATGAAATAAATTTTATTAGAAAAAGGAGATGAATTGGTTTTATTGTTGTTTAGGCGAATATAGCGGACGTTACACCATGAATTCAAGGTAAAAACCACGATTTTTACCCTTGAAATCACAAAAACGTCGTCACCCCCTCTACGTCAGAAACCACCGAAGCACTATTAAACTTAAACTACTAATAAAAATTCTAATAACTAATAAAAAAAATTATAATAACTATAGTAATATTAAATTTAACACCTATTTAAATTCTAAAAACCGAAAATTAAATTTATAACTATAATAACTAATAACTAAGAATAGATGTTTAATTTATGAAAACTAATAATTCTAACAACTAATTTTAATTTTATAATAAAAAAAAAATTATAGGCTTGGTATATAGAAAACAGACGCTAGAGACTTCGATGGTAAAACCCGCAAAATCATGACTCGCAATCACCAACAATAGTAAAACCAATTCTCAACAAAAAAATGGAGTTAGTACACTGTAAAAGTGAAAACAATGAAAAACCCAAAACGAAAAAACAACGAACGCCCAAAAAAAAAATTTGTAAAAACAAACTTGTAAAGGAACAAAAAAAACACTGTCGCCGCTAATCTTTACTTCACCTTTCACAAAAATTCCTATAATATTGTATATAAAAATATAATTTATTTATTTAATTTCAGATATACTGAAATATATATATATACCTAAAATTAGTTATTGGACGATAGCACCCCTAAAATATGTTTATTTATTTTTTTAAAAAAAATTGAAAAAATAAAAATATTCAAAAGAATGCTTATTTATCGGATGCACCGTCTTAACTTTGATTTATTTATTTTTTTTTTTAAAAAAAAACAAAATATTTATTTATATCTTGACGTAAAGCTTAATTAAGAAAATTTATTTTATTTAGCTACCTAAAATTAACTTAAATTTAAAAAAATTATTTATTTAATAAAAATTTTATTTAATTAATTTTCAAAAAATTTGTTTTATTTATTTTATCTTTATTTAATAATATAAGAGATTCCCAAAATCAAGATTCGTCTGGAGACAATTTAAAAAGTAAGTATGGTACAATATCCATTTCATTTAAATTTGAAATATCGCGTTCGCGAGCCCACTCCAACAATGCATGTGAGAACTGACTAGAAAAGCCCCTAACGACCAGATTCTACAGAACAGATTCTCCCCAACCTAATAAAATAATCACAACTGTCACGATTAGACACTAGGTCCACTTCTACTGACCCAGTTGTGCTTGTTTACCCTACAAATAAATTACAACTAAACCTAATGCGAAAGTTGAAGAACGCTCCCGAGCACCAGACTTCAAATCCTAAACTCTATGAAAAACTGATCTATTGTAAAAGCTAAGTGGAAAAATGGAAAAGTTTTTGAATTTGTATGAGGTGAAGCCTCTGATCCTGAAAGCAAAAGTATAATTGGTTCTTCTCTTCATTACACCGAAGAAGCCTCTGAGCAAAGAATGGTATTACTGGTTTGCACCTAAGTACAAACACAGCAACACCACTCCTCGTCCCTGAGAACTTCCTCGCCGAATGAAGAGAAGAAACAAATGTTCTTCGATCGCATAACCCCGGTGGCCATAGGCGATCTAAGAACGACATCAATGTTAAAGAGTGAAGCTCTATGGATGGCTTTTTAGGCCTACCGCTGAGAGAAATTTATATCTTTAATCTACTCTATATACAAAAACCATTTACTAGTATATACCAATATCGATATTCCAAAAAAAAATATTTACAAAAAATATTTACATTGTATATATAAGAAAAAAATATATGTACATTATATACAATATGTACAATATGTACATGGTATGCAAAATATATTTTTAATTATCTAAATGCAAAAAAGTTATTTACAAAAATATTTAGGTATACAAAATATATTTTTAATTATTTAAATGCAAAAAAGTTATTTACAAAAATATTTACAAGATGTACATTATGTACAAGACTATGTACAATATGTACATCGACAGCATAAAAAACAATCCCTAAAAAAAATGCTGACCCCAAAACGGTTTTTTTCCAACTTAAAAAAAAATTAGTCTTAACTAATTATACAGGGGGGGCAGGGGCCTCCTGATTGAGTTGTACATGTTGAAAAACTCAAAAACAAATATCTATATCTACTTACAAATATTTTTTCCAAAACCAATAATAAAAAAACTGCGGTTTAAATTATTTACCGTTTCCTATTAAAGATTTAAAATTTAGATAGTATTCTAACAAAAATATATTATTTTACGTTAATATATTATTTTTATATATTATATATTATTTTTAAGGAAAAAATATATTATTTTTAAGGAAAAATTAATTTTAAAGGTAATTTTTTAAATAAAAAAAAAATTAATTTGATTACACCAAAAAACCCACTGGTTTATCAAAAAAACCTAAACTGGTTTTATTTTTCCAAAAAAAATTAAAAAAAATATACCGGTTGGCAACACCCAAACCGGTTGACAACGCCCTATATAAAAAAATATCCCTTACAAAGCCCCAGGTCTTTGTTTCGGAACGCCAGTTATTACTATGGCCCTTTAACGGAGCCAGTTGTTGTGTTGGACCTTTATTACAAAATATATTATTCAAAAAGAAAATTCTATACAAATAAACGGGATGGCCGTGTTGCCCCCACATAAACCCGGTCTTGGGAACCTCTTATATACACTGAAGGCTCTAGCCTAACATTTCCAGAAGGAAATCAAAATTTGAATTCAATTCAAAAAAAATTCAATAAAAAAGAATGGAATGTAATATATATATAAAAATATTGACATATAATTGTATAAAAACCTTATTTTAGTATTTTTTTGTTGAAGCTGCTTCAGAGTTTTCAGGATTTTTATCTGGATGCCATTTTAAAGCTAATTTCCTGTATGCTTTTTTTAATTTCTGCGTCTGATGCGGTTTTAGTAACATCATGTATTTTGTAATAATCAACCATTTTTGTATATTGTTTGTGTTAATTTTTTTGGTTAGCAATCCCTTATCTTATATGGTGAAGGTAAACTTTGACAAATTTTGAAAATTGAATAACTATGTGGTATCGTTCTGATTTTTTTAACATTGAAACTACCACAACCATAAAACCATATGATAACAGTACAAACTCATGTATTATCATTGAACAAACAGCTATTCAAATTGTCGATAAAATATTTTGTCAATAAAGTAACACGACCTTGACATCCTCACTCTTCATCCACAGGTAAAACAAAAAAACTTAAAATTGTTTTATAATTTTCCATATATTAATTCAAACGAAACAATAGTAATACACTAAAACAATGTTTTCTTAATCCCAAAAACGGAATGCAAATTTTAAATTAAACATTTTGTTTTCAAGCACAATCAATGGAATTATACTAATTTTAATCCAATAGGATAAGAAAATTAGACTAAGAGAGTTATGTTTGATTGAATGACACGTCACAAACATATATAGATTTTTTTTGTATTTAAATTTGAACTAATGAAATGGAAATCACAGACATATAAACTTGAACTAAATTTTGACTAGGAAAATTGCACTATTAAAAGAATTGAGTTAATTGAACTAATAAAAAAACCTTAATTTAATTAAAATTTTACTACTTAAATTTAACTTAATTTTAAGAAAAAAGACATGAATGCAAAATTCAGCTTTATAATTTGGCATCCATGAGAAGAGTGATCTTATCATTTTTCATCTTCCAATCAATAAAATCAAAACGTGTAAATCCAAAGATTCAACAAAAATTAGCAACGACATCTGTTTGTTAGAATTGGAAATAAAATTGAGTACGTTCGTTTGTTTTTTATAGTATATTCGAAATATAACTAAGTATTAGAAAATTTTAAAATTATTATTAATGTAAAAGTGAACTGAAACTAATGAAATAAATTTTATTAGAAAAAGGAGATGAATTGGTTTTATTGTTGTTTAGGCGAATATAGCGGACGTTACACATTTAACCAACTTTCAACAATGCATATAACATCAATTTGTACTCCCTCTAAAAGACAAAGCAATTGATCAAATTTTTTTGGAAGACTATGAATATTGACATGGCATATATTAAGACCACTATATCTATTTAATGATGTCCTCATTACTATATTTGAATAAAACAGCTTGCTTTTCACAGAAGTAGTATTTTGTCTGGAAGTATCTTTTAAATTAGACTGTTCCCTAGCCGTTATCATATTGCGCTTTCATCCATACTCGAAAAGAAGAAACAGTTGTTATATGTGAATTCAGTTTGATACAATTAACATCAATTCTCTTAATATAATGTAAAGTGGTTATCCTAATCATTCTAATCTTAAAAATACAATTTAATAAAAACAAAAGAAATAAACATTATCAATTAACTTAAATATCTATATTCAAATACTCACACAAACAAGGCAAAAGTTATTAGTTATACGAAAATTTTCTTTTTCGATCTACATTATGTAAATTCAAATTTTTCAGGATGTAATTTTTGTAGCTGTTGTTTTAGAACGTGTTTGTATATTTAAAGTAGCGTTATCATCAGCTGGTGTTAATGTTGATGTTAAACAAACAAGATCGTCCGTCTTGTCTGTGTTGTTATTTTCATTTGATTCTACAAGTTTTGATTTATGTATTGCAATATTTTTAGACTCCAGCTGATCAATATTTTGAATTAGTATAGGTGTTATTCTCTCAACCGGAATAATGTGAACCAGGCCATTTTTTGTGAAACATTTTAAAATCATTTTTGAATTTTGCAACACTTTGGCTTTTCGAAGAATATTGGCGTTTTTACTAGTTAGACTATCGTTGCAATATATTCGAGATTCAAGTTCTAATCCAATGTCCGATAATTTAAGATTGCCTTTTGTTTTATATTTGGATAAAAATTCAGATTTCATATATCTATGTTGAAAACGAACTACAATGGATGTTGTTACGGCATCTCTAACTTTCTTTGGCTTAAGACGAAAAATTGCTGTAATTTCCTGTTCGGCAATAGTAATTTGTAGAGCTTTACAAATGTTTGAAAATATGTCACTCTCGGAAACATTCTTAAGAAAAGGTATACCGCTAACCAACATATCACATGACCTTTTATCCCTTTCTAAAGCATCGATCCTATTATCCAGATGTTTAACTTGTTTACAAACTTTATCCACTTCTTCAATCACCTTACATATTTCGGATTTAATTTCTGAATTCACTTCACCAACATATTTTAAAACTTCTAGATGACTCTTTTGAATTTTGTTTTCCATATTTGTTAGTTTAATGTTAATGGAATCGATAAATTTCGATAAATTTTCAGATTTGTTAGCCATTTTTCACTCTCGAAAAACAAAAATGTAATGATTTAGATTTTACTATTGAATATAAAGCACAATTTTATTAATATTTGGCAATTATTTTATGATATAACACCTTTTCAGTTAGAAATTAGAAAAACACAATTTTAATTACGCCAGAACATTATCAAAAAAAAAAAAATATAAAAATTAAATTACAATGAGATCGATTTATACATGTTTACTCTATGGTCGCCATAATGAATAAATAATGTCAAGCGTGTCAAAAAATGATTTCATTGATTTTTTTAGCCAATTTTTTGGGAAAAGAAATGTAGCTTTTTTTATGACGTAGATGTAATTGAAAATGAAATTGGACATGGAAATTTTTTAGAATTTTTGGAATAAATAATATTTTAGAATTTAGAAAAAGTTTAAATATTTGATTTTATTCCAATTTTTGGAATATTTTTAGAATTTTGAAAAAAAAAAACTTTTTAATTTTATGTATATTCTTAGAATTTTGAAAGAAGTTTCCATTTTTGAATTTTTAAGAATTTTTGGAACCTTATTAGAATTTAGAAAAAGTTTAAATTTTTGATTTTATTTTTGGAATATTTTTAGAATTTAAAAAAAAAATAGAATTTTTGAATTTTATATATTCATATTTTTAGAATTTTGAAAAAGTTTCAATTTTTGATTTTGTAAGAATTTTTGGAATATTTTTGGAATTCTAAGAAATTTTAAATTTTTGATTTTATTATAATTTTGGAAAAAGTTACATTTTTTGATTTTTTTATAATTTTTGCAATATTTTTAGAATTTTTGAAAAAAGTTTTAATCTGTGATTTTGTAATAATTTTTGAAATATTTTTAGAATTTTGTTTGCAAAAACTTTGAATTTTTTATTTTACAATATTTTTGGAATTTAGAAAGAAATATGAATTTGTGATTTTGAAATATTTTCTCGAAACTAAATGGACAGGTTTTTGAGTAGTTTGCTGATTGTATAATATTTTCACTAAATTATGTTATTATATGATCTGTTATAGTTTTCCAACAACGTATTGATGTTTCGTGTTAGTTTTGTAATACGTATCTAAACAGAGATAAAAAATACATGTACTTTAACAAAAAGTTATGTTTGATATAAATTCCATTTCATATCGCTGCCCAAAACTAAAAACCATTTCCTCATAAAAGTTTTTTGCCGAAAACTATATCAAAATCTTTAACCCAGACCGAAATCTTGATATCTCAGAGCTTGAGATTTCAGCCCCTCCATATTTTATAATTTCAATCCAAAGGCATTGTTGGAAATAAATCAGAAAAAAACTCTGTTTTTCTCTTTTGCGTGTTTCGGTTGGAATTCGAACTCATAACCTCATCAGTGCCAGAATGAGTTCAAATCCTTTGGCAGACATATCAGACAGACATGGCAGACATTCACTTCGTCACCAATGCGATGATATTTCGATATATGTAAATATGAATATATGTAAATATTAGCAAAAGTGAATTTAAATTGACTTTAAACGATTTCTTAGCAATTTAAGTTCTTTTTTCTTTAATGCTGTAATCATAAATTAATCATCGAATTTTTAAAACGTTTTGTTCACTTGTCCAAAAGCTTTATTGTTCTTTAAACTAATTTATCAAAAGCTAAAGAACCATTTTCCTGATAAGACAAGAAAGAATCAAAAAAGTTTCTTTGTCAATAAATTTTTTTATAATTTCTTTGTTTTCCCTTTTCAAATCGAAACATTAAGTTTATATGGGTCTTGTCTTGTGGCTCAATTCTATTATCTATTGTTAGCTATATATTAAAATTAATTGTTTTAAAGTAGATCAATTTCAGTCAATGTTTATTTGATATGAACTAAAAATACAAAGACACTCGATATAATTCAAAATAAATTTGTTATTTTTAGAATTAGACGAAAGATTTAAATCTCTTAAATACAACAACAAAAAGGAATATTAAATCTTATCAATGAAATTGAATCATTTTTCTTAATGTAATCGTAAGAAAATTTTAAAATTATGTTAGTTAAGGAATAATTATTTTTCTTTATATTTTAGACTAATTAATTTTAAAAGAAGTGTTTGAATAAAGATTAAAATTCTTATATGTTTTCTTGATTTAGGATATGTGTACAATTGTTTATTTAGGGTAAAATAATTGTATGTTTTAATTAAGATTTGCTTTAAGGTGTGAAGTTGAATTTTGTAAATTATTTTGTGAAAAGAGGTAATTGATGAACATTTCCCAGGATAAAATTAAAATTTTATTTTACTATCCATTGATAGTTAATTAGTTACAATAATTGAGAATTCATGTTTATGCATTTGTAGTTTTTTATTTTCCATACGACTTTTTACGAAATAAAACCATCATAATGCATAAAGAACTTTTTGAATTATTTTCCAAACACTTAGTTCTATTGTTTTTAGGTTGCATTGCACATAAATTTCTTTTACGATGTTTATAACTTCGTTTTGAATGTTGTGTCAAAGCTTAAAGCATTCTCCTTGATCTCTTTACCACAAAGCGTTATCACTTATCAAATTGACCAAGCTGAGAAAAGAGAGTCTATAAATTTATTTAGGGATAATTAGTAATCCAAAAGCCGAACAAAGTACTATTTTGAAATATTGTATTTATATGAACTTAACAGTGATACTAAATCAAAATATTGAGAGCCATTTTTAAAAATCTATTTAAATAAAAATGACTTAACCCCCTCCAAATAACATTTTAAATGATAAACCGCAGCTATGGTTTTCGTTCCATTTTTATAAATTTTCCTATAACAGTGAATTTTATTAAATGTTTTATTTTGTAATGTTTGAAGTTAAGGGGGGTAGGACAGGAAAAAACTTTGACATTTTTAAAAATAAATCGAAAGCTGTGGGTTCGAAAATTACAAAAAAAACATTCATATGACCACTTGTAGGTCCTACATAATTTCTACCCTCATCTTTGGTTGACATTATTGTCAAAATTTATTATTGTCTAAGATATTATTGTCAAAATAGCACTCATATGCCAATAGCAGGGACTAAAGTACCCGTTTGTTTGTTTCACCCATAGATCAACAAGTTTAAGTTTTACAAATCTTTCTGCGGAAAGCTACGCAAATTCATTGGTATTAATGCGCATTGTTGCCGTTTGCAAATAACTATCGGTTAAGTGCCACCATTTTTAATTATTTTATTTATCATGATTGCCATCATGTTTAATCATACATAAGCTATGCTTCTTTGTATAGAATTTATGCGATTTCCATCTCGTAATTTTGTGAGCTTTAAATCGATATAATCGATTTTATCAAGTATCAAGTTACAAATATTAAGTCTTCACTTAATTTTAGAAACATGTACTACATACAATTCTAAACCGACAACATATTTAGTGAAGATGATAAAATTCCAATACATATAGACTAAGAGCCCGCGACGACCAGACCTGCGTTATTTTATAAAAGCTGAAAGTTTCTCTGCGCATACCCTCTACTCAGGTAGGAACAATAAGCGACATATGAAGTTTGGATCATGGTGACTTTGGCAGGGAGCAGGTAACAAAGAGGCCTCCAAAGTTTCGTGAAAGTATAAAAGGTAATATATGTTTTAAATATTTTTAATAATTACAAAAACACCAATTTTTATTCACTTATTTTTTTATTAACGACCGGTTTCGATTTTCAAAAAATCATCGACAGGTTTAATTTGCAATAGCAAATTAAACCTGTCGATGATTTTTTGAAAATCGAAACCGGTCGTTAATAAAAAATAAGTGAATAAAAATTGGTGTTTTTGTAATTATTAAAAATATTTAAAACATATATTATGGATTATTCACGTCACTCCGACTCAACAATTTCAATTATAAAAGGTAATTTTTTTATATATTCTTCGGGATAGTATTAGAAGTCACGTCACCCATTGTCAGACACTATCGTGGCAACCTCCTGCCAGACACCCTTAAACTTTAACAATTTGTTAAAGTTTAAGGATGTCTGGCAGGTGGTTACCACGATAGTAAGTGTCTGGCAATGGGTGACGTGACTTCTAATACTATCCCGAAGAATATATAAAAAAATTACCTTTTATACTTTCATGAAACTTTGGAGGCCCCGTTGTTACCTGCTCCCTGCCAAAGCCACCATGATTTAAACTTCATATGTCGCTAATTGTTCCTACCTGAGTAAGGGGTATGCGCAGAGAAACTTTCAGTTTTTATAAAATAACGAAGGTCTGGCCGTCGCGGGCTCTTAGTCTAATATAATTTTGATATGCAAATGTAATTGTTTCAGCCTTCAGGTTATACTATCTTTCTTACGTTATTTTATTTTTTTATGTTCAACAAAAAACATTGATCAAAGCAAGCTACCGTTTAAAACGATAGTTAAATAAAAAGCAAAAATTAAGCGTACACAACAACTTCATAACTGTCATGATGATTAATGTATTAATGCATAAACGATAAACAGCCATACATACTTTCAATTTTATATACATAAATTCAATATTTATTTAGCATGATGACTCAAATGCAAATTGAAGAAGACAGTAGCAATATAACTTGAAAAAACTGCGTTATAGATCATTTTTTTAAAATTCGTGTAAAGAAATTTTTATTATTTTTATGAATTCATAAATAAAAAAAATAATTTTAAAATGTATTTAATGAAAATTAAAAAAAAACAATAAAAAAATATGTACCATACTAGGAGTTGAACTCACAACATACAGAACTTCAGTCGAGCACGATATCCTCAACGCAATAATTGAAACGTTAAGAAATGATAGATTGATAAATTGATAAATAATAAAAATGCTGACGAATCAGTTTAATTTACTACCTACGGAAAAATCTGTGTGTGGTGCGCCAAAAGAAGTTTTCACTTCAAAAACATTTGTGTTTATAATAATTTATTGCTAAACACAATCCGTAATACCAATTTTTATATTAGAATCTTGTTATTAAATTTTTATTTTTCACCAATTGACGGTATTACAAAAATAAATAAATACATGTTTAAATTCTATAAAAATAGAAAATTTTATCAAAGCAACCTTTCAATTCAAAATTTCATAATACAATCAAAATATTTGTTATTTTTTGTTGTCATAGTTATACGAATTGTTTGAAAAAATAACAAATATTTTAGTCAAAGGTTACTTGTTAAACATATTTTTATTTCAAAATTTATGAAATTTGTAATTTTGATTTAGATTAAAAAAATTTTTTATATATTCTGCTTGCCGCGAATAAAACATATAGTATACTATGCTCGGACGTAAGCCATTTAAAAACCTTAGCTTTACGTCCTTACACCATAATGTACTATAAAACGTGTAGGTTATCTTCTCTTTGTTTTTGCCATACAACAAAACTAAGCAGTAGTAGCTGGGCTACACTGCTAGTTAATAAATAAAATATAGCTCTTAAGGTACATATGAGCAATTTCACGAAGATTCAACAACGTTTTGACTTGACCCCTTTTAATTTTGATTATTTTTTGTTTATAGATAGTCTTTGATAAATAAAAAATACAAGTTCTCTTAGAATTTTTTTTTTCGACCAGGGGTCTTCACAGGGTGCCCCTCAATTTTTGTTATTTTGTGATGTGAGTGCATTTCGACGAGCGATTGTAGAAAAACTACTCAATCGATTTTCATAAATGATATGTCGTTGAATAGGTATTAGAACAAAGTTTTTAAAAATGTACACTGTTAATTTTTTGAAATAATTTTTAACGGTGTAACATAAGAAAAAAATGGTGTAATTGAAAAAAATATGACATAGCCTTTTTTTTTTTTTTAAACTAAATTGAAGCTTATTTTATATCTAACAACTTGTGAAAGTTTAGGACTAGCATCATTTTTTGTTTTAGAGATAAAATTCGTTGTGCATATGACTGTCGGGAATCAGTTTTTTTTGTTCTGAAGGAAAATTATAAAAATGGCGATTTTTAGATTCAGATTTTTTTTTATGTTAAATATCAAATATTTTATTATTAAATGAACTTTTTAAAAAGCAATTTCAGTCAAGTTCAGCAAAATTTTGCGACATTTTGACTCGACCCTTTTTAATTTGGTTTATTTTGGTCTATATTTAAAAAAATTGTCCTTGAAGCCGTATTTTTCATTTATCAAAGGCTATCTATAAACTAAAAATAAACCAAATTAAAACGGGTCGAGTCAAAATGTCGCAAAATTTTGCTGAACTTGACTGAAATTGCTTTTTAAAAAGTTCATTTAATATTAAAATATTTGATATTTAACATAAAAAAAAATCTGAATCTAAAAATCGCCATTTTTATAATTTTCCTTTAGAACAAAAAAAACTGATTCCCGACAGTCATATGCACAACGAATTTTATCTCTAAAACAAAAATGATGCTAGTCCTAAACTTTCACAAGTTGTTAGATATAAAATAAGCTTCAATTTAGTTTAAAAAAAAAAAAAGGCTATGCCATCTTTTTTTCAATTACACCATTTTTTTCTTATGTTACACCGTTAAAAATTATTTCAAAAAATTAACAGTGTACATTTTTAAAAACTTTGTTCTAATACCTATTCAACGACATATCATTTATGAAAATCGATTGAGTAGTTTTTCTACAATCGCTCGTCAAAATGCACTTACATCACAAAATAACAAAAATTGAGGGGCACCCTGTGAAGACCCCTGGTCGAAAAAAAAAATTCTAAGAGAACTTGTATTTTTTATTTATCAAAGACTATCTATAAACAAAAAATAATCAAAATTAAAAGGAGTCGAAGTCAAAACGTTGTTGAATCTTCGTGAAATTGCTCATATATATTTTTTTGTTAGTAAAAAGTGTTGTGTTATAGGGTTTACAATTAGTGTCACAACAACACATAGATACCTTTTAAGACCTTATAGGTCCCACAAGAACATGCATCTTGAGGTGCTGGTGGATGCTTTTTTTAAATTTTTGTGGATTGAAGGCACTCGAGACTATTGGTTCAGGCAAAGCATTCCATTTGTACGATGTACGCACAAAGAAATCACTTTGCATTTTGTTACTGTGGCAGTGAGTAATCCCGACAGTTTGACTATTTGCACAAACCGATTGACGAGTTGAACGGGAAAAGAATATGTCTGAGGCATTATAGATCTAATTTCATCCGAGCACTGCAGGTGACGATATTTATAAAAAACAACGAGATCAGCAACAGTGCGACGATGTTGTAAGGAATCCAGATTTAATGTTAAATTTCGATCACCAACAATTCGTATAGCACATTTTTTAAGAGAGTTCAAAAGACCCAGGATGGCAACAAATGCAACGCCCCAAACTTGACAACAATACTCCATGCAGGGACGAATATGGGTCTTATAAATGTGGAGTAATTGATACGGAGAAAAATATTTCTTTACATCTATTGAGGAGGTCGAGTTTTCTTGATGTGCTCTTTGCCATGGCCATTATATGATCGTTCCAGAGTAAGTCATTGGATATTGTGAATCCTAATAAACGAATGTTTTCACATTTGTCTATTTGGTCGTCACACATATTAATTGAAATATCATTGGGAAACTCGGTCTTTGATCTGGAAACAATCAATAGCTGTGTTTTGGTGGAATTAAAATTGACCAAATTTTGTCAACCCAATCGGTGACTTTTTTTAGGTCCTCGTTTACATTTATGGCAGCGTCTCTCCGGGCGGGATTTATTCGTTCATGCATTTTACCCTTTGATGGTGGGGACGAATGGCTTCTGCAGTGTACTATCATCTGCAAAACTATTTATTGGGCTACTGGTGATTTGCAACAGCTCGTTGATATAAATTAAAAATAAAGTGGGAGATAAAACTGAGCCTTGGGTTACACCAGCGATAGTTAATTTGGACTCAGAAGAAAAGCCATCTATAGATACCGAGATGTATCGGTTAGACAGAAAATGTTGAATCAACTTCACGACTGCGGGATGAAAATCGTACGCAACGAGCAAGTTGGCATGCCAAATTCGATCAAATGCTTTTGAGATGTCTAATGCGATCACGTACGTTTCACCACCTTTCTCAAGTATGTTATTCCAAAGATGTGCTACATAGTTCAATAGATCGGTTGTTGATCTTTTGTTTCTAAAACCGTATTGGCTGTCAGATATCAAATGGTTGTCCTCCAAAAATTTGGATATGTGTGAATTAATATATTGCTCGTATATTTTAGACAGGACTGGGAGTAACGCTATTGGTCTATAATTTGAAATATCACATTCCGTTCCTTTTTTTGGGACAGGCTGGACATTAACCAACTTCCAGCAGGATGGAGTTGGTGCAAGTTCTTTTGAAAATGTTTTTAGAATAACAGGAGGAATGTTGTCCAGACCGGAGGCTTTGTTATTGTTTTAACCCCCTTTTTTCGACAATTTTGAGTTTGAAATGTAATTGTTTCATATTAACACCTGAAGACTGAATATGGGGAATTTCTTTAGGATTTTCTAAAACTGTCGAATTTGAAGCAAAGCGTTCTGCGAACAATGTAGCTTTTCTTGCAGGGTCAGTAATGATTGAGTCACCATCGATGATAGATCCCCTATCATCGATGGTGACTCAATCATTTGAAGATTTAGTACCAGAATTTAAAGAATTAATGGCACTGTAAAAACTTTTGTCAGAAATTGACATACTCGAAAGTTTTGCCGCTTTCGCTCTGTCAATCTCTGCCTTTTCGTTTTCAATTATCTGGTTTGATATTTTGTTGGCCTTTAAATATTGGGATCGATTAACAGAATTCTTTTTATGAATCCAAATATTAAATAGTCTACGTTTGTTTCTAAGAACCAATTTGGCTGCCTTCGAAAACAAATAATTTTGTTGGGGTTTCATTATTGAAAAGGGAACGAATTTGTTAATACCGAATTGAATGGTTTCAGTAAAGTTTTGAGCAGAAACATTTACATCGTCAGTATAAAAACAATGACGATTAAAAGGGAAACCTTGAAAAAAACTTCGGAGACCAATCGTGTCCAATTTTGAAAAGTGAAATATTTTACGGGGTTTGGGAACTCTAGTTTGTAGTAAATCAGTTTTGATAACTGATGTGATTACATAATGGTCAGAATTTCCAATACTACCCTTATCGACATCAACACTCATAATATCTGGCATAGATGTGAGATGGAGGTGTAAGAAAAAAATTATTGTCACCGCCATTACGAGGAGTAAAAGTTGGATTTTTTACAATCTGCGTCAGGTCGTGCGATGCGTCAAATATATCTGCCTGCCTTCCATTGTTGTCGTCGTCGGTCGTTTTGGAAAGGAAAATTCTAACCATGATTTGTTGTGGACGTTGAAGTCACCGGTAACGATATCCTCACAATTTTGAAATATATATACAATATATACAGCTCTAAAGGTACATATATAATCAATAAAGTATTTTTTAAATATATACAATTATTTGTTTATATGCTTCTTCTTTGAATCAAAACTCAAGCAGAGCTAGTAAAGAAATATTTAGGTAGAGCGTCTTTTAGATAGCTTGTAAATCATGCAGTAAAATTTTATAATTTTAACTATTTTTATATAATACTTTTCTGGTAGTCCTTTTGTTTTTATTTCTGTTGAAGTTGAAAAGAAACCCAAACAATACGGTTTAGACCTGTTTATATAGATATTACTTTTGAACAACGAGCTACAGCATTATAAATTGAAGCAAAACCAGTAGCTTTTTGTACAGAGCTGTACAAAAACACATCAATTAATATGTGGTTGGTGGAAATTCGAAAGAATGATTTGCTAAAGCTCGGTAACTGATACTAGATTTTCAAGATTCAACGGTTATCAGAAACAGCAAACTAATAACAAATTAATACTATGTGCTTGCATTTTTGCGATCCTACATCCAAAATCGACTTCGTCGAACGAACATAGTCCATCTTATTCGAACAATCACTCTATCAAGTAAAGAATCTTTTGTCTCTTACACCACAACTACCCTACACCGGTATCTCCCCAGAACTATTTAAAAATTTAGAAATACCTTTAGAAATACTCAAGAATTTACAATCAGTTTTTGCAAACTGAAACCAAGACGAACTACCAATTGAATTAAGAAAATCTCATTGTTGAGCTAACTGAACCTGACTAGTGTAGAATCAGAGCAGGTGGAGAACCGTTTTTTTGCCTCCTCATCATTGCAGCTACATCAGTTGATCATGCAAGAAGACAACCATTCAACTTAAATATTGCCCGATCAGATAGTGTAGAGTAATAGCAAACACAACCATGCTGATATCTCTCAAATTTATTGATATAAGATTATCAAACCGACAGTAGTCCATGTTCTAGAATTTAAAATCTGCTTGTCTATCACTAACTGGGTGAAGCAACCAATATTTGCAAACTTTTCTTGCTTTATGATAAGACAAAAACTTTGACGTCGAAAACTATCGGTTGAAAATTACAAAAAAATTGATATGAAATAGAACAAAATTTCTTTTGATATGACGTTATGGTCATAAATATTTTTTCCAAAATCTTTACTCTCAACCCTCTCCAAATAACATATTAAATTAAATTAAATTAAATTAAATGATTAATTAGCGAACCGCTATAGTTTTTGTTCAAACTCTACAACATTTTCTAAAACCGTAAATTTTGTTCAATTTTCGGTTTTATAATCTTCAGCAATAAGGACAAATAAAAAAAAAGTCAGGCAAGTGCGAATATAATTCGCTCGCTGAGGGTTCCGTGTATATAATATGAGAAAAAAACAGTTTTTGTAAGTATAGTTTCAAGTTGGGTTGAATCTTACCCAAAACTGTTTATGGTGGCTAAAGAAAGCTTCAATAACGCCAGCTTCTAAATTATTTATATTGGAAAATACATTATCAATTGTGGTAGCCTCAACTGTTGTTGGTTCATGAATTTTTCTTTGTAAATTGTTTTGTAGAAAATAGTTTGAGAGCCAGTTTTGAGGATTTTTATTGAAACCAACGGAAAAAACGGAGAAAAAGTGTCGTCAAATTATTTCCAACGAGTGCATTGTTAACACAGTCGAGTGATTTGTCTACTGAACATTGGGGAGATCGGTATAGTATACCAACAGGATTTGTACTTCAGCTAGTTGAACATTCACAATGACTGCCAGCAGAGCTAAACTCAAAGTGATGGTGGCTACTATTTTTCTGCACTGGTGGTACTGTATCAGACTTAACGAAAAGAACAGATCCCCAACCTCGATTAACTTGACTGTAACAATTTTCTAGTTCAACAGTAGTTCAATAGTTCAAAAATTTCAAAAATGTTTGTAATTAGTGATCAACTTCACAGAGAACATTTGCAATGCAACCATATTAAATGATAATCTATCGAATAGCAAACAGGTATCTGGTATGTTATTGCATAATTTTTCAACCTAACGCCTTTCGCCTGAAGTTTAGTTCATCTGACTTGTTAAACTGTGTTGATCTAATCTGATCTTGTTTGTTCATTTCTTTACTTCGTTTCACTCAATATTTACTATAATATACATTTCCTACAACGTAGTAAAATTTATCCTCTTCTACGATTATTTTACGTGAATAGTCCTTCACAAAACACAATTTTAGAATTTTAATCAAATGAATCAAAACCGAAAAAAACGAAAACTACAAAAAAATTGTTTTGGACTAGAAAAAAATTCACCTTTCATATGCCGAGTGGGGGTCAAAAATTATTTTTTGTCAAAATTTCCACTCTCAACCCCCTCAAAATAACATTTGAAATGATGATCCGACCGCTATAGTTTTCATTCAATCTTTACAACATTGCCCATAACCATGAATATTTTCAAATATTTTTCTTTTGTAATGTTCAAAGTTAAGGGGGAGGACAGGAATTTTTTTTCACATTTTTTAATATAACTCAAAAACTGCGCTTTTGAAAATTACATAAAAAATTGTTTTGGAGTAGAACAAAATCAACCTTTCATATGATACCCCACTCAACAAGGTCAAAAATAATTTTTTTTCAAAATTTCCACCCTCAACCCCATCAAAATAACATTAGAAATGATGAGCCAACCGCTATAGTTTTCATTCAATCTTTACAACATTTCCCATAACCATGAATTTTTCCAAATTTTTTCTTTTGTAATGTTCGAAGTTAAGGGGGGGGGACAGGAAATTTTTGTCACATTTTTTTACATAACTCAAAAGCTGCGCTTTTTAAAATTACATAAAAAATTGTTTTGGACTAGAAAATAATCAATCTTTCATATGACACCCCAATCGACTTGGTCAAAAATATTTTTTTTTCAAAATTTCCACCCTCAACCCCCTCAAGATAACATTTGAAATGATGAGCTGACCGCTATAGTTTTCATTCAATCTTTACAACATTTTCCATAACCATGAATTTTTTCAAATTTTTTCTTTTGTAAAGCTCGAAGTTAAGAGGGGGGGACAGGAAATTTTTGTCACATTTTTTAACATAACTCAAAAACTTCGCTTTTGAAAATTGCAAAAAAAATTGATTTATACTTGAAAAAAAATCACCTTTCATATGACACCCCACTCAACAAGGTCATAAATAATTTTTCTTCAATATTTCCACTCTCAACCCCCTCAGAATCACATTTGCAATGATGAGCCGACTGCTATAGTTTTGATTCAATCTTTACAACATTGACCATAATTATGAATTTTTTCAAATTTTTTCTTTTGTAATGTTCGAAGTTAAGAGGGGGGGACAGGAAATTTTTGTCACATTTTTTAACATAACTCAAAAACTGCGCTTTTAAAAATTGCAAAAAAAATTGGCTTGGACTAGAAAAAAAATCACCTTTCATATGACACCCCACTCACTGAGGTCAAAAATAATTTTTTTTCAAAATTTCCACTCTCAACCCCCTCAGAATCACATTTGAAATGATGACCCGACCGCTATAGTTTTGATTCAATCTTTACAACATTGACCATAACCATGAATTTTTTCAAATTTTTTCTTTTCTAATGTTCGAAGTTAAAGGGGGGGGGACAGGAAAGACAATACCCGTTTATGGCAATATCAAAAAAACTAAGCAGTCGAAAAATCATTGAAATTTTTTTTTTGAAATATTTTGAACTTTCTCGATTTTTCTAGACCAAACTCGATTCCTTACAAAAAACTTTTGTTTTACTATCTCCTTATCTATGTTCATAAAATATAGATTAAAACAAATATTTGAATTTTTTTGTTATCAGTAGGCGTGGAAAAACACGTTTAAAAACTGTAGAAAATTTCAAGTTGATAGCACTTATAGTTTGTGAGTAAATTGATTATGTAGAAATTCGGACGGACACCGAAGTCTCACCAATAGGGTACCGTTTTTACTTTTTTAAAGTACGGAACCCTAATAGTCGGTTTCAGTAATAAATCAAAAACTATAAACAGTTGATAATTATCATATATAATATAACGAGTCGTCAAATAATAGTCGATTATTTTTCATAATCATTATTACGAATGTCATTTGAGGTCCCGAGTGCGCGTAGCGCACGAGGGAAATTTTTGACCTCAAATGGCATGAGTGGTAATGTTGAAAAATAATCGACTAATAATTTGATGACGAGTTGTATTTAGCAGACAATTTAACGAACAGAAATAGTAACATTATTTCATACAACATATTCCTTTGTTGTCAAACAAAATTAAATATTATTTCATCCTAGTAGGCTCATAAATGTTATAAATTTGTAATTTATTTTTAACAAATAAACATAAACATTCAATCATTTATGAATGAAAACGGACATTTTTACTATTTGCAAATTGCATTTTCACATAATTTTGTATGTGCATTTTGGTTTTAAATTAATATATTAAGTAGGCGGAAAATATTCGAAAATATTCGCTGTTCCTTCCTACCAGAAAAAAATAATCGAAACAAATCGTTTTGATTTGCTAAAAAATAGTAAATGAAGCGTTTTGATTGGGCCTTATGGAATCTTTTTTTAGAGAGTTGAATTGTCATTGAAATTTTTTTCGAAAAAACTCGATTCGTTCAAAATAACTTTCGTTTTATTGTTTCTTTATCTCCTTTGTCCATAAAATATAGTTAAAAACAAATATATTTTCATTTTTCAGTAGGCGTGGATACAGAGGCAACTTTGGCTTCAATAACTGAGGCAAATTTCAAATAGATAGCACATAAAGTTTGTGAGAAAATCGATTATGTAAAATGTGGGACGGGCACCGAAGTTTCACCATAAGAGTTTCGTTTTCACTTTTTTGAAGTACGAAACCCTTAAAAAATGGATATAAAAAAATCGAGGCATGTAGCTACCCTTGAAAAAATTCTTGTAGAAAAATTATATAGGAACTTACATGATCATAACCATTTCTTGCAGAGAATTGGGACAAGAAGTTTACAAGATCATACAAGATTCACATAGGATCTTCTAAAGTTCATGTAAGGATCTTTTATAGTTTATGTAAGATCCTAACAAAAATTCCTTCAAGAATTTTTGCCAGGGTAATAACACTATCTTTCATTTCCTATCTTATCACAACACCATTAATTTAAAAGTTCAATTTCCTCTGATTTCATTTCATCCAATTTTGTTTGAATATTTGAAAATGAATATTTTTATTTTATTAATTTTCCATTTTTACCCTTCGTTGAAGATTAAATCAACTTAATGAAACTGTTTAAGCAAATTCTTTCGTCAAACACTTTTGACTGATTTGGATGAAAAACCAAAAAGTAACTCCACAATTAATAGAATTTAAAACAAATTAACCCCAAAAAAATCCCTTTTCCTTTTTAGTTTTTTTTTTTTGCTAGAAAACCTAATTAATTTTTTTCACACAATACTGATCCAAGATTTTTTAAAGGATTTAAAAACAAAACAAATCGGTTATAATATCAGGTTGTGAATAGTTTTTGTGGGTTAAGGCAAATACATTGAATAAACTTTTTCTTTTTATTAGATCTAAAATTCAGTCAATCGATTTGAGTTTTAATCCTCGCGCAAACAATAATTTACGGTGTGGATAAACACATCTTCGGTAAAAATAATAGAATAAAAATAATCCATGACAAAAATGTTGTTTTTATAATATTAATGGATTTCCTTAAGCTTCTCAAATGGTTTTCTCTGTATTCCCATTGTTAAATTAAAAACAATGTAAATTATTTAAAAATGATAATGAAAAAAATATCAGTGACCTGAATTAATTAGGTAATTTGTTTTTATTGGAGCATAAACACAGTTTATGAAAATAATATAGCACAGCATTAAAAAAAGTTTTCCTCCCACACCTATTTCGATTTTCATTTAAGCCTACCTACAAAAAACATCAAGCATTTTATGAACACGTTGTTTTTCGTAAAAACTCACAACTCCATAATTTGAAGTTTAATTATTTATGTTGCTGTGATTTCATTTGATTTTTTATTATTTTTTCGAGAGTTAATTAAAATTTTAAATTGGTTGTATAAATTTTTGAGAACTTTGTCAAAAACGTCATTTTCATGTCATTTTTGTTCGATAAGGTATAGGATAATATTTCCAACAGAGCCGAATGGTTTTTGATCTTGAGTATATTTCTACATTCAGTCTTCAATTATGACATGATTTAAGCATTAATGAACAAAGCCAAAAATAGTATACGTACATGAAATAAAGTGCCACTAGATACTGATTTAAGATATTCTCCTGCGGTTTTTATATGTTTAGAAGGTCCTGCAGTCGAATTCTGTAACTGTGAAGCGGTGAAATGAAAAGTTTTTCTTCATTTCACCGCAAAAATATCTAAGTGAGTGAAGTTTTAAAACTATAAAGTTAACACTGACTTTGTTTATGTCAAAAAACACCATAACGTCAATGTTATTTGATTTTTTAAATTAAATTTCTAAATTAAATACAGATTAATTTTTCAAATTTAACTTCTAAAATATTTATATATATGTAAATTTCTAAAAATTTACGTTTAAATTGTGTTAAAATAAATATTTAATTTTATGTATTTTTGACGTTTGACCGTGCGGCGCTTGCTATTAGTTTTTTTAAGACTCAAATACCATATAGCATCGCAAAAATGGTAAAATGATAAAAAATTAATGATAAAATCGAAATTAAGAAATTTTCAACACCTCACCACTTCACATTTACAGAATTTGGCTGCTGGTCAGGTTTGCCCTAGTCCGGATCAGGCATTGGTATTCCCTATCAGCCAAATTCTGTAATTGTGAAGCGGAGAAATGAAATGCCTGATTAGGATTCTGGTCCTGATTGGTATTACCGGATCAGACCCTGACTGGGATAATCGGATCAGACCCTGATTGGGATAATTGGAGCAGGCCCTGATTGGGATATCCGGACCTGCAGCGAAATTCTGTAGCTGTGAAGCGGTGAAGTGTTAAAATTTCTTCGTTTCTTTTTATTAAAAAACTTATCACTTCACCGCTTCAGAATTACAGAATTTGGCTGCAGAACCTGATATATATTTAGATATTATATACATAAATTAATTAAAATAAAATAAAAAAATTACAATGGAAAAATTAAAAAATATTCCACCTTTAAAACTATTATTATAGTCTTAAGGCCGAAAAGCGATAACTAAAGTCTAAAACATACATGAAACGATTTTAACTATATATTTCTAAACTGGTTTATACTCTTGTGAATTTTAGCCAATTATAAAGTCAGTTAGGGGTCAAATACGAAAAACCAAATCAGGGGCTGATATATTCAAATAAGGTTAACCCTAAAAGGGTATTATAAATCAGGTCCTAACAGGACCACACCAGATCACCCTACTAAGGCTTGCCCTTTTAGGACTGACCAAGATCTGATCACACTCTGACTGTATTCAGGTTTTCCCTAACTAATTTATGCTCGCGAAATAAAGCACTCTAAAAACTCGAATTATAAAGACGTAAATTTACCATTATAATAAGCCTTAATTTACGTCTTTTTTAAGTAATATACCTCCTGCAGTTAAAAATTCCATCAAGAAGTTGTATTGTAATTATTTTACGTCAAAATACGTAAATATTGATCCTTTTGTTGTGATTTTACGACAAAGAGTGTAAAAATACAGCCAAAGTTTTAAATTTTGTAGATTTTGTTTTTTTACTATTCCTGCGTTGTAAATTTACGAACAAATGTGTGCGAATAAATTACACGAGTCAAGAATCAAAATACTTTAGAATCAGAACGTATTAATTGTTACACATTTTTTGTAAGTTCTAATTTTGGTAAAAAAATTGTTTATAATGTTTAAGTGTAGTAACTTGCAATATAAGGTTTTCTTTCATAGAAAATTATAAGCATTTGTATAATTATAAGCATAAAAATAAAAATAATGTGCAATTCAATTGTTAAGAAAAAAATTGCAAAAAATAATTTAGTAAATATAATAATTTTCAATCTCATTGTTTTAGAAGCCACCCAATACAAAATAAATGTAATTTAACAGCCCTAACTCCAAAAATTTATAGTTGTAGTGTGGAAAAGTGTTCCTTTAAATCAAATAAGTGCAGCAAAGTGATTGCTCATTTAGAAAATCATATTAGAGATAATAATAAAATTGTATGTTCAGTGCCTCATTGTTATAATCAATTCATAAAAACTCAGTTCATATATTTCGTAACCATAAAACTAATTTTTTGGTAAAATCAAGTGATAGTTTAAATACCAAAAATGATTAAGTATCAAACAATGAATTTGTAGAATTCACTTCTCATGATCTTATCAGAACTGAAGATCTTACTGATATCAAAAATAGTTCTCAGATTAAACAAATTGCGTTTGAAGACTTATTTATTAAGCTAAAATATAAATTCAGAAGGTCGGATGTTACAATTTGTATATATGGCGAATTTTTTTCAATTCTTGGTTTAGAATACGTTAATCATAAAATCATAAATCCCCATGAGAATGACGTTTTTCAAAAAAAGTACTACAAGATCTAAATAAATTTAGTTCTGCATATAAACGAGCAGAATATATTAGAAATGTTTTAGGAACCGACAACTATCATTTTGTTTACAGTTCGGTACAACTTTAGAGGATATAAAAAATACATGCAACACAAATACACCATGGATAGCCATTATAAGTACGTTTGAAATTTAAATATATTTACAATTTTATTAATTATATTTATTTATTTTACAGAAACATCGATTCAAAATGATGAAGAAGATACAGCATACATTTTTATTGAACGCGTTCTTGTCACAGAACATACAGGAGACAATTAAATTTAATTAAAATTTAAAATTAACTTTTATATGTTATATCCAAAAGAGATATCTCAAACGATGGAATTCCTTATTAGATATTTTTTTAAATATTATTCTGAAAACGTGAGAGGTTCTAAAACCCATTGAATAATTTTTCAAAAATAATTTAATTTAATAATTAATAATTTATATTTATAATTTATAATTTTAATTTAATAATTTAATATTGAAATTAAGAGCAACAGAAAAAAATTGAAATATGAAGCAAAATTGAAATTTTTGTTATGCTTTATAATTTGTTTTTGTTATTATAACTAGGAGGGCCCGGCGTGCTTCGCTACGCTTATAAATAAAGTTTTTGCATAGACATTTTGTTGACGTAGAAGCAATGATTTGAAAAAGTGGTAATGAGAAATGCTAGCATATAATTTTTAATTTTTCTTTTTAAATATATGAATGAAAAATAATCAGAACTCTAGCTGATCAGTTCGAATATATGAAAAATTAGCGATCAAATAAGTTTTCAAGTAAGCTTATTTGATTTCTAACTTATTTGATCGCTAATTTTTCATATATATCCGAACTGATCAGCTAGAGTTCTGATTATTTTTCATTCATATATTTAAAAAGAAAAATTAAAAATTATATGCTAGCATTTCTCATTACCACTTTTTGAAATCATTGCTTCTAAGTCAACAAAATGTCTACGCAAAAACTTTATTTATAAGCGTAGCGAAGCACGCCGGGCCCTCCTAGTATCTATTATCAAGAGATGCACCACGTACATCAATACTCATACCATTATCAGGTCGACGATACAAAGGATAACCATTCACAGATTGTTTAGTATTTTCAGAAAAAGGATTTGGAAAATTCTTACTACATTTACCATCTCTCATACTAACAGGATTTAGAGCACCACATGGTCCAACCATCATATGACGTTTCACATATTCATGTAATTTAGGAAAAAGAATGGGATCAGAGATTTCAGTATATACAAATTTATGAATGTAGAAGTTAGTTAGTTACAGTTATGAATTTCATTTCCATCAATTCTATCTTCATCTGACAAATTTAACAAACACATCAGCAGTAACATTCTCAGGTCTTTCACAAAATTCATGCATTGATTTAAAAGAACGAACAAATCTCACGCATAAGAAAAACTTCACATACATTGGCATTTCAAAAAATTAAAATGGAGAACAGAACAAAATTATTCACATGCATTCACGTCAGTGTACATAAGATAACTAAAAAATAAAATACAACCAGCATTGCATCATCTGACAAATTTAACAAACACATCAGCAGTAACATTCTCAGGTCTTTCACAAAATTCATGCATTGATTTAAGAGAACAAACAAATCTCACGCATAACAAAAACTTCACATACATTGGCCTTTCTAAAAATTAAAATGAAGAACGTCAGTGTACATAAGAAAACTAAAATATAAAATACAACCAGCATTGCATCATCTGACAAATTTAACAAACACATCAGCAGTAACATTCTCAGGTCTTTCACAAAATTCATGCATTGATTTAAAAGAACGAACAAATCTCACGCATAAGAAAAACTTCACGAAAATTGGCATTTCTAAAAAATTAAAATAAAGAACAGAAGAAAATTATTCACATGCATTCACGTCAGTGTTCATAAGAAAACTAAAAATAAAATACAACCAGCATTGCATCATCTGACAAATTTCACAAACACATCAGCAGTAACATTCTCAGGTCTTTCACAAAATTCATGCATTGATTTAAAAGAACGAACAAATCTCACGCATAAGAAAAATTTCACATACATTTGCATTTCTAAAAATTAAAATGAAGAACAGAACAAAATTATTCACGTCAGTGTACATAAGAAAACTAAAATATAAAATACAACCAGCATTGCATCATCTGACAAATTTCACAAAAACATCAGCAGTAACATTCTCAGGTCTTTCACAAAATTCATGCATTGATTTAAAAGAACGAACAAATCTCACGCATAAGAAAAATTTCACATACATTGGCATTTCAAAAAATTAAAATGAAGAACAGAACAAAATTATTCACATGCATTCACGTCAGTGTACATAAGAAAACTAAAAATAAAATACAACCAGCATTGCATCATCTGACAAATTTCACAAACACATCAGCAGTAACATTCTCAGGTCTTTCACAAAATTCATGCATTGATTTAAAAGAACGAACAAATCTCAAGCATAAGAAAAACTTCACATACATTGGCATTTCAAAAAATTAAAATGAAGAACAGAACAAAATTATTCACATGCATTCACGTCAGTGTACATAAGAAAACTAAAATATAAAATACAACCAGCATTGCATCATCTGACAAATTTAACAAACACATCAGCAGTAACATTCTCAGGTCTTTCACAAAATTCATGCATTGATTTTAGAGAACGAACAAATCTCACGCATAAGAAAAACTTCACATAAATTGGCATTTCTAAAAATTAAAATGAAGAACAGAACAAAATTATTCACATGCATTCACGTCAGTGTACATAAGAAAACTAAAAATATAATACAATCAGCATTGCATCATCTGACAAATTTCACAAACACATCAGCAGTAACATTCTCAGGTCTTTCACAAAATTCATGCATTGATTTAAAAGAACGAACATCTCACGCATAAGAAAAACTTCACATACATTGGCATTATTCACATGCATTCACATCAGTGTACATAAGAAAACTAAAATATAAAATACAACCAGCATTGCATCATCTGACAAATTTCACAAACACATCAGCAGTAACATTCTCAGGTCTTTCACAAAATTCATGCATTGATTTAAAAGAACGAACAAATCTCACGCATAAGAAAAATTTTACATACATTGGCATTTCTAAAAATTAAAATGAAGAACAGAACAAAATTATTCACATGCATTCACGTCAGTGTACATAAGAAAACTAAAAAGTAAAATACAACTTGTAAATACACTGAAATTTGATTAGAATATTTTTACTAAAATACTACGCATACGATACGTTTATTACTACCCACTACCAAAGAATATATAAAAAGGAAAATATAAAAAAATAAATTTCATCATTCATAAAATCAACATTATTACGCATATAATCTCTTTTATTCCGATTTCCGACGACTCGATCTAACCTTCATGTACGAAGACATAAGAAGACTTCCATCTACCAAAGAATATATAAAAAAGAAAATATAAAAAAATAAAATAAATTTTTAAGTTTTAAATTTAATTTCGTTTTTCTATGTATGTAAACTTATAATGCATATGTATATAAAAAGTTTTTCGTATATAATAACTTTTTTATTTATGATCCAAAAAATCCCCAAAAATCACTAAAACCTAAGTTACAGTAATATCAGTTAGCACTGAAAATTTGAAATCAATCAAAATTCGAATAAAAAAGCCTTAGGCTCCACAAAATTTTTCGTTAGCGTATTAATATATAATAAGAAGATTTTAAATGAATTTTAAATATTTTATTTTTATGAAATAAAGTTTTATATATTTTTGCAGTAAAAACATTTTCGTATTTATTTCAAATACACCTTTATTGAATAATTTACACGTCATTACTTAATATGCAGATAAATCGGTGTAAAATAATGCTGAGAAATACGTCTAAAGTTGTAATTTTACAGTCAATGTAACAAAAAATTAAGTTTAGTAATACACACTAAAGTGTATTTTAACTTACAACTAATTGCGTATTTTTCCTAAGTTTGAAGCGGTTGTTGAAAATTACCCTTATTACATAGAGAAACATATATAGAGAGACGTAACCTCTATTCACACAAATTGTATATAGAATACTGATAATACAAATAAAAGTACAACCAGAGATGAAAGGTTAAGCAATATACAAATTTTACAAATTATACATTGCATTCTTTCTGTCTTATATGAAACAATAAACAAAGCAAATCAAAATAAAAAAATGAGAATTTATATTTGAAAGAGAAATATTTCTTTTGCTTTATTTTCTATTTTACTTTTACTTAAATACAAAAAAATACGATAATTATAAAATAGAAAATAAAAAAAAAGTACTCGTATGTATGAGTGTTTAAATATATAAGGTGCGTTCGATTTGACTGAAACAACTGAAAAAACAGCAACAATTGCATTTAATTTTTCAGTTGCTTCAGTTGTTTCAGTCAAATCGAACACGGCTATAATTTAAGGATTGTTTTGGGATGATAATTTTTTATATTCAACAAATATAATTTCATTCATTGATAATTTTTTGTTTTTGTATATTTTCTATTTTACTTTTACTTAAATACGAAAAAATACGATAATTATAAAATAGAAAAAGTACTCGTATGTATGAGTGTTTAAATATATAATTTAAGGATTGTGTTGTGATGATAATTTTTTGTTTTTGTATATTGAAGAAGCAAATGATTGAATTTGTTATTTGGGTTACGAATTGTTTGTTTTGTTGTCAAGATTTTTTATTTATTTTTTCATCTCTTTTTAAATGGATTTGAACTATATTAAGTTTTTATTGTCCTAGGTCGATGACTTTAGATTTTAGAATATATCAATTTAGTTTGGTCAGAGTTTGATTTAAATTGATTCATTTGGTCGTGTTTGATATAATTACTTCGGTCTGAAAGATCTGAGATTACATTCATGAGCTCAAAGTGAAATTCTTACCCATGCTTTTTTGGCATTTCTCGACGTTTTAGGACCTACTGATTCTAAAAAAGCGACAAACAAAAATGTATGTCTGTCTGTCGGCCGGCCGTCCGCCGTCCGTCCGTCACAACCTACGAAATCTAGAAAACCGCTGAACGGATTTGAAATTTTTTTTCTAAAAATAGGATTACTCAATAGAAAGAGCCGAAAGGACGATGTGTTCGATAGCTGTACCGGAAGCGTGTCAAAAAAATCGTCAAGTGTGTCAAAACAAGGAAATTTGCATATTTTTTGCTTAAAAAACGTTCATTTTAAGTGATTACGAGTAGGAACATTGAATTTGGAGAAATTATGATGGTCGGGATTGGTATGGGAGACCAAAATCTAGATTTTTGCATTATAAGTTTGTCAAAAAAATGTTGTCAAGTGTGTAAAAAGAAAGATTTTTATTTATTTTGTTACTCAATTTTTTGGAAAAAAATAAAATTAATAATATGTATGCATGAAAATATATTATTATTATAGAGAATTATGACATTATAAGATTGTCAAAAAAATAATGTCAAGCGTGTCAAAAATGATTTCATTGATTTTTTTAGCCAATTTTTTGGAAAAAAAAATTTATCTGTTTTTATGAATTGGTATTATTGAATTGGTTATAGTTTTTGAAATAGTTTTGGAATTTTGATAAAAGTTTGTATTTTTGATTTTGTAATAATTTTTACTATATTTTTAGAATTTTGGAAAAACTTTGAATTCTTAAGAATTTTTGGAATTTTATTAGAATTTAGAAAAAGTTTAAATATTTGATTTTATTCTAATTTTTGGAATGTTTTTGGTATTTTTCAATTTTTGATTTTGTTATAATTTTTGCAATATTTTTAGAATTTTGGAAAAAGTTTGGATTTTTAAGAATTTTTGGAATATTAATGGAATTTAAAAAAGTTTAAGTATTTGATTTTATTCTAATTTTTGGAATATTTTTGGAATTTTGAAAAAGTTTGATTTTATTTAAGTTTTACAATGTTTTTGGAATTTGAAAGAAATATGAATTTGTGATTTTGTAATATTTTCTCGAAACGCTAAATGGAGATGATTTTGAGTAGTTTGCTGAGTGTATCATCTTTTCACTAAATTATGTTAATTTTTGATCTGTTATAATTTTCCGGCAACGTATTGATGTTTCGTGTTAGTTTTGAAATAAATTTCTAAACAGAGATAAAAAGTACTTATACTTTAACAAATCAAAATAAAAAAAGAGAAACATTTATATGTATTTGAAATTTCTTTTGCTTTATATTCTATTTTACTAATGAGACAACAAAAAATACGATGATAAAATACAATTAATAATAAAAAAAAAACTCGCATGGATTAGTGTTTCCTTTGACATGTTTATATAAATATATAAAGGTTTTTAGAATTCATTGATAATTTTGGTTTGTTTTTGTAAGTTAAAAATGGTCAAAATAATTTTTCAGTTTTTGAAGAATTTGGGTTACGCGTTGTTGTTGTTGGCTACATAGATAGATATTTGATTTATTTTTCATCTTTCAAATGCACTTTAACCATATGTTTAGGTTGTTGACTTTAGCCAATTTTTTTTGGTCAGAAATTGATTTAATTTGATTTGGTTGTGTAGGATAAAAATATTTTTAAATTTCAAAATCTATGTATGAAAATTTGTATCAATTTAATGTTTTAAATTTGAATACATGAGTTCTAAAAGAATAGATTATGAAATTTAAAAATATTATTTTCCAATAATTTGTCTTATGATAACTTTAAACAAATTGGGTTTAAAGTAGTTATGCGGTTATGTGTTCTAAAAACTTTTTTACTTTATATGGCTCAAAAATACATTTACCTTAAAATTAATGTTTAATCATATCAAAGCGATACAGTAGATCGTTGTTTGTGATATATTTATAACACCTGCAGCCAAATTCTGTAATTGTGAAGCGGTGAAGTGATAAGTTTTTTAATGAAAAGAAACGAAGAAATTTTTATCACTTCACCGGTTCACAGTTACAGAATTTGGCTGCTGCAGCCAAATTCTGTGACTGTGAAGTGGTGAAGTGTTAAAAATTTCTTTATTTCGATTTTATCACCAAATTTTTATCATTTTAACATTTTTTGCGATTCTATATGCAATTTATGTGCGATGTAAGTGTTAAAAAATCTTATAGTAAGTAGGCGACTCACTAAATATCAAACGTCAATGCATAAAATTTTCATTGATTGTTTTATTTAATAGAATTATTATAAAAAATCCTTTCTTTATTATTTTCAAAATAAATTATTTTTTGTGAACAAAATATAATGGTTGAGCGAAATTAATTTTTAATTGGATTAAATAAAAGATTTGTTCAATTAATTCATGCCGTCAGTTATGCAAAGACATATTTATGAGAAATGCTGAAATAAACGAGATGTCAAGTATATTGCTATTTTTTGCAGATAAGACTTATTTTGACTCTAGTGGGGTCATAATTAAAGTTCTAATCTAACAACAGGAATTTGTTCCTCTATTGTTCAAGAAATATAGATTTTGAAAGAATTCTATAATATCTCATTAGAAGTATGTTATATTACCGTTCTGGATAAAAAGTAATATTTGTAAAAGTACTATTTTCATCACGACTACGATAACAGACGTCGATCTTTTTAACAATATTCTGAACACACTTCTGCATAAGTGTTCAGATAGAGACAGATGACGTCTTCAATGGTATTGTGCTCTTGCATTATTTGTAATTGCCAGTTTCATTTTCAAAAAACATTAAGTTCAAGAAAACAATACATAAACCTACGACAAACATGAGCGTTTTGATACATGAAATGTAAATCTAGTTGACTGTATATACGTATATACATATAGATATATTAATTCCGAACTACGGTCTAAAACACATAAATACCAATCATTTTGAATAACACAATTTAAACATCAATTTAACTATATTTAAATATTTTCGAAGTTAAATTTGAAAAAAAATTTTTGATGTTATTTTGAAATCTTAAATAAACAAATCACATTGGTGTAATTGTGTTTTTTGACATAATGACGTTAGCAACAAAAGCATTCATTTTATTTTTTCACAAACCAAAAGTCAGTGTTAACTTTTCAGTTTTAACATTTCACTAATTTAGATTTTTTTACGGTGAAGTGATAAAAAATTTATCACTACACCGCTTCACAGTTACAGAATTTGGCTGCTGATGTTCTAAATAATATGATATAAGTTTATCCTTTGAGCTGCTTGTTTTAGGTAGATTTCATATAAAATCTACCTATTGCAATGGGAATTCTTGGAGTTCCGGATAAAATTTTAACAAAATGAATTTATTAGGCGTCGAGGAGAAACATATTTCTAATGCCGGGTGAAAAACACGTGAAATCAGCAAGGTCTGGAAATGAGGTTTTAATTTTGTATAATTAGAATTCGTTGACATCAATAAAAAAAAGTTTTCCGCGTTTTTAGTTTTTTTTTAACCCTGTCTAAGATACAGGGTGTTGAAAAATCAAGAAATTGCTCGACCCTGGTGTATTGAAATCAGAGTTGGTTTGTTTTAAACACTTTTGTTTTAAACACTGTTTAAAACAGTGTTTAAAACAAATTGTTTTTTTTGAAAAAAACAATGTTTTAAACAAAAATTGTTTTTTTTTAATATTGCAATGTTGCTTATTTGCTATCCAATAGAACTGTTGTACGTTATCGTGTTTTAACGTTTTTAATACATTTGACCACCTTTTGGCACCTTAAGCGTCATTAAAATTTTAAAAAAATTTTAAAGCTTTCATATGTTTTTTTGTTAATAAAATGCGTTGTAAGGTGTTGATGAACGCAAATCTTTATGTTTTGTTTTTTTTTTTTTTTTCAAAGAAGGAATAACTAAACAATAAATTCTATCACATATAAAATATGACATATCCCATGATGATAGGATAGCATACATAAAATAAAAATAAAATAAGAGATAAAAAGAAAATGTCTTTTAAAAATTTGCAAAATTACAAAATTAAAAGGGGGTTGCCAATAATCCGACTAGTGGTATATTCCTTGATCATGTGACGCACTGTCTTCCTCAATTATTAAAGCCCACACAAAGAGAAATATCAAAGCTCGATTCCTCGAGTAAGCAATAACGTGCCATTACCAAGGAATACTTCTAGATAAAATTTAGGGTTGACTAGGTAGTGATATCTTACTACTATTTCCTGTGGTATGTAATATCTCACGTTCACTCGTTTGTCAATACTAGCCAAACTATTATTAGAAATGTGCTGAAGGATGTGTTATTCGATTCCCGACAGACATTCAATGGAGGATCAAGTGCAATTTGTTTAATTGTTAAATAAAAAAGTGGTAAATATATGCTATTCCTGTGGATCAAAAGGAACATCTCAATTTTGAAAAGGAAATTAAAGATTGGCTTACGTATTTCATATCAGTGATATATATTAACATTTTTTATCAGATACTTAACAAAGGCTTGATAAAATCCGTGAGAACTTTATCAAATTTTAAAACCAGTCGCAAATGCTTTGAACAAATGAATCAAATTTAGAAGCAGTAACGACATGATTTAGATTTTATTTTTGGCCATCAATTGTGATGCAAAAAATAATCAAACACGCATATTCAGCATTTTTTAACTCCGTTACAACCAAATTTATCTATTTAATCAAATCGTTTACCTGTTTTCCATAATCTTTTCAAGTTGAACTATTTAGGTGCATCACGACTCGGAAATACGTAGGTCGCAGAATTCTTTTCATAATTCAAATTTCTGAAGTTTACGTTAGCCAATTAATACAACAATGCCATTAGATTGAGGTGTTAACTATTCTTAGTCATCTTGGGACAACTATTTGAGTAGCTACTGAAAATATTCAAGAAATCTTGAGAATCTTAAACGCGATCCTTAAGAATAGCCACAAAATCTTGAGAATCTTTCCGAATATATTGAGCATTTTCAAAGAATCTAAGAACATTTGGACGTACAGATCCTCTTCAGATGAAAATCTTTAGACGACCCATATTGATCTGAGAATATTTAAAACACTAATTTTCTTTGGAGTTTTTTCACTCCAATTACATATTTTCATTTAAAACCAAAAAAACGAATCTTTGTAGTAAAAAACATATTTAAAACAAAAAAAACACAAAAAAACAAAAACAACACAACAAAAACAAAAAAAACTGTTTTAAACAATAAAAAACGCGTTTTAAACAAAAAAAAACAGTTTTTTTTAAAAAAAACAGTGTTTTTAACCAACGCTGATTGAAATGGCTCTACAGTCAAAACTACTGGACTGATTTTATGGTTATATAACTCAAAATGTATGTATTAAACAGAGCAAAAGTAATTTTATTGTTTAGTTTTAAGCTTATTTTTTTTTAAATTTTTGGATTACGCTTGGAAAGATTTTATGTAACTTTGAAATAAATAATACTTATAAACTTTAAATAACAAAATAAATAAAATATGACAAATGTTAGCAAAAAATTATGTTTTTTTATTAACGTGTTTTGGGTTTATCTACCGGTTTGGTATATATATATATATATATATATATATATATTTATATATATACATATATATATATATATATATATATATATATATATATATATATATATATATATATATATATATATATATATATATATATATATATATATATATATATATATATATATATATATATATATATATATATATATGTATATAAATATGTATATATTTATGCTATATGGGGACGTCGTTAATAAAAAAACATAATTTTTTGCTAACATTTGTCATATTTTATTTATTTTGTTATTTAAAGTTTATAGGTATTATTTATTTCAAAGTTACATAAAATCTTTCCAAGCGTAATCCAATAATTTAAAAAAAAATAAGCTTAAAACTAAACAATAAAATTACTTTTGCAGTCTTTCAATTAAGTACAACACTAAATCTTATGTACTTTTCTTTACTTTTCTTGGAAAAGTGTTGTTTTCGAAGTCCTGCTCAACTGATGCATCTTGAATGTTACACGAAGATAAAGTGACAATTTTACTACTCTACTAATATTTCCTAAAGAAGAATGTCTCACATTTAAAATATTATCATGCTTATTCTTTTTTAAATGTCTTCTAAATTTATCTACATTGGAAAAAAATTTTTGCAGCTATCAGCAACACAACAATACTCACTGGTTCTAGAAAGAGTGGGAAAAACGTTTAAATGAGCATCAATGTCTTTTGAAACATCTGAAACAATGAAAAAGTTTTGATACCTTTTTACTTTATACTGCCCGTCACCGATTAAGTGGTTCTTGAAATTTGTGCTGGATTTGATATTTCTCTATTTGTTTAAGGATATGCAGTTCGGAAACTACAGTTATCCTCTATTATCCAATTTCGTTCCGCCCTAGGAAAGATGCCGCCATTATCTCTAATTCCAATGTCTCCTTAATCGGTCAGGGGCATCTTAATATCGAAATATCTAAAATTTCTTACCTGTGCATAGCATATGTCTGCTAAATTTATCATTTATCACTTCCACTATTTATCAATAATGAACCACTAAATTACCACGATTTTAAAAAATTTCTTCGAATTTTTACTTAGACAACAACCAAATTGAAACTGTTTAATATTTTGGTTATAACTTCAATTATGAAATTTTATAAAACGTTTGTAACAGCAAACTGTTTTTTTGTAAAAAATATGTTTGTTTTTTAAATTGCATAAGTCTCTTTGTAAAGTTTAAAAAAAAAATCTGCAATATTCGTATTAGGTTTTACAACAAAAATTGTAGAATGTCATTTTTCTGTTAACAAAATTTTACAAAATTTTGTATAATTAATTTTTTATTTTGTTATGTATATATGATTTATGATTTAAAATTGAAAAAAAGCGATATAACCTTAACATTATTTTTGTTTAAACAATGAAAATGAATTGTGCTTAGAACTATTTATGAATTTATACGTTTTTAATCCAAATCACAAAAACAATTAGTAAGTTTACAAATGCTTTTCAGATTTAAAAAAAGGCAAATGGACAACACAAAATTTTATATAAAATGTAACATTTTTTGGTAAATTCACAAAAATATTTTGTTGGCACTTTTACAAACCAATTTTGTAAATTATACCGGTAGCATTTTTTTGAGTGTATAAAAAAAATCCCAGCGGCAGGTATATCCGCTAGAAATAGGTAGATTTCGGGGTCAGACGGTTTTGTGTCCAAATAAAATTAGATAAGTCAGATTAGTTTAAATAAAAAATATAAGTAGAAACAGAATAATTCAAAAAAATTATCGAACCAAATTAAATACATTATCCGAACTAACTCCATCAATACAATTTCGGAACAGTTTTATTTAAGTTGGTTTAAACTACTTTTAATAACATATTAAATCCACCAAAGATCAAATGAACTACGTCACAACTACAATTATACCATCACACATAATTTATAATCAAACATTATCAAACAATTTTATTTCAAAATCGTCTTTTGTTGTTGTGTTTTTTTTGTTCTTATTTAATCTTTTTTCAAACGGTTACTTAGTAAAAAAAATAAAAACAAAAGAGATTTTGTTAATTTTTCTATGGTATTAAATGGGTTGATATTTTTCTTGTAAGGGTTGCATTATAATGCTTATAAAAATGGAACCTTTTGGGTTAGAAAGCTGAAACTTTTTGAGGCTATAGTTGAAAAGTATGGTTAAAAGCTAAGATGAGTTTAAATAACATAAACTGAAACATGATGAAAGCATTGTCTTTTGCGTTTGTTTTCATTTCAACAGCCGTAGGGTCTCAACCGTTAGACTTAAACTATTATTTTTGGAAATTTTGGAAAGATTTAATATTTTAAGTACGTGAAAAAAAGTTTTCAACTATGAGCTTGGCCATTTCAGCTAGATCAAGGGCAGCAAAGTTTAGTAAATTTTTAAAACAGCTGATTTTTGAGGAACCTGAAACGCCAAAGTAGTCATCTGGATAAAAATGATAAAAAAAGGTTCAAATATTCAATATTTTTAAATTTTATTAAAATATTATTATTCAAACGGAAGTTATAGCGCCCTAGATTATTCGACTTTTTAGGCTCTAGCCGCTTAACCGGTACCCGGATTTGGCCAGTTCACGAACTTGTCCAAGACATTATTTGCCGAAACATACACAGAAAATTATTTTGGTGTAGGTTGAAAAATGCGACCGTGAGAGTGCCGCTAAATTCCGTTATACCTCATATCGTTATATATATATATATATATATATATATATATATATATATATATATATATATATATATATATATATATATATATATATATATATATATATATATATATATATATATATATATATATATATATATATATATATATATATATATATATATATAATTTTTTTTTTTTTGTTTTTCCATCTCCGCTTATCACAAATAGTCGTTTGGCATCAAAATTTTTCCGAAATTCCGAGATGAAGCCCATTGCAATAGGTAGATTTTTATATGAAATCTACCTAAAAATTAAAAATCCCAGCGGCAGGTATATCCGCTAGAAATAGGTAGATTTCGGGGTCAGACGGTTTTGTGTCCAAATAAAATTAGATAAGTCAGATTAGTTTAAATAAAAAATATAAGTAGAAACAGAATAATTCAAAAAAATTATCGAACCAAATCAAATACATTATCCGAACTAACTCCATCAATACAATTTCGGAACAGTTTTATTTAAGTTGGTTTAAACTACTTTTAATAACATATTAAATCCACCAAAGATCAAATGAACTACGTCACAACTACAATTATACCATCACACATAATTTATAATCAAACATTATTAAACAATTTTATTTCAAAATCATCTTTTGTTGTTGTGTTTTTTTGTTCTTATATTTTAATCTTTTTTCAAACGGTTACTTAGTAAAAAAAAATAAAAACAAAAGAGATTTTGATAATTTTTCTATGGTATTAAATGGGTTGATATTTTTCTTGTAAGGGTTGCATTATAATGCTTATAAAAATGGAACCTTTTGGGCTAGAAAGCTGAAATTTTTTTAGGCTATAGTTGAAAAGTATGTTTAAAAGCTAAGATGAATTTAAATAACATAAACTGAAACATGATGAAAGCATTGCCTTTTGCGTTTGTTTTCATTTCAACAGCCGTAGGGTCTCAACCGTTAGACTTAAACTATTATTTTTGAAAATTTTGGAAAGATTTATACTTTAAGAACGTGAAAAAAAGTTTTCAACTATGAGCTTGGCCATTTCAGCTAGATCAAGGGCAGCAAAGTTTAGTAAATTTTTAAAACAGCTGATTTTTGAGGAACCTGAAACGCCAAAGTGGTCATCTGGATAAAAATGATAAAAAAAGGTTCAAATATTCAATATTTTTAAATTTTATTAAAATATTATTATTCAAACGGAAGTTATAGCGCCCTAGATTATTCGACTTTTTAGGCTCTAGCCGCTTAACCGGTACCCGGATATGGCCAGTTCACGAACTTGTCCAAAACATTATTTGCCGAAACATACACAGAAAATTATTTTGGTGCAGGTCGAAAAATGCGACCGTGAGAGTGCCGCTAAATTCCGTTATACCTCATATCGTTATATATATATATATATATATATATATATATATATATATATATATATATATATATATATATATATATATATATATATAATTTTTTTTTTTTTTTGTTTTTCTATCTCCGCTTATCACATATAGTCGTTTGGCATCAAAATTTTTCCGAAATTCCGAGATGAAGCCCATTGCAATAGGTAGATTTTTATATGAAATCTACCTAAAAACAAAAGAGATTTTGATAATTTTTCTATGGTATTAAATGGGTTGATATTTTTCTTGTAAGGGTTTCATTATAATGCTTATAAAAATGGAACCTTTTGGGTTAGAAAGCTGAAACTTTTTGAGGCTATAGTTGAAAAGTATGTTTAAAAGCTAAGATGAGTTTAAATAACATAAACTGAAACATGATGAAAGCATTGCCTTTTGCGTTTGTTTTTATTTCAACAGCCGTAGGGTCTCAACCGTTAGACTTAAGCTATTATTTTTGGAAATTTTGGAAAGATTTATATTTTAAGTACGTGCAAAAAAGTTTTCAACTATGAGCTTGGCCATTTCAGCTAGATCAAGGGCAGCAAAGTTTAGTAAATTTTTAAAACAGCTGATTTTTGAGGAACCTGAAACGCCAAAGTGGTCATCTGGATAAAAATGATAAAAAAAGGTTCAAATATTCAATATTTTTAAATTTTATTAAAATATTATTATTCAAACGGAAGTTATAGCGCCCTAGATTATTCGACTTTTTAGGCTCTAGCCGCTTAACCGGTACCCGGATTTGGCCAGTTCACGAACTTGTCCAAGACATTATTTTCCGAAACATATACAGAAAATTATTTTGGTGTAGGTTGAAAAATGCGACCGTGAGAGTGCCGCTAAATTCCGTTATACCTCATATCGTTATATATATATATATATATATATATATATATATATATATATATATATATATATATATATATATATATATATATATATATATATATATATATATATATATATATATATATATATATATATATATATATATATATATATATATATATATATATATATATATATATATATATATATATATATATATATATATAATTTTTTTTTTTTTTGTTTTTCCATCTCCGCTTATCACAAATAGTCGTTTGGCATCAAAATTTTTTCGAAATTCCGAGATGAAGCCGATATGAAATCTACCTAAAAAGAAATTTGCGTCCATCAACGTCTTAAAAAGCATTATGTTGTAGAGCCTATATGGTTTATATGTGTTGTTGTGACACATATTGTAATTTCAAATATGTCACATATTTTGAAATTGCACAAACTTTTTTGAACTTCGGGGAAAAAGATGATGAACAATGTCATAGAAGCTACAATTTTGAGTGGAAAATTCGAAGAGGATGCTGCCACGACAGACAGGCCACATATTTCAATGATCCCAACAGATTCAAACGTTTAGTTTCCAGTGCAACTCGCTTTTCCAATTACCATCAACAAAGCACACGGACAGTTACTGCAAACGGAATTTAGTAATGTAAAATTAAATAAATGATAAAAAATATGTAAAATATTTATTTTGAGTTAAAATTAAAAATTTATTATAAAAACATATATGTAAATCCAAAAAACACTGTTCATTTTTTAACTCCACTTTTTTTATGATGAAACATTTTAAGGCGTGTTGCAATAAAATTAATAAAAAAAACAAATCGAATTTGAATATTTTACCGTTATGTTTCTAAAAGAAACTGTTCAAGGTCATATAATGTGAATTATTATTTTGCTCTGTTTAATACATACATTTTGAGTTATATAACCATAAAATCAGTCCAGTAGTTTTGACTGTAGAGCCATTTCAATACACCAGGGTCGAGCAATTTCTTGATTTTTCAACACCCTGTATCTTAGACAGGGTTAAAAAAAAACTAAAAACGCAGAAAACTTTTTTTTATTGATGTCAACGAATTCTAATTATACAAAATTAAAACCTCATTTCCAGACCTTGCTGATTTCACGTGTTTTTCACCCGGCATTAAAAATATGTTTCTCCTCGACGCCTAATAAATTCATTTTGTTAAAATTTTATCCGGAACTCCAAGAATTCCCATTGCAATAGGTAGATTTTATATGAAATCTACCTAAAACAAGCAGCTCAAAGGATAAACTTATATCATATTATTTAGAACATCAGCAGCCAAATTCTGTAACTGTGAAGCGGTGTAGTGATAAATTTTTTATCACTTCACCGTAAAAAAATCTAAATTAGTGAAATGTTAAAACTGAAAAGTTAACACTGACTTTTGGTTTGTGAAAAAATAAAATGAATGCTTTTGTTGCTAACGTCATTATGTCAAAAAACACAATTACACCAATGTGATTTGTTTATTTAAGATTTCAAAATAACATCAAAAATTTTTTTTCAAATTTAACTTCGAAAATATTTAAATATAGTTAAATTGATGTTTAAATTGTGTTATTCAAAATGATTGGTATTTATGTGTTTTAGACCGTAGTTCGGAATTAATATATCTATATGTATATACGTATATACAGTCAACTAGATTTACATTTCATGTATCAAAACGCTCATGTTTGTCGTAGGTTTATGTATTGTTTTCTTGAACTTAATGTTTTTTGAAAATGAAACTGGCAATTACAAATAATGCAAGAGCACAATACCATTGAAGACGTCATCTGTCTCTATCTGAACACTTATGCAGAAGTGTGTTCAGAATATTGTTAAAAAGATCGACGTCTGTTACCGTAGTCGTGATGAAAATAGTACTTTTACAAATATTACTTTTTATCCAGAACGGTAATATAACATACTTCTACACAGTTAAAAAAAAAATTGAATATGTAATGCAAATTGCTACACATATAGGTCCTACGGAAGTTTCCATTACAAAACAATACAAAGCTTGCTATATAAAGTTAAACTAATGCTCTTTGCATCAATATTTATTAGAGTACTTGGAGTAAAATAAAAAAGCGTGTTGTTTAAAAATGTCTGTTATTTGCATTAAATAAATTACGCACAACATTTTTTTTAGTATGACATTTTAATGCAAATTACATCATAATTTCGAGATACTTTGATTATTACGCACCTGCCTAAATTAATCAAATTAAAATAAACAAATTACTACGGAAAAAAATTAAAACATACATACCACCTTTATCACTATTATTATAGACTTTCAGCTGAGAAGCGATAACTAAAACATACATGAAACGATTTTAACTATATATTTCTAAAATGGATAATACTCTAGTGAAATTTAAAATTTCATTAATGTATTAAATTGTAGCAAGGTGCATTAAAACTTCTAGCTGTTCTATAGAAATAAATAATGATGCAAGAGTTGTTTTAAATTTTATAGAAATGCATTGAAATTAGGTTTAATGCAACATTTACTTTACAATTCAATAATAACCTGCAACGCATAGCTCCTATTGCAAGACTTGCTTTAAATATTGCAGTTACTTTTTCAACTGTGTAATGAGATATTATAGAATTCTTTCAAAATCTATATTTCTTGAACAATAGAGGAACAAATTCCTGTTGTTAGATTAGAACTTTAGTTATGACCCCACTAGAGTCAAAATAAGTCTTATCTGCAAAAAATAGCAATATACTTGACATTAGGGTTTCTAAATATCCGACCTATTTGATTATCCGGATATCGAATACATAAAAAATAAATTATCCGGATAATCCGGATATCCGGATAATTAAAACAAATAATAAGACATGCTTTTTATTTTGCGGTATTTAATTCATTTATGCATATTTTTCGTATATCTATATTAATTCATATTTATACATAGTCACAAAATAACAAAAAATAGTAACAAATCATAAAATAACAATAAAAAATTGAATTAATCATAAATTTAACGAAGTTATTGATTCATTTTTAAAAACGCATATGTTAGAAAAATTATTGCATTAAATGTTGTTCGAAATTGAGTCGAGTTCTAATTTTTGTCCTGGTGAGACCAGCAATTGAAAATACGCGCTCTGTTGCAGTCCAGATAGGTTAATATATGTTAATAATGCGCGATATGGAATTTTTAAATTGTCTGTCATTTTTTATTATAATTATTTAAATAAACGAAATCTTTTTTCACCAATGTGGAACTTTCTTCATTCTGCTTCTCAACATGATTATAATTGAAGGATTTGCATTCTCAAGTTGTTTCTGCAGTGACGATATCTTACAAACTTCACTACTTAGACTTTCTTCATCCTTACTTTCAATAGTAATTTCTTCAGTGACTTCTTCAGAGTCATCATAATCACAGGTGGATGTATTCTTCTAAAAATTTCTACCGCCAATGCAATAGAGGCACCATTTGTAACATAATGAAAATATTTATTGGAATGTGGCATATTGCCTGTTTGTAAAAAGATCAACATAGTCATAGGGAATTTATCACGACGTTCATCCATTCGACTTTTTATCTGTTTAATTAACTTTTTTGAAAAATTCGTTCCACATTCTTCTAACTTTTTGAAAACAACTTTGTAAACCCCTCCAGCAGTCAAAAGCGTCCCTGAATTTTCGCTTAATTCTTTTACAGCTTTTTCCAGTGGAAATAAGAGATCTAACAACTCTCTTTTTTTTATACCATAAAGTTTTAAAATACTTTTCGTTACAGTAGAGAAATTTTTATGCATGACAAAGCCATTACTTCGGACATATCTATGATTCCACTATAGCATTCATTGAAAACTCATCTTCTGTCACACATCGAGACAAAATTTCATACGTTTCATTTTAAGAACTTTAAAATTCCACCCTCATCGGAATCACTTTTAAGTTTTTTTGATGTAGATGGTTCATGAATTTTATCGATTTAAGTTAAAGTTGAAGCTGAATTTATGATTATTTTATGAACTTTTAAATGATTTATCCTTTACATCCAATTTGTTTACTGCAATGCATAACAGAAAGCAACATCTCTTTTTTTAATTTTTTTTTAAATGATTCCAAACTTCAGAGCGTTTTGACGATGTATAGCCAGTGCTTTTAAAAATTTTAAATCTGTTTGTTGTTAAATAAATTTACTAATATACAGTAATCCCTCCGACTGCGCGGGTTTTAATTGCGCGATTTCCACTGCGCGAGAAGAATTTTCAATACTAATTTTCGCACTGCGCGATTAAAATTTCACACTGCACGACTATTAAAATTTTTTTTAGTATATGTTGGTGAATTTCGTAAAATTAAAATGAAAAAAAAATGGAATTTTCATAAGGGTCATTCTTTTACAAATCGAACAGATTTGAACAAAACCGCATTTGTGATTTGGCTTAAAAATTTGTTTGCAAGTATGATATTGAAAAAAATAAACGTGTTCGGGGATTTTTTTTGGAAAATAAAGGCAATCTAAATTTCGAGAATTTCGTGATTTTTTACTTGACAGCTTATTTTCAAAAATTCATAACTTCGGTTCTTTTAATGATAGAAGCTTTTGTTTTATTTTATTTTATAGTTAAGAGATGAAATTTTAATAAAAAAATATAGTCAATAAAAATTATTAACAAATTCCTATTGTTATAAACAAATAAAATGTTAAAATTGATTTTTAGTGATTGCCTTTCAAAAATAAAGAGTATTTGATCGTATGTTACGTTCAATTTTTAAGAAAAACGTATTTTTAATTAATAAAGAAATTAGTTTTACTGTTAGGAATAAATTAATTTATCCAGCACGGGACAACAAAAATTTATGGAAGTTTTTGTCTTTCCGCGCTCGATAAATTAATTTATTTCTTATGCTACTCGTACACGAGAGAGAAAAATTGCAGGTGTCAGAGGAAAGTGTCTGACTTATTGCTTAACTGTTTACACATAGGAATTTGTTAATAATTTCTGTAGATAACAATTTTTTTTTAAATTTATCTTTCAGCTTTAAAATAAAACAGAAAAAAATGTCTATCATTATCAGAACTGAAGTTATGAATCTTTAGTCTTCAAACCAAAAATCATGAAATCCTCGAAATTTATAACCGCTCTATTTTCCAAAAGAAAAAAAAGCTATAAGCTATAACTCTCGAGCTATATAATTCTTTTCTATATAAAATCTGTAAAAAAAAATCAGCCAAATCAAAAATGTGTCGGTCAGAAAAGTGTTCGGTTTGTAAAAGAATGTCCATATGTGTAGCAATTTGCATTACATATTCAGATCAAATTCAATTGCAAGCCAGTAAAGGTAGCATATTCTAAACAAACTCGTATTATTGATATTATTTTTTTAAATTTAAGTTGTTTTTTGAAATGTTCTTTGTGTTAATTTAACTTTTAACTTATGAAATGTTTTCTTTTTTATGAGTTGTTGAAGTAATACATGTTTTTCAGGCTCATTTTTGTTTAATTAAAACTTTTAATTTATTTTTTTTAATTTTTTTCAAACTTTGGAACCGAACCCCCCATTTTCATACAAAATAGGGTTCACATTGGGCGGTTTTGTATTGCGCGCTGTTTTTCTGGAACGGAACTACCGCGCAGTTGGAGGGATTACTGTAGTTATAATTTACTGTATTTATGAAGCAGATGCAAAATATATAAATTATTAAAATATTAAAAAATATTAAAAAGAATTCTCTGCGCTCTAATAATCTTTAAAAAACTAGCGCACTTCAGATTTTATTGGCGGGCTGCATGTATTTAAAACATTAGTTTTTTTTAATCAACATCAAATAAATATTTGTAACAACCCTTTACACTGCAGATTCACGAAGTGTGTCATAAAATATTCAAAGATTACAGTTTTCATAACATTGAAGTTGTAAATAAATTTTTAACTTACTGTCACTTCACTGCACTAATAAACTTTGCAACGCAGTTTAAATATTTATTTTTAACTTTGAAACGCAATTTGATTATTTTCTTTACAAAATAGAGGTTTTTTTAATATCCGGATAATTACAAAAAAGTATCCGGATAGTCGAATATTGAAAATTGGGTCGAATAATCCGGATAGTTCGATATCCGGATATCCGGATTAGAAACCCTACTTGACATCTCGTTTATTTCAGCATTTCTCATAAATATGTCTTTGCATAACTGACGGCATGAATTAATTGAACAAATCTTTTATTTAATCCAATTAAAAATTAATTTCGCTCAACCATTATATTTTGTTCACAAAAAATAATTTATTTTGAAAATAATAAATAAAGGATTTTTTATAATAATTCTATTAAATAAAACAATCAATGAAAATTTTATGCATTGACGTTTGATATTTAGTGAGTCGCCTACTTACTATAAGATTTTTTAACACTTACATCGCACATAAATTGCATATAGAATCGCAAAAAATGTTAAAATGATAAAAATTTGGTGATAAAATCGAAATAAAGAAATTTTTAACACTTCACCACTTCACAGTCACAGAATTTGGCTGCAGGTGTTATAAATATATCACAAACAACGATCTACTGTATCGCTTTGATATGATTAAACATTAATTTTAAGGTAAATGTATTTTTGAGCCATATAAAGTAAAAAAGTTTTTAGAACACATAACCGCATAACTACTTTAAACCCAATTTGTTTAAAGTTATCATAAGACAAATTATTGGAAAATAATATTTTTAAATTTCATAATCTATTCTTTTAGAACTCATGTCATCAAATTTAAAACATTAAATTGATACAAATTTTCATACATAGATTTTGAAATTTAAAAATATTTTTATCCTACACAACCAAATCAAATTAAATCAATTTCTGACCAAAAAAAATTGGCTAAAGTCAACAACCTAAACATATGGTTAAAGTGCATTTGAAAGATGAAAAATAAATCAAATATCTATCTATGTAGCCAACAACAACGACGCGTAACCCAAATTCTTCAAAAACTGAAAAATTATTTTGACCATTTTTAACTTACAAAAACAAACCAAAATTATCAATGAATTCTAAAAACCTTTATATATTTATATAAACATGTCAAAGGAAACACTAATCCATGCGAGTTTTTTTTTTATTATTAATTGTATTTTATCATCGTATTTTTTGTTGTCTCATTAGTAAAATAGAATATAAAGCAAAAGAAATTTCAAATACATATAAATGTTTCTCTTTTTTTATTTTGATTTGTTAAAGTATAAGTACTTTTTATCTCTGTTTAGAAATTTATTTCAAAACTAACACGAAACATCAATACGTTGCCGGAAAATTATAACAGATCAAAAATTAACATAATTTAGTGAAAAGATGATACACTCAGCAAACTACTCAAAATCATCTCCATTTAGCGTTTCGAGAAAATATTACAAAATCACAAATTCATATTTCTTTCAAATTCCAAAAATATTGTAAAACTTAAATAAAATCAAACTTTTTCAAAATTCCAAAAATATTCCAAAAATTAGAATAAAATCAAATACTTAAACTTTTTTAAATTCCATTAATATTCCAAAAATTCTTAAAAATCCAAACTTTTTCCAAAATTCTAAAAATATTGCAAAAATTATAACAAAATCAAAAATTGAAAAATACCAAAAACATTCCAAAAATTAGAATAAAATCAAATATTTAAACTTTTTCTAAATTCTAATAAAATTCCAAAAATTCTTAAGAATTCAAAGTTTTTCCAAAATTCTAAAAATATAGTAAAAATTATTACAAAATCAAAAATACAAACTTTTATCAAAATTCCAAAACTATTTCAAAAACTATAACCAATTCAATAATACCAATTCATAAAAACAGATAAATTTTTTTTTCCAAAAAATTGGCTAAAAAAATCAATGAAATCATTTTTGACACGCTTGACATTATTTTTTTGACAATCTTATAATGTCATAATTCTCTATAATAATAATATATTTTCATGCATACATATTATTAATTTTATTTTTTTCCAAAAAATTGAGTGAAAAAATAAATAAAAATCTTTCTTTTTACACACTTGACAACATTTTTTTGACAAACTTATAATGCAAAAATCTAGATTTTGGTCTCCCATACCAATCCCGACCATCATAATTTCTCCAAATTCAATGTTCCTACTCGTAATCACTTAAAATGAACGTTTTTTAAGCAAAAAATATGCAAATTTCCTTGTTTTGACACACTTGACGATTTTTTTGACACGCTTCCGGTACAGCTATCGAACACATCGTCCTTTCGGCTCTTTCTATTGAGTAATCCTATTTTTAGAAAAAAAAATTTCAAATCCGTTCAGCGGTTTTCTAGATTTCGTAGGTTGTGACGGACGGACGGCGGACGGCCGGCCGACAGACAGACATACATTTTTGTTTGTCGCTTTTTTAGAATCAGTAGGTCCTAAAACGTCGAGAAATGCCAAAAAAGCATGGGTAAGAATTTCACTTTGAGCTCATGAATGTAATCTCAGATCTTTCAGACCGAAGTAATTATATCAAACACGACCAAATGAATCAATTTAAATCAAACTCTGACCAAACTAAATTGATATATTCTAAAATCTAAAGTCATCGACCTAGGACAATAAAAACTTAATATAGTTCAAATCCATTTAAAAAGAGATGAAAAAATAAATAAAAAATCTTGACAACAAAACAAACAATTCGTAACCCAAATAACAAATTCAATCATTTGCTTCTTCAATATACAAAAACAAAAAATTATCATCACAACACAATCCTTAAATTATATATTTAAACACTCATACATACGAGTACTTTTTCTATTTTATAATTATCGTATTTTTTCGTATTTAAGTAAAAGTAAAATAGAAAATATACAAAAACAAAAAATTATCAATGAATGAAATTATATTTGTTGAATATAAAAAATTATCATCCCAAAACAATCCTTAAATTATAGCCGTGTTCGATTTGACTGAAACAACTGAAGCAACTGAAAAATTAAATGCAATTGTTGCTGTTTTTTCAGTTGTTTCAGTCAAATCGAACGCACCTTATATATTTAAACACTCATACATACGAGTACTTTTTTTTTATTTTCTATTTAATAATTATCGTATTTTTTTGTATTTAAGTAAAAGTAAAATAGAAAATAAAGCAAAAGAAATATTTCTCTTTCAAATATAAATTCTCATTTTTTTATTTTGATTTGCTTTGTTTATTGTTTCATATAAGACAGAAAGAATGCAATGTATAATTTGTAAAATTTGTATATTGCTTAACCTTTCATCTCTGGTTGTACTTTTATTTGTATTATCAGTATTCTATATACAATTTGTGTGAATAGAGGTTACGTCTCTCTATATATGTTTCTCTATGCTTATTATAAATGGTAACTGAATGCCTACTATAATAAATGTAAATTTACACGATTTTTTTTTAGAGTGAGGGTATACCATTTTATGACTTCATTTAAAAATGATGTTTTAAAAATAAATTTATCACAGTTTTCCTAAAGGATATTATTCCATTAAACGTTTCCGTTCATTATTATTATTATTATTATTATTATTATTATTTATTAACTATTATTATTTTTTACTACAAAACTATTATTAATATTGTACAAAATTTGAATACATAACTAATTATCAGAACTCTAATTAGAGCAAGAACACTCATTACATCCAACTTAATACAGCTTTATAACAATTTGACATTTAAGTATAACCAAGTTTATCAAAACCAGTAGAAAGTTCAAAATGAAGAAATTTCAACCCGTAATAAAATAATGTGTCGTGTTTCAACACGTAATAAAATAATGTTCTACACTAATCAAAATAAGTACGTAATAATTTCACACCGCTCAGTGTAAATCAGTTAGCTCTACACCACCCGGTAATAAAAAAAAACAGACCCATGGCTATCTAAAATAGCAAGGAAACGAATACCACACCACAACTAATATTTAACGTGCAGAGACTTAAATTGAACACAGTTGAGAGCAATAAACACATGCCCGCAACGCCCAGATATTACAAAAATTGATACTATTTAGAAGTAGACATCAGCGTAACAAATATAGGTCCTAGTTAAATTTGAATTTTAATTATGTGTTAGAAAATAATTTTTTCTATTTACTGTTTTGCTTTATTATTAATTTAATTCATAAACATACATACATATTAGTACATTATGATGCTAGAACGTAAAGCTAAAGATTTTGGACGGATGTGGAGTTTGCAAATCGAGGCGCTAGCCGAGATTTGTCCCCACATTAAGTCCAAAATAGCTTACGTCCGTACATCATATACTATTTTTTATTCGCCGCAAGCAAAATATTGTGACGATTATGGAAGACGAAAGAACACAACAAATTCTTCCAAAAGAAATGTAAAAATCAATAAAACCAAATCAACGTAACCAAAGCAAACATTTAATAGGAAGTATTTGTGGATGAAATTGTGGATGAAAAAGTCGAGAAAGTGCAAAAAGAAGTTGAAGTTCTGGAACAAAAAGTACAATCGAAAGTAGATGACTTTAAAGCTGAAGTAGAAAGAAGGCTTCAAGATGTTGAAATTAATGGTAAAACAATTCACACGGTTCAACAAACACAAAGCATGAAGTTAAAACCGCCCCCATACAATGGTACATCATCGCTTGAAATTTTCAAATTCCAATTTGAAACGGCAGCTGATCAGAACAGTTGGAACGAAACACATCGGCAGCTTTAATAGTGGCACTGAAGGGTGAAGCAGCAGAAACAATACAATCAGTTCCAGAACAAGATCGAAGGAGCTACAATGAGATCATGAAGGCTTTAGATCGCAAATATGGTAGTGACCACAAACGGGAGATATACAGACTTGAGTTGAAGGGTCACTACCAGCGAATAGGAGAAAGTCTGCAAGAGTTTTCGTCTGCGATCGAACGTCTGGTACATATGGCACATGGAAATACATCACCAGACTATATGGAAAGAATGAAGATAGATGCGTTCATCGACGGCATAAGAGATCCAGAGGCGCGAAAGTCAGCTGTGATGACACCTAAAGCTACATTTGCTGAAACAATAGCTTGTGCATTGACTAGTGAGATGGCACAAGCAATTGTCAAACCAACAATCAAAGTACGCCGTGTAGAAACGGAAGAAGAGGATAGTTTTAGGCCCTAAAGAAGATCCCGAGAATTCAACGGTAGAATAAGATGTTGGCTATGTAACAAACTTGGTCACATATCGCGAGAATGCAGAGAGGTCAGACGAAAACGGGGAAGACCAACATCACCAATGAGACAGAGATCATCTGAAGAAGAAGCTCAAACAGTTAAACTGGACCGAGTCAGCTTTGAGGGGTGTAAGCTGGTTCCCACAACCGAATGCCCCATAATCTCCATCCCTATTTCAAGAATCGCAAGGAATGGTGACAGTTTAACGATTGGAGCTGAAATTGATGACAATAACTGTATCATTACGCTAGATACTGGAGCAACTCGCACAATAGTCCATACAGATTTACTAAAAGGGGAATTACAACCAGCAGAAAAATATCGAATACAAACAGCAACAGGGGAAAGTGCAACTATCAGGGGAAGCAAAATTGCTGATATAAAAATAGGAAATACACACTTTCAGCATGAAGTTCTAGTGGCAGACATCGTTGATGAAGTAATTTTGGGCATGGACTTCATGAGGCCGAATGGATTTGTAATAGACGCTGGAAATGGAGTACTCAAGTATGGTAACGTAGAGTTGGCTCTTCAGATGAATGGTGCAGAATCAAGCATGAGATTGGAACATCGCGAAAAGCTGTCACCTAATATCGAAACAATCGTCTGGGCAAGTGCACATGGAGATGCAGATGCATTGTCAAGAAGGCCATGCCAGATGCAATGCAAGCACTGTAATCGGGTGGAGAGTAAGGAAAACATTATTGATGTCAGGCTTCTGCAAGTGCTTTTTAGTGAAGACTGGACACCTGAAGTAGTAAGAAAGGAGCAACTGGAAGATCCTAGCTTAGCACCAATAATAAAGTTCAAGGAAAAGGGAGAAAAACCTGCATGGAATGAGATTGCCGATAAAAGTCAAACGTTGAAGGCATATTGGGCACAATGGGACAGTCTCTGTATTGAAGATGGATGCTTGAAAAGAATTTGGGAAAGTCCTGACGGATCAGTTAAAGAATCAATGATAGTAGTTCCCAAAATAAGAATACCTCAAGTATTAAAGGAATATCATGAAGGAACCAGTGGCGGTCACCTGGGTATTAACAAAACCCTTGCTAAAGTACGGCGTAGATTTTATTGGTCAGGAGCACGTCAATCGGTAGTGGAATGGTGTCAAGCATACGAGCAATGTGCGGCTGCAAAAGGACCTGCAAGAAGAAGTCGTGGTAATATGAGGCGAATTGCGATGGATGTAGCCGGACCATTTCCGACGTCTGATAACAACAACAAATATGTGACAAGAAATCTCAAGAAATCTGTCAGATACTTGGAATTAATAAAACTAGAACAACTGCTTCACATCCCCAATCAGACGGCATGGTGGAAAGATTTAATGCTACTCTTGAGAAATATCTAGCAAAAGTAGTAAGCAAGAATCAACGTGATTGGGACCGTCATATTCCGTTATTCTTGATGGCTTATAGATCAGCAGTGCATGATACAACCAAAACGACGCCAGCTACAACCATTTTTGGAAATGATTTACGGCTACCTGGTGATCTGAAGTTTGGGATTATTCCATCGTCAACATTATGTGTCCAAGATTATGTTAATAAACTTCAAAAAGAACTTGAGGAGGTACACACGTTTGTAAGACAAAAAGCACAGATATCCAGTGATCGAATGAAGGGTATGACATTCGCGCAAACAACAAAGGATTTGAGGAAGGACAACTAGTATGGCTACACAATCCACAGTGGAGAAAAGGATTATCTCCAAAACTACAAACATCTTGGGAAGGACCTTATACCATCATAACAAAATTAAACGATGTCGTTTATCGAATAAAGAAAGGTCAACGAGCGAAACCAAAAGTCGTTCATCTAGAAAGATTAGCACCCTACAGAGGAGGAGATTTAGATTCTATTCGGAACGAACAGAAATAAGTGGGGGAGAATGTGACGATTATGGAAGACGATAGAGCACAACAACAATAGAAAATCTTCAAGATAATTCTCGTTAGAGAATTATCTTCGAGAAAATTCTTCTAAAAGAAATGTAAAAATCAATTAATCCAAATCAACGTAACCAAAGTAAACATTTAATAAGAAGTATTTGTTTTCTTGAATAAGGATTGGTTAACGAAATAAAAATTGGTAAATAAAACAAGAAACAAAACAAAAGAATAGATTTCACACCTAGGTGTCAATATTTGAAGATCGTCTTATTGTTGATAAAGGAAGGAAAAAAAGGTGTGTTCTAGAATATTGCAGTAATATCGAGGCTATTTCATGTAGTATAAATAAGAGGTGTTCTTCGAGGATAGGTTTAGTATAAATTTGTAAGCGATAGAATTAGTATAAAATTGTTGCTGATACAAAAAGTATAAAAATTTAGCAGTGATAAAGGCGAAGTAAAATTAACAGTGTTATAAGTAGAAAGTTAAAAGTATAAAAGAATTATAAGTGGTGAAATATTGTTAGTACAAGAAGAACTAAAAGGGGAATAGTAATAGGAGAAATATTTTTATTGTAAAATCTTGAACGAATAAAATTATAACGTTTAGAAAATCCATTGTGTTTTAAATTTCCTGATTTAGTGATCGAACTAAATAACAGGTCGTTCAATAAGTCCGTAGGATAAGTAAGAAAAAAACAACATTTTGACAAAACTCGATTTTTTTATTCAACATAGTTGCCTTCGAGGGCGATACAACGAGTATAGCGTTTTTCCAACTTTTCTATACCACTTTTATAGTACGATTTCTCTTTCTCGTCAAAATAGGCCTCAGTTTCAGCGATTACGTCATCATTGGACTTAAATTTCTTTCCAGCAAGCATTCTCTTGAGATCTGAAAACAGGAAAAAGTCGCTTGGGGCTAAATCTGGAGAATATGGTGGGTGGGTAAGCAATTCAAAGTCCAATTCATTCAATTTTGCCATCGTTTTCATCGATCTGTGACACGGTGCATTATCTTGGTGAAACAACACTTTTTTCTTTTGCAAATGTGGCCGTTTTTTTGCGATTTCAGCCTTCAATCGATCCAAAAGTTCACAGTAATACTCGCTGTTGATGGTGGTTCCTTTTTGGAGATAGTCGATGAATATTATTCCGTTCGTATCCCAAAATACAGACGCCATCACCTTACCGGCCGACTGTTGCGTCTTTGCTCGCTTTGGATTCGGTTCGTCGACTGCTGTCCACTCAGCTGACTGTCTTTTGGATTCTGGTGTGTAATTGTGAAGCCATGTCTCATCCATTGTCACATATCTACGATAGAATTCCCTTTTATTGCGGTTTAATAGTGCCAAAGACTCCTCCGAAGCATCGATTCGTTGTTGTTTTTGGTCGACTGTGAGCTCACGCGGCACCCAATTTGCACAGAGCTTTCGCATACCCAAATGTTCATGTAAAATGGTAAAAACACTACCATCTGCTACCTTTACAATGTCAGCTATTTCGTGCACCTTCAATTTGCGATCGTTCATAACCAATTTGTAGATTTTTTTTATGTTTTCTGGAATAACAGCCTCATAACAGCCGTCCACTGCGCTCTGCATCTTTTGTGCTGGTACGACCACATTTAAATTCAGCCATCCACTTCTCTACCATTTGTCTCGATGGAGCAGAGTTTGGATAATGTTTATCAAGCCATTGTTTGGTTTCCACTGTATTTTTTTTCATCAAAAAGCAATGCTTTATTAAAATTCGAAATTCACTTTTTTCCATTTTTTTTCAAAAACAAAAGTTGCTTCACACAAAATGCTATAACTCACGAATAAATAGTCAGATTGCTGTCAAATTTATACACGTATCGTTTGAAGGTTAGTACTAAATAAAAATCATATGGAAAAAATTCTAGTAACGCCATCTATGTGTCATCCTACGGACTTATTGAATGACCTAGTAATTGTAACTCGGCTAAGAAACGTTACAATATTTTAAGAAAATTTGTTTATTCTAAATTAAAATTATAAATTTTCATACATTTTAAAATAAAAATATGTGGAACAAGTAACCTTTGACAAAATATTTATTATTTTTTCCAAATTATTGTGTAGCTATGATAACAAATGATAACAACTATTTTAATTGGATAATGAAAATTTGAATTTAAGGGCTGCTTTGATAAAAATTTTTATTTTTCATAGAATTTAAACAAGTACAAAGGCTTTTTACTTTTTTGGACGTAGCTATGACAACAAAATAAATAGTTGAAAAGTGATACTTTAAAGCCGCAAATCACAGTAATAAAATAACACTTTAATATGTAGGCGAATAAAAAATAGTTTATGGGGTAGAGTAATGACTAAGAATAATAAAATCGGTCGTAAACCAATTGATTTCAGTTATTTGTGAAGAAATGAAATGAATAGTTAAATACAATTTTTTAAGTTTATTCAGATATTGGTTTTTCTCATTGATATTTATGTATATTACGTTCCTTAATATTTTTTGAATATTTGATCATTCTTCATAAAGCATTATTTAGGTTTTGTTTGTTTAAACAAATGTTTTGTTTTTGACCATTTTGATCAAAAGATTTGTTTTGATTAAATTAATTACTTCGATTTTGTAAAAACCAAAGTATTGAGTTTATGAGCCAAAAGTGAAATTCTTACCCCCACGTTTTTTGGCATTTCTCGACGTTTTAAGACCTAGAGATTCTAAAAAAGCAAAAAAAAATGTACGCGTGTCTGCCGGCCGGCCGACTGTCATTACCTACGAAATCTTGAAAGCCGCTGAACGGATTTCAAAAATTTGTTTTCTAAATATGGACATTTCTCTATGGACAGGTCCGAAAGGACGATGTGTTCGATAACTGTTCCGGAAGTGTGTCAAAACTATCGTCAAGTGTGTCAAAACAAGGGAATTTGCATATTTTTTGCTAAAAAAACAATTAATTTTAAGTGATTACGAGTAGCAACCTTGAATTTGGAGAAATTTTGACGGTTGGGATTGGCATATGAGACCAAAAACTAGATTACTGCATTATAGGTTTGTCAAAAAAATGTTGTAAAGTGTGTCAAAAGAATGATTTTCATTTATTTTTTTGGGAAAAAATTAAAATTAGTTATTTGTATGACATGAAATGAGAACATGAGATTGGACATGGAAATTTTTCATTTTATTATAAATTTTGGAATTTTGAAAAAAGTTTGTTTTTTTGATTTTGTTATAGTTTTTGCAATATTTTTAGAATTTTGGAAGAAGTTCGAATTTTTGCAATATTATCAGAATTTTGGAAAAAAGTTTCAATTTTTAATTTTGTAATAATTTTTGGAATATTTTCAGAATTTTGAAAAAAGTGTTTTTTATAATTTTTGAAATATTTTTGAAAAAGTTTCAATTTTTGATCTTGTTATAATTTTTGCAATATTTTTAGAATTTTGAAAAAAGTTTCAATTTTTGATTTTCTTATAATTTTTGCAATATTTTTAGAATTTTGAAAAAAGTTTCAATTGATGATTTTGTTATAATTTTTGTAATATTTTTAGAATTTTGATAAAAGGTTTAAATTTTTGTTTTTATTATAATTTTTAGAATATTTTTGGCAGATTTTGAAAGAAATATGAATTTTTTGATTTTGTAATATTTTCTCGAAAACCTAAATGGAAAGGTTTTAGAGTAGATTGGTGCTTGTATCATCTTTTCACTAAATTATGTTTATTTTTCTTCAAACGTCAAATAATTAAGTCATAATTATACAGAGCTGGCTACGAAAAAATGCAACTTCTCCGCCGGCGACAATTTTACTTTTCCTTTTCCCGACATGTCAGGGAAAGTGTTGCTATGATAGCGTTCAAATAATATCACACAAAATATAAATTTAAACGTCATTTTTATTGGTTACACAATCGAGACTACTAATATTTATAAATCTCGCCTTCTTAGATATTTATTGTATGCTTAAATTAAACCCAGAATTGAGTATCAAAACCACAAAAACTAATTTTTTATATGAACTTTATACGGGATTTTGTGAGAATCTCTTCTGTTTCTTAAACTTGAACGTATTCAACAAATGTATGTACGGTTTTTTTTAGAATCGAAGTATCACTTTTAAAGTTAACAGTTGACTCTTTTTGTAGGTGTATGTGAGCAGATTCTATAATTTCTCGGTTATTTTTATATTTCTGAGTATCAATTATGCTGATTTTTTCAAAATTCCAGAAGTGATTATTTTCAAGTGAATGTTGAGATAGAGCCGTGATGTTTTGTTTTAATCGGATGTTACTTTTATGGCTATAAAGTCTCTCTTCAAGTCTTTGGCTGGTTTGCCCTATGTATACTTTACCACACTCACATGGGATTTTATAGACCACATTTGAATTTTTCAATTTATTTATTTTATCTTTAAGATTTGTGAACAATAGATCATGTGATTTGTTTATTATTTTTGTCGCTATTCTTGAACTCGTTGATCCAACTAAAACTTTTTTGAGTTTCTCTGTTATATTAGGAATGTAGGTGAGGACCCCATAAATCGTGTTGTTATCATTATTGGTATTGTTATCAGTTTGTTGAAGACGTGTTTCATTATTTAAGTTTTTATGGATAAATTGTTTAATTAGACTGTTAATTAGATTTACTGGATAATTGTTGTTTTTTAGTGCTACGGTTATTTCATTTATGTTGCTGTATCGAAATTTTTGGTGACTGAGTGATAAAACTCTTTTTATGAAAGATTTTGCTATATTCATTTTCATTTGTTGCGGGTGAAGTGAGAAATAGTTAAGCATACGTCCTGAGCTAATTTCTTTTTTATACCACTTCGTTATTATGTGTTTCATTTCTTTATAAAGTCATATCTAGAAAATTTATTTTGCCAAGTGTTTCTTTTTCAATAGTAAACTTGATGTTTTGATTGAATGACTCAAAAATATTAAGTGTGTATGCTATTTTGCTTTCAGGTATTGAGTTAATACATCATCCACATACCGGACAATAAACGTAGGTTTTCTTTCTAGTTTTTCGAGATAGACTGTAAACAACCTATCAAGAACCATATCCGATAAACCTGGTGAGACTGATCTGCCCATCGCTAGTCCGTTTTTTTGTTTGTAAAAAGTGTTATCAAAAGAAAACACATTGTCCAATTCAATACAATGTTTTAATAAATTTGTAAACTCAGGTAAATCTAACTGTGTATAGCATGTGAGCTCTTTCCATCTTTCTTCAACCTCCTTGACTGCCAAGTCTCGTGGTACATTAGTAAATAAAGACGTCACATCAAATGAAACTAATATTTTATCAAATGAAACTAGTATTTTACTGATTTTTAGTATTTTATTGGGATCGTCATATCAAGAAGCACTAAGTCATATCCAATGAAAATAAAATATAAAATATAAATAAAATAATAAAAACAATCACGGATGAATTAATTCATAAAAATTGATTTTTAACACTAAATTTAATTTTTAAGTATTATCATAGAGGGCGAAAAACTCAAATATGTAAATTTTATAAACATGCTTTTATTTTCCCTCTTCTCATTTATGGTGGACTTATTGTGTTGATTTATTTTGCTTCGGCGTCCACTTATTATCTTTATATTTACGATGGGAAGAAAGTCTTTGCAACTGGAAATACCATGTTTAACTCGTAGGCAAAGGCCTATTGAGCAGACTTTCTTCCAATTAAAGGTTTAAGAAAAACTAAAACTTTAAACTTTCAGATAAGTTTATTAATTATTTTTTCATTACAATTTACATTTAATTTATAGTGAAATTGATAGAGGGTTTCCCCGCTATAATCCCCTCTTAAGATTACGTTTATTTTAATAATTAAATCGATTAACCAATTATCAATCGATTTATTATGTAAAGTTAATATCGGTCAATATTATATTAAATAAATATAATTGCCTCGTTCAGCAGGAATTTCAATAAATTTTATTTAAATTTTATTTAAATTTATTTTTGTATTAATAATACAATATTATTAATATAATTAATAATATTATTTTAAGTTATTTGGATTTCGTTATAACATATATATCGTGGGAATTTATGGAAATTAGATCTAGGTTTTTAAGTTGTTGATGACTTATTTAATTGTTTAGAATAATTTGGTTGGAAGAATAACATATGTAATGTATGTCAATTAGATTAGTCATACATATATTACATCCCCATCCCTAAGTGAAAATTTATTGAAGATAAATTTTCATTGTTATTATGATTTTGACCTTTTTTTGATATTATTTATAATTAATTATTGGAGAAATTGTTACATATTTTTATTGTTTGCAACTAATATATTTTTATTCTATTTTACTATTTAATTCTTATTACTTAACTATTACTTTGGCAATTTTAACTAATTCTAACTTTTCTTTAATCTGTTTTTATGTACAAATTTTTCTTTATTGCCCATTTTTAACTTAACGTTATTTTCTAATATTTCTATGACCTCATACGGTCCATCGAATGGTGTCTAACTTTTTTCTTTCACCTACTTTTAACCAAACGTAATCACCTTTTTCTATATCTATCGGATTCGCGTTTCAATCATAGATATTTTTTCGGTTTATTTTTGCTATTATTAGAAGCTCTTTCGCTTTGCTTTGAGCCTGTCGTAAGCGAAATCTTAATTCTTCTGCGTAGTTATCAAAATTGTATATTAGTGCGTTATTAGTCAATTTTTCGTCCGATGGAAGGCTTGCTAGCTTTCCAAAAATTAACTCATACGGTGTGTACCCGGTGTCTGTATGTGGTGTTGTGTTGTAACAAAACACAAAATATGGAATCCACTCTTCCCAGTTATAATCACTCGTGAATGAAAGAAGGTATTCATTCAATACTCTATGGTTTCTCTCTATAGAACCAAGTGTCTCATGGTGATATGGTGTCGAGGTTATATGGGATATTTTAAAGAATGCACATACATTTCTCATTAATTCATTAACGAATTCTGTCCCTAAGTCTGTTTTTAATTTTTTAAAATTACCGTATTTTAGAATGAATTTTTCTACGAGCGCTTTGGCTATTGTTTTTGCTTCTTTGTTTTCTATCGGTATCGCTTCAATGTATTTCGTTAAATCGCATTGAATCGTAAGAATATATCTATTGCTATCCGTAAGTCGCAATGGTCCAACTGTGTCCATTCAAATTGTTTCAAAGCTTGTTGTTGGTGTATCGGTTATGGTTAATTTTTCTTTAACATTTCTAATTTGTTTATTTTTAGCACATGATTCACATTTTTTTACATAATTTTTTATCATTCTACTCATATTTTTCCAGACGTATTTTTGTTTTAATTTGTTAATTGTTCTTTTAACACCTGCATGTCCTCCGGTGTGTGGTGTATCGTGGTAAACTTTTATTAATTCATCCATTTTATTTCTATCTGTAATTCTTTGATGTGCTTCATAAATTATAATTTTTAAATTTGTTTGCATATTTTCTTTATTATTTTTCTGCTGCAGCTTATTGAATTCATTTTTAAATTCATTCACATCTACATGTGTGAATATACTATCATTAATCTCTAGCGCTAGATTCTCTATTTTTTCCCTTTTCATAATCAATATCAGCTTCTCCAGTGTATTCCCTAAGGCGATACTTGGATTTTTACTATATATTACTAGGATACCTCTTTTATTCTTTTTATTCAATTCAATTATTCGCAAACTATTATTATTTTCTTTGTAGTCAATACATTTTTTCTTTATTTTATCACGTGATTCTTTATCTTCGAATGACAAGGTTCTCATATTTCTTATTTCAGATATAGAGGTGCAGTTCCATGAATACAGCGTGCACTCCGTTTTCAACTCTGCACTGTTTTCCTCTGTTTTGTAATTCTCTTTTCTTGTCATAGCCCTCGTTTTAACTGTATTTACCGTGGATGTCGGTATCATCGCTTTAAGCGTGTCTGAGTTTACTTCTATTCTAGATAATGCGTCAGCGTTTGCATTCATCTTTCCTTGTTTATAAATGATTTGGAAATCATAGTCAGATAAGTCAAATCTGATCCTTGTTAGTTTTGATGACGGATTTTTGTGCGTGAACAGACTCACTAATGGCCTGTGGTCTGTCACCACTGTGAATTTTCTCCCATAGACGTACGGTCTAAAAAAGTTTATGGCATGGCTCGTAATTCATCAATTAATTTTGTTGTATCATCCAAGTTTCGATTTTTAATTCTTCTAACGGTTGCGTGTATCTTTCTTTCTCCAGATTCTTTATTTTGTTGTATAAATTGGGTCTAATCGTTTTTCTCGTTCTAAGGTTCAAATCAGGTTCGTATCGTGGTGTTTTGAAGCTACACCCGAATATAAATATGTCATCGACATATAAGAATGCTTCTGCTGCTAGACCAGCTAGTGCTATGGATAACATTCTTCGAAGGTTGTTAGTTGATATTTTTAATACGAATTGTGATCTTTAAATCGTTGATGCCTTTTTGGTATTGTTGAATTAGCTATAAATACGCCATCCTGCATTTCTTCGTCTAAAATTACACTATCTTGTTATGTGGAAGTTCTGATATCCTTTTTCGTCATCTAATTCTAATTATAATCGTATCTAAAGTGTACGATTCATCGTTACACCAATCATTTTATGAGTATCGTCTGTTATTCTACTTTTTCTTTTAATATAAAGGAGTGAAATATCAGCTCCGGTATCTAATGATATGTGCTACTTATCGATCTCTTTACATTACTGTGAATCATTACAAAATTAAAAGTGCTATTTTATATTATTTAATTTTTATTGGGTATCCTAATTATGAATTCCCAAAGTCCCTCTTTCTACATTTTTGGAGACTCAAAAAAAATTTATTTGTTATATTTATTTAAAACAAAATATAGTTTCTTAATTATAAAATGTAGTTTGTTACATAAACTATCTAGTAAAAAAAATTCTTTATTTTTCTCATTACTCTAACACAAAATATAGTTTTTTACATAAACTATCTATCGAAAAATTCTTTATTTTTCTCATCGCAATTACTCTAAAACAAAATATAGTTTTTACATAAACTATCTATTAAAAAAAAATTTTGAGTAACCATTACATAATATACATATATATTTAATTTTTATAAATAAAATATTTCGCTTAGTTTCTATTTCTATTATAGAATAATTTTTAATTACAAATTATAATTATGTCAATCGAACGACATTATTTAATATTCGATTTGACATATATTCTTTTATTTTTAGTATACATAATACAAGGTTAATAATTTGTTTTTTATTATTACATTATTTGACCTAAAGAAATTCATTTGTTTATTGACATATATATTTTTTTTTGCTAACATAATATTATGATATCAGATTTCTTTAGTTTTATTTAATTCTAACGTAATTTACTTTTTTACAAGTAAAAAGTTATTATAAATTTAGGCGTAAACATTTATTATTCTATGAAAAAAAAAATCTTTATATTTTGATTATTATTCAGGCGTAATAACTATTATCTTTTTCTTTTATTTATTTTAACACTAATTACACTAACAATTTTTGTGTAAGCTTATATATACGGAAATTTGTTATATGACACAATTAACAATTCAATTTGTGTCATTGATATTTTTATTATTTTGAAATTACGCTAGTTGAATGTATGCTTAATTATTTTATTATGAATATATGGTAATGTTATAAGTTATTCTTATTTTCTATGAATATTTTAATTTATTGCTTATTTCTTAAAGATGAGAGATTTGTTGATGAATATTTTCTTGTAAAATTTTATGATTCTTGTTGTAATTCTTTTCTCTTCAGTTTTTTAGGCTTTGGCTTGACGTTACGTAGTAATTTGAAATGTATTCCCATCTTTCTTGTTCCTTGGTTGCTCAGTTGATTATTTCCCATCTTGAATCAAGTTTGTAAATTTTTTTTACTGCTTCCAAGTTTTTTTTGTTAAATTTCGTTGTGGCCTTTCAGGTTCGTTGTTTCTAGGTCGCCATATGGTGGACTTATTGTGTTGATTTATTATGCTTCGGCGTCCACTTATTATCTTTATATTTACGATGGGAAGAAAGCCTTTGCAACTGGAAATACCATGTTTAACTCGTAGGCAAAGGCCTATTGAGCAGACTTTCTTCCAATTAAAGGTTTAAGAAAAACTAAAACTTTAAACTTTCAGATAAGTTTATTAATTATTTTTTCATTACAATTTACATTTAATTTATAGTGAAATTGATAGAGGGTTTCCCCGCTATAATCCCCTCTTAAGATTACATTTATTTTAATAATTAAATCGATTAACCAATTATCAATCGATTTATTATGTAAAGTTAACATCGGTCAATATTATATTAAATAAATATAATTGCCTCGTTCAGCAGGAATTTCAATAAATTTTATTTAAATTTTATTTAAATTTATTTTTGTGATGTCATCAACTTTAATATTATTTTAAGTTATTTGGATTTCCTTATAACATATATATCGTGGGAATTTATGGAAATTAGATCTAGGTTTTTAAGTTGTTGATGACTTATTTAATTGTTTAGAATAATTTGGTTGGAAGAATAACATATGTAATGTATGTCAATTAGATTAGTCATACATATGTTACACATTAAACCTTAAAGAAAGTAAGTTGACGTTGAGTTGAATTACGTTGAGTTTCGTAAATATATATTTTTTATATAATAAATAAATAATGTGAATTTAAATAAAATATAATGATAATCTGTTTGAAATATAAATTCAGTAAATTGATTGTTTTTTTATTCAAAGTATTTTTTTGTTTCATGATCTACACGACAATATCAATACAGTATCCAAGCTCTGAGTCTGAGATATCAAGACTTCGGTTTTGGTTAATGATTTTGATATAGTTTTGGGCATAAAACTTTTATGAGAACATTGTTATTATTTGGGGCAGCGATGTATATCAAACATACTTCTTTGTTAAAGTACATGTATTTTTTTATCTCTGTTTAGAAATTTATTATAAAACTAACACGAAACATCAATACGTTGCCGGAAAATCATAACAGATCATAAATTAACATAATTTAGAGAAAAGATGGTACAATCAGCCAACTACTCAAAAATCTTTCCATTTAGCGTTTCGAGAAAATATTACCAAATCACATATTCACATTTCTTTCAAAGTTCCAAAAATATTGTAAAAATTAAATAAAATCAAACTTTTTTCAAAGTTCTAAAAATATTCCAAAAATTATTATAAAATCATTAAACTTTTTTCAAAAATTCTGAAAATATTGCAAAAATTATAACAAAATCAAAAATTGAAACTTTTTTCAAAATTCCAAAAATATTCCAAAAATTTGAATAAAATCAAATATTTAAGCTTTTTCTAAATTCTCATAATATTCCAAAAATTCAAAAATTCGAATTTTTTCAAAAATTTTTAAAACTATTGCAAAAATTAAAAATATCAAAAATTGAAACTTTTTTCAAAATTCCAAAATTATAATAAAATCAAAAATTTAAAATTTTGCAAAATTCTAAAAATATTCCAAAAATTCTTACAAAATCAATAATATAAACTTTTTTCGAACTTCCAAAAATATTGCAAAAACTATAACAAATTCAAAAATTCCATGTCACATTTACGTCATACAAACAGCTAAATTTTTTTTTCCAAAAAAATCAGTTTTTTGACATACTTGACAATATTTTTTTGACAAACTTATAATGCCATAATTCTCTATAATAATACCAAAATTCCATGTCATACAAATAATTAATTTTATTTTTTCCAAAAAATAGGTAAAAAAATAAATAAACCGAAGCAAAATCTTTCTTTTGACACACTTGACGTTATTTTTTTGACAAACTTATAATGCCATAATTCTTAATAATAATAATAAAATTTCATGTCATACAAATAATTAATTTTATTTTTTTCCAACAATTGGGTAAAAAATAAATAAAAATCTTTCTTTTGACACACTTGACAACATTTTTTGACAAACTACTGTTTGTCAAAAATAATCTAGTGTTTGGTCTCACATACCAATCCCTACCATCAATATTTCTTCAAACTCAATGTTCCTACTCGTAATCACTTAAAATGAACGTTTTTTAAGCAAAAAATATGCAAATTTTCTTATTTTGACACACTTGACAATTATTTTGACACACTTCCGGTCCAGTTATCGAACACTTCGTCCTTTCGGCTCTTCTCATTGAATAAACCTATATTTTTAGAAAAAAAAAATGATGGGGGGCAAGAATTTCACTTTGGCTCATTAATGCAACATGTACTTAGGTTTTTTCAAAACTAAAGTGATATGTAAGTAAATACTAACTACAACAAATGCGTAAAAATTAACATTACATTACCAAGCATTTAATATAATTTTTCTATTTATCACATCCTATATATATAATGAAAGAAAACAAAAATAAGGACGAACGTACGAGGTAATCATTGAGCACTTTTTTGTATTGTAAAAATATAATATTAAAATCTAAATAATTCTTTATTGTCCGTCTCTGAGTTTTTTATATTTATTCAACTCATTCCGTTACGGCCTAAATTCATAATTTTAGCAAATTTGGACATTTTCTATCTGGAAAACTATTATCTCTGGAATGGCTTAACTTACAAACCTGGGGTAAATTTTAATGGAACGATAATGACAAAACTAGGCTTCATGCATAAAATCAATTTATGGTAATGATTCTACGATTTTCGTTTTCTTTTTTTAGTTTTCTAAAGATGTAGTCCTTTACCCAAAACATACTAAAATTACAGAGAAACGTTTTGTTTCGATAATCGAAAACGAGACAAACCCGTTTGAATACTTACTAACAAAAAATATGCAAGTTGCCGATTTTCCTGAGATTTGGCTATAGATGGTGAATTTTCTTTTAAATTAAACAATTCTTTCTTTTAAATTACAATACTTTACAATTCTTTCTTTCTTTTAAATTACAATAAACAATTCATTTAATTAGTTATTATATATTATAAGTTAATATAAGTATTAAATATTTAAAATAATTTTTAAAAAAATTACAAAATTTATGAAAATATTGAAATAATATATTATGTGGTTTTCGCATTACATCATGATCATTTCAAGCAAGAGCAATACTGTAGTGAAGACATAAAATATCAAACAACAACTCAATTTTATATTATCAAATTATAAACAATGAGAAAATCGAAACCTTTTTTAGTTTTTGTTAGTAAATACTCAAATAGGGTTTTATTGTCAACGAATTAAAATGCTTGTCTGTTATTTGAGTATGTTTAAATTCAAAAACTAAGTATTTGAAAAAATTAAGAAAAAAAAAACGAAAGCAAAAAAGGGCACTTTTATGTTTCGGTATCTCTAAAAATTCTATTTTTTGAAAAATAAAACTAAAAAATTTCATGCTAAATAAGCAAAAAAATTTTCAGTGTAGTTTTTTTAATAAGTATTATTTACTACATTCTAAACAAAAAAAATTGAAGGAAATCGGTAAGCCATAGCCAGTTCTTAGTAAATGGCACAAAGTACAAAGAAATCAAACTAATAATATATTCAAATGTCTTTCTCAAAAACAAAAAATAACGCACGTCTGTAACTTTAGTTTTTTTTTGAGTAAATAATAAACCTTTAAATTATTAAAAAATTAAAAAAAACAAAAAGGTACTTTTTGAATAAACCATGTTTGAAGAATTAAAATTTTAAAAAATCATCTAAAATATAAATTTTTTTTGTTAGTGTAATATTTTTATAAAGCCACACAAAGTACCTTTCAAACAAAAAAAATTGAAGTGCGTAATCTTTACACGCTGTGGAAGTAAAACTTCTTTGGCTACTGTGGCAGGTATTACTAAAAATATTAAATATAAAATATATGTCATATTGAAATTTAGAGTAGCATTTCTTGATAATATAATTTGGCAGGTATTACTAAAAATATTAAATATAAAATATATGTCATATTGAAATTTAGAGTAGCATTTCTTGATAATATAATTTACAACAATGTGTAATAAAAAGCCATTAAGCCTTTACATAATGTTTAACAAAGTCTTACAACGTATTACAAATTAAATTTCACGATGAATACATGTCTACTTAATTCAACAACAAGATTTGGTACAACAAATGATGCAGTTTTTCAAGAAATTTTTAAAGTAAAGTTTATATTTCTCACTTTAGTTATCATAAACCTGTGATTTCATATTTCAATTATGATAATAATTGAATTGACTTTGTAATACATTGTGTGAATATTGCTTTTTATTACACATGTTGTAAATTATATTATCAAGAAATGCTACTCTAAATTGCAATATGACATATTTATTTTATATTTAATCTGTTTAGTAATACCTGCCACAGTAGCCGAAGAAATTTAATACAACCGCGTGCAAATATTACACGCACTTATTTTTTATTTAACAAAACAAATTTAGTTAACATAAATATTTTTATTTAAAAATAAACTTTTAAAAATCGACTTTTAAAATACTCATACTCATAGGGCATAATCATAGAAAGTTATATACGACCACCTCGACATCTAAAGCAATATAATACAACTCAAACTATCCAAACAAATAAACATGTTTTGATTAAATCGCCTAAAATACATAAAAATACGGGTTTTTCCAATTTTCTGAAAACGGCATTTTTTACACCGTAAAAAATTATGGAACCCTCTCGAAATCAACCCAAATAGAATACGATTTAAATCATCCAAATCGAACGAGCCGTTTTTGAGAAATCGGTCAACATACATAAAAAATACACATAATGAAACACAGAACCTTCTCTTTTTTGAAGTCGGTTAAAAAACTAAAACAATTCAAAATCTAAATTTAAAAAATAACGAAACTCAAATTCGACACATCCAACTCATATAACATTTAGTACGAGACTGAATAAAAAATATTATAACATTAACAAATGAATGACAATTGACACACACAATACACATAATCGAATTGTATCGCATACTTGCCGAACATAATATTCGTTTGCCTTTTTACTTCATGGTTTGAATTTCTTCTTTATTTTTCAAAATGTTATTCCCGTTCAAAAACTTGTCATTCCGCGCCTAAATAAGTTTTACTTCAAAAATTTACTCAAATCAAATAACCCGTTCGAGCACAATTTAACTTTAATCTTTAATTGTCAATAAATTTCTTAAAAAATTCCGAGCCACCCTGTGTCAAAAGTCAAAACTAGTGAAAAAATAAACAAAAAACACGCAACATAAATTCAGATTTATTTAATTTATTAACCGTTTTTAAACTTGTTAGACTTTATTTTTATTTAATTTTTGCATAATGTTAGCTTTGTTTTTCATATTGTTTTATTGAAAATTATTTACGTCTTTTTAAAGTCGAGTTTGCTGATGATGGGTTGCATATAACCCGAAATACATTCAATTTTATTTAAATAAAAAATGTTATTATAATAAATAATAAAGAAATTTTATTTATCAAAAGAGTGGGCTCAATAAGGTGATTTGAAAAAGAAATCAATAAAATATAAAATTAAAGAAGTTCCACGGTTCAAGATTTATCTATAATTTATAAAGAAAATAATTTATAAATATATAATTAAAAAAATCAAATTTTTTTTTTGTTATTCTAACAATTACCGAAGTTTCAAACAAATCGGAAAAGGTCGGATTCAAATTTCTTATTTTATCGGCCTCCTGATTCCATCTATAAGGGAATAAAGATATTGCATTATGGAAAAAATAGGGGTGAGTTGAATTTTACAGGAACCTTCCTTTTGTGGTGCTAAAAAATATCCCGAAATTAGATGCCGATTCATAGACCGTTAAAAGTGTTGCGCGCCGTAAAAGGTCGCACGATAAATAATAGTTGTTATAAAAAGAAAAAATATTTGTTATAAAATTTATAGCTTAAAAAATTGTATGCAAAAAACAATGTATTACTTTTTTTCTTAAACTAACGATTTTTGAGAAAAGGTGATTTAAAAAGTTGCATATTTAATGTAAATTTTAAAATATTTTAAGCCGCATTCAACATTTGATTACATTCGACACATAGTTAAGAAATTGATTCCATACTTTACAACTTTTAAATCAAATTTTCTCGAAAACCGTTAGTTAGTCTTGCAAAAAAGGTTTACAATGTTCTTTGTAGTTATCCATGAACCTTACGAAAATCTAGTTTTCCGGGAATTTGTTTTGATGGTGACCAATTTTTTTGTCTTTATTCCCCGAAGAGTACTGAAAGTAAAAAATAAAATAAGTTTATAAAGAAGAATAATTTGTTTGAAGTTAAAGTTAGTTTTTAAAGTATTCAGGAAGAAAAAGAAAATGAAAAACTAAAGTGTGTAAAAATTTAACTCACACTGATTTTCTTAGGTTGACCCACAAGCTTTTGGAGAACAAACAAAATAAATAAAAACAATAACAATACGGGGAAAGGACATATAAGAAAAGTAGTTTTCAACTTTTTACATAAAACAAATTAAAAGTATTTGTTGGTTACAATTTTCGGGTCTTTTTATAAATATTTGTGTAAAAAAAATACAAAGTTTCGATAACAAACATTAGTTGTTTAACATTGGAGCTTTTCCAACATTAATTTTACAACATAATAAATGATATTCTTCGGCTTCTTTAGAAAAAAAATAATAAGTCGGTGTGATGAAACATATATATGTACTGCTTATATATGAGAAATTTCACGCAAGTTCAGCAAATTTTTGGGAAATTTTGACTTGACCCCTTTTAATTTTGATTATTTTTTGTTTATAGATAGTCTTTCATAAATAAAAAATACGAGTTCTCTTAGAATTTTTTTTTTCGACCAGGGGTCTTCACAGGGTGCCCCTCAATTTTTTGCTATTTTGTGATGTGAGTGCATTTTGACTGGCGATTGTAGAAAAACTACTCTACCTTTATTTTTACTCAATCGATTTTGATAAACGATATGTCGTTGAATAGGTATTAGAACAAAGTTTTTAAAAATGTACACTGTTTTTTGAAATAATTTTTAACGGTGTAACATAAGAAAAAAACGGTGTAATTGAACAAAAGATGGCGCTACACCTTTTTTTTTTTTAAATTAAATTGAAGCTTATTTTATATCTAACTACTTGTGAAAGTTAAGGACCAGCGATATTTTTTGTTTTAAACATAAAATTCGTTGTGCATATGACTGTCGGGAATCAGTTTTTTTTGTTGTGAAGGAAAATTATAAAAATGGCGTTATAAACTAAGAGATTTTTTTTTATGTTAAATATAAAATATTTTATTATTAAATGACCTTTTTGAAATATTATAAAAATTATATATGTACAATAAAGAAAATATGAGCAATTTCAGCATAAATCCACAAAAGCGCTTATTGCTTTGTACATTAAATGTAGCTTATACGAGTTTAAAAATAAGTTTCCCGTTGTGAAAATAGGATTTACTAAATTCACGTCCCTTCGACCACAAGAATGTATAAAATTATCCCTAGGAGTTCATAATGTGTGCGTGTGTACCATACATCAAAATATGAAACTAATGATTCAACACTCTAAGATGTCTTGGATTACTGATGCTGCTTTCCAGAATTATAAAACATTAATTGACTTTGTTTCATGTGGTGAATTAACAGAAGATTGTCATACTTTGAAGTGCAATGAATGTTCAAAAAAACTTCAACAACTGGAAGAAAGATTACTAAATGATTTTGACGCTAAAGAAATCCTCCAAAACAAATATCAACAATGGATTTCCACTGATCGATGCAATTTGGATACTTTAATAGAAACTGTAGAAAAATTTATGAAAAAGTTTGTTTACCGTTTACAAATTTTGATACCACACAACTTTATAGCAAAACAGCAATCTACATTCATTGAGAAAAGAAAAAAAATTAGAACCGGGAGAGTGCTTTGTTCAAGGGGATTTTTCTGAAACTACGCCTTCATGATTCAGGATTCGGTTCAAGGTTATCATTATAATAATTCACGAGCTATACTATTCATCCATTTGTCATTTATTTTAAAAGTGCTGCAAGTGAATATATACAGCACCGAAGTTTTATACTCATTTCGGATATAAACGATCACAACAGTACTACAGTCGATCTTTTCATTACAAAACTTATTGAATTCATCAAAACGCATATAAATTCTAATATTACGAAAATAATTTATAACACTGACGGTGCACCTTCTCAATACAAAAATAAACATAACCTAATTAACTTATGCCACCATAAAAAAGACTTTAAGGTTGATGCTGAATGGCATTTTCATGCTACCAGCCATGGCAAGGGACCTTGTGATGGAATTGGTGGTACACTGAAGCGTGCTGCACACCGTTATAGTATAGGGAGCAAAGATATTATTGATACACCAAAAAAGCTTTTCGAATGGGCCTTAAAATGGGTAAATTCCCATGAACTTTGGATACGCCGATAAAAATGAATATCAATTAACAAAAAAAAAATTACAAAATCGATATAAAAATGCGATTACTATAAGTGAAACTCAAAAATTTCATTCTTTTGTACCAGTAAATACTAAGACAATAAATGCAAAAATGTTTTCCAACTCAAAAGAAACTTTTGAATGTAAAATAAGTAAATAATTTTTAATAACTATATTTATTTTCTTTAACCTACATATATAATTTGTATGGTATTTTAAAAAGTTTATTCAATAATAAAATATTTGTAATTTAATGTTAAAATACAATCTTTTACTTTATGATTCCATAATAACATCAGACTGTCAAATTATTTTTTATAAGAGTGACAAGTGATTACTAAATGTGATAAATAAACATTTCATTTTTTTATGCCATCTAATACAAAGAAAATAATTGCAGAAGTGTTTTCCTATTCAAAAGAAACTTCTGTTTGTAAAATAAGTAAATCATTTTTAACAATTGTATTTATTTTATTTATTGTACTACATATATAATTTTTATAATATTTTAAAAAATTCATTTAATAATAAAATATTTGATATTTAACATTAAAAAAATCTCTTAGTTTTTTGTAACGCCATTTTTATAATTTTCCTTCAGAACAAAAAAAACTGATTCCCGACAAGTAATATGCACAACGAATTTTATCTTTAAAACAAAAAATATCACTAGTCCTAAACTTTCACAAGTAGTTAGATATAATAAAAGCTTCAATTTAGCTTTAAAAAAAAGGTGTAACGCCATCTTTTGTTCAATTACACCGTTTTTTTCTTATGTTACACCGTTAAAAATTATTTCAAAAAACAGTGTACATTTTTTTAAAAACTTTGTTCTAATACCTATTCAACGACATATCGTTTATCAAAATCGATTGAGTAAAAATAAAGGTAGAGTAGTTTTTCTACAATCGCTAGTCAAAATGCACTCACATCACAAAATAGCAAAAAATTGAGGGGCACCCTGTGAAGACCCCTGGTCGAAAAAAAAAATTCTAAGAGAACTCGTATTTTTTATTTATGAAAGACTATCTATAAACAAAAAATATTCAAAATTAAAAGGGGTCGAGTCAAAACGTGTTGAATCTTCGTGAAATTGCTCATATGGATTAGCTAGAAACTATACAAAAAATGGGCTTAATTTGTTGAATTTTATAATTTTAATTCCACCTTATTGTAACCTGAGTAACACTTACAAAATAGGGGGAATGCATAAGAAAAACTTCTTACACTGAACTGATAATTTACAACAATGCGATAAAATTAGTGCTATTTTAAACCAACGATATCCTTGATAGATATCATCTCGAAGTTTCGTGATTGCCTCTTCGTGATTACCTCTTCCTGATTACCTCGAGAAATACATCACCTTTAAAATGCATATCAATTTTGTTGATTCAGATGATCCGGTAACGAGTTATGATGTTCACCGCAAAACCACTTTTTTTAAAGGCGCCTCTGGCGATTCAACGTCACCGGTTTATTTGTCAATATTTTTCATTGAAAATTTTTTCTGACATACTTCATACTTCAAGTTGAACAATAATATGTAATTAAATTTAATAAAATTATATTACTCATGTCACCGCAAAAAATCTCAAAAATATGCTTTTTTTTGTCTTTAAAACCATACCCCCCCTTAACAGGTATATATATGTATGTTGATGCGATGTGACATAGAATGTGATGGGAATATACAACAATAATTTTACATTATTGGTACAAACAAATATACATGCACCATTGTTGATGTGATGCAAATATATTGATCTCTACAGAAACGTTAATTTAAACTTTATAAAATGCGGGTGTATTGATATGCAATTGTTTAATGTAAAATATTTTAGGATAATGAAAATCTTATTCCCAATACAATTTTTCAATTGTTCACATTTCACAATAAAAAAGTTACAAGAGAAAAAAAATGTGTGTTTTATATTTAATGGTAATGTTGCAATGAAACTCGATTACCTATATATGTAAGTTGCCAGTTATCTCATTATTTTCAGACAAAAAAAATTAAATTAACTGAATTGTTACGCATTGATGGTGTGTATTTTATTTACTTTAAATAATAAATTTAAATTCTGAAGAGTTTATTACATGAATGTTTTGTATATTGTTTCCCGTTTTAATTCTTTTAATCATAAAAACACAAACTTTTGTATATATAATTTTATATATTTATATATAGCTAGAAGCAGTTGTCGTAAGGCCAATGAGTTTTGAGTTTTTGTTTTTTTGTATTTGTTGTATGCAAGAAAAGACGCCCTAAAATGTTATGTAAAAAATAATTACTGTTCATGTACTCGGAAGACTCAGAGAATATTGATTTCAAAATCATTCTGAAAAGTTCAAATTTACCTCTTCTTAATTTAAGTTCGAAATATTTTTTCACAATAACATAAGTGTTTTTGTCTATATCGGAGAGATCGGAGAGATATGTTAAGCTTCAAAAAAATTATTTGTGTTTTTTTTTTCATTCTCAGAAGTATTGAAAATGTTTACAGATATTTTTTATTAACCGACTGAAAGTCATCGTAAGAAGAATAAATTTAAAAAATTGAAGGTAAAGATTCGATTAAAAAACAAATGTAAATAAATTATTTAATTAAATTTAAATTTATTTAATAAATTTTTTTTAATTTTTTTCGCCAAAAAACTCAGAAAACATACTTTATTTTATATCTGCCAGTTAATTATCGGAGGAAAAAATAATACGGTATAAGTGATACAGATTATATTTTATCTTTCTGAACTCTCCGATATAGAAATAAAACACACTCACTATCATCCTGGGGCGCTATTGCCGAACATATAAATGCCATCACAATATTGTAAATTTACACAATATTGTGAATTTCGTATTATGTAACACCAATTTGGTGAAAATTCTACACAATATTAGCTGCATTTCATGAAACCGTGTGATCCGGATCCCCATAAATTTTACATGCAAATTGAGATCCAATTTTGTTTTTGGATCACAAATCATGATCTAAATATTAGTTCAAGTTTGAAAATGTAGGTGAAAAAATATTTTGTATTTTGTAATTGGTATAATAAAAAAACAGAAAATTTAAGAACCGAACGCATCCAAAACTAATATAAATAAAAATTATAAATAAAAAACTTATAAATTTAATTTAAAAAGTTTATTCAGACGAAATTATTTGGAATGTTCACCAAAACTGTTTGAAAAATTGAATTTAAAGACATGAAAAACAAAATTAATGACATATAGAAAAACAGTGAATATCATTTAGAGTAGTCCCAAAATTAATATTTCAATGTAATTTTGAGTAGTGCTTTAAGGCAATTATTATACCAACCGGACTCACCCATTATTATATTTTTGTGTCGTTTCATGAAACATGACCTGGATCAGATCTTGCGTCAGGAAATGCAGCAATTGTGAATCTGGCAATAACAATATATAGTTACACAAATATTCTCTTGACTAATCAGTCTGTACGCGTTTCTAAAAGTTTTAGACATAAAAGCTTAACAAAACTGAAAAAAAACTTAATATAACTGACAAAAAATTCAATTTTGAATTCTTCATCTATAAAAGCTTCAACAATAACCTTGCAACACATTTCCAACACCACAGAATAGGGGCCCTATTACCGAACACATAAATGTGAATTTTGACAATATTGTGAAGTTTGTATTGCATAACAATAAACGGTAGCGGTAACGATTTTCCAGAAAACCAATTTCACAATATTTTCTAAATTTAATAAATTCAATTGTGTCGACTGTCGGCACTTGACGAAACATTTTAATAGAAATTAAAAATTGATAATACTTATTTTTATTTCGTAAATATTTTGTTTTTTATTTATATTTTTATTTTCTAAAATTTTGCTCAATGCATTTACGCCATTATCAAAAGCGATTCAAAAATGTAATGAACATTTTTGGTCAGTCGGTCAGTCCTAAAATAGTTTGTGTGTGATAGTTTATACGCTTAGTTTAAAACCTAGTAACTAGGTTTTATGCATACGACCCAACATCTCACGTTCAAATCTCACTAATGAGAAAACACAACAAAATGACCATCCAGGATGGTCCTTTTGTTGTGTTTTCTCACCATTCACTAGTGAGATTTTAATTTGGTTTGTATAAGCTAATGCAATATATTATTATATATGTTATAACATTTTTGAATCTCTTGATAATAGCGTAAGCCGAAATGCACTGAGCAAAATTTTAGAAAATAAAAAACAAAATATTTGCGAAATAAAAAAGTGTTATCAATTTTTAATTTATGTCTGAATTTAATTTAGACAATATTGTAAAATTCCTTTTTCGTAAAATCGTTACCGTTACCGTTTAATGTTATGCAATACAAACTTCACTATATATTGTCCAAATTCACATTTATGTGTTCGGGAATAGGGCCCCTGTTTAACGTTAACAACAACAACAATTTAATATTATTATTTTAATTTATTTAATCTTTGGCAAAGGAAGTAGATTTAAATGACAAGAAACTGATTAGTTTTTGGACGATGTTGAGATAATAGGGGGGAGGGTTCTCTCGAGCAGCTGTTTATTTGAAACATCAATAACATCAGTTCCTGATAATCTATTTTAATTAAACTTGGTATATATGCTAAGAGTACACTGAAAAATAAAAGTTAGATTTATTATCTAATAATACTAGTAGATGAATTTTAATTAGGTGATTTTTCTATTTAATAAATGATTTAACCATCGCGAATTAGATAATTTTTCTAAGACGAAATAGATGATATTTTCTAGTCAATTACCTATTACCTTAGTATCTGAATTTACCATTGATTATATGATTCGACTACATACAAACATTTTTATATACATGAAGATAGCGCTCGTATATTTAAGTTCTAAATTGGAAATGTATGAGTGTGATTTTGTTTGTAAAGGATGCGTCCATTTTTACGCCATTTTTTTAATGATACAATTTAAAAGACCAAAATTCAGAAATCAAAAAATTTAAATATTTGAAAATAATACTAATTTTCCATAAATTTCTCAATACTATGAAAAATTAAATCAAAATATCGATAAATCTACATGAAACAAGACATATAAAAAATATTAAAATAATAAAATATTTTTTTTAAATCACCAAAATTTATTATTGAAAGGGCCACTTTCTTTATCGATATTATTTGTATTAGATTGACTAAAAAATTTCTTTCGCACATAATTTTATAGTTAATTGACATAAAATATATTCAATTCAATTAAACGCATGTAAATTATATTTCCTAAAATGTTAAATAAAACCAGCCATGATAGAATATATAAAAATATGTTTTTATTTTTTATTCTTATATTTCTTGTTCTTTCGGTTTTTTCTATTTTTATTATCATCACACGAATTATGTTTCACTTCGTTTCTTCGTATAAATCATCTAATAAAATGTAGATGTTTCATATACATGGAGTATTTGACTGAAAATCAAATACAATATTTAGATGAATTCACCACAATTTTTTTTCAGTGTATCATTTGTAACAGTTCTATATTCCAATCTAACTTCCAGTTTGCCACTTCCAGTAAAAATTTTTAATTGTGGTAGCAAATTTACAAGATCGCGGGAAATCAGCATTTTTCGGAACTTGCCGAACGAAAAAGCGGCCGAATCGAGAGAAATGGCTGAAAAAAGTTTTCTGCTCGTCAAGGACAGGTGCCTCAAAAATATATAATATGTGGTAGGACAGGCGCCTCAGAAGTATATAATATGTGGTAATCATCACATGAGATCGGCGTGGGCCCAGGGACTAAAATTACCTGAGCAGAAATAAGTTAAGGAAAGCCTGAAAACAGTCAGGGAATGATCAGCGCCAGAAAGGGTAAGCCGTATTAATGAAATCTAATGTGGGTCTGTTACAAACCTATATTAGAATGCCTTTTTAAGGGGCTAACCTCATTTGAATATATCCAGCTCTAATTTGATTTTTCTTCTTTGCCCCTTGTTCGATAATCTGATCGTCCTGATCTGATACAAAATCCCTTACTCAGGGTTGAACTATTTAGTTTTATATTGTGAACTTGATCAGGGCCTAATCCGACTATTCCAATCAGGGCCGTGATTTGGCAAAAACGTTACACTCATGATTAAAGATGTAAAAGTAATATTGCCTATGGTAAAATTATCGGTTGTAATACCACGAGTCATTGAAATTTTTTCGAAAATTTTTTGATTTTACGAATTAAATTATTTAGCAACACTGCGAATCAAAGCGCACAATAAACCACGAGTCCGAAGGACGAGTGGTTTAAGTAGTGGTTTGATTGAGCAGTGTTGCTTAAAAATAATTTAATGAGTAAAATTGAAAAATTTTAGACAAAAATTTCAATGAAGAGTGGTATTTAATGAGATAATTTTTTTTAAATTATAATTTTATTTAAAAGATAATAATTATTAGTTTCTAAATAAAGTTTTTTCTACAAATTATTCAGCTTATAAAAAATTATGTAAAATTGCAAATAATAAAAATGTCCGTTTTCATTCATAAATGATTGCTTGTTTATGTTTATTTGTCAAACATAAATTACAAATTTATAGCATTTATGCGCCTACTAAGATAAAATTATATTTCATTTTGTTAGAAAAAAATATGACAACAAAGAATTTTCATAACGACAAAGCAAAATTATCGACGACAAGAAGAATTGCCGACAGCAAAAACAAAGCCTACTGTTTGAATACCATAGTTTGTATGAATCAAAAATAAAATATCTGACAGCAAAAAAAAATTATCAGTAAAATTGGTAATATTACGTAATATTACTTAGGCCTGGTAAAATTGGTAAAGTTGTTATCAAATTTGAATAATTTTTGATAAATAAATATTAAATTTTGAGCTTTTTTGTTGACACTCCGTACTGCAATTAAAAACAAGTGTGGGTGAATTTTGTGAGAATATCTTAACTGATCGATCGATTTGCAGCTGGACACCCGCATATTTGTATGTAATTTTAGCGTCTCCACGTGTCACACAAAATAGAGTATTTTAGGCAAACATTTATTTTATCTACTGGTGCCGATTGGTGAAATGGTTAGTTTTTTCACCTGCTAAAGAGCTAAATCTATTCCATTTCATATTCGAATTGATGCCGTAAAGAAGGGTTCTCCTCCCCTGTTATTAACAGTTTGCTGACACGAGTGACCTTTGAGGGTGATTAGAACGGATATAATCACCCTCAAAGGTCACTCGTGTTGTAATTTTGAGCACAACGCAATTTTACAATAAACGAAGCAATAGCAGCAGATCCGTGCATTTTCAAGCGGTTGAGAACATACAACGCAACGAATCATTATCACCGCTTCATTGTAAATTTTTGCTGCGAGATACACGTTCATATTTTGATTTACCTTGCGTTTTTTAAGGCAAGTAATCTTCAACAATTGCGATTTATATTTTGCATGAACGAGAATAAAACAATGCACGAATTATATTTTGATGTGATATGTTGCACGCATAAGTAATACATTTATCCCAGTGTCGACTGTGGCATGTGTGGCACTTAAAAAGTGACATGTTAAACGCCGTAGACAATTCTCAATTGCAGGAAAAACGTTGAGCTGGGCTCATTCTCAAACCACATGCGATGCAAGGAGCATTCATCTTGATGGGGATGCATTGCGTACAGTTAAAATAAAGTAAGTTTCGTTGAAAATGCTTACATATCTGTCAATTTGTTTTTTGCATTTGAGCTATTGAAACGCATTTCTACTTCTATTCAATGTGTAATACCTAAACATTTCCGAATACCGCAGCGTTTTCAAAAACGCATAATTTTACATAACAGTGAAGAAAACAATTATCGTTGTAGCCTGTGTGTTCAGGATATGTTGCATTTGGCAGCTGTGAAAAAATCGTGTAGTCCATTTTCTAGATATCTTGCTAAAAGAACAATAGGTGAACTTCGTTCATGTTTCATAGTATTTTCTTGTCTGAAGTAAGTTACACTCGACTATTTACACTCAATAATAATAGGTATATTTGATTTGCATTTTCTGTTTTAGAAACTAGAAATTATTGTGATAGTCATCAATTTTCAGTTAAATGAAATTGCAGCTATATTCAAATATTTTGAAACAGTTTTATATTTTACCAATATTACCAATTTTACGAATCTTATCGATAATTACTTCGGTCTGAAAGACCTAAGTATTACATTCATGAGCTCAAAGTGAAATTCTTACCCCCACTTTTTTTGGCATTTCTCGACGTTTTAGGACCATTCTACTGATTCTAAAAAAAAAAAAAAATGTATGCCGTCACAACCTACGAAATCTAGAAAACCGCTGGACGGATTTGAACATTTTTTTTTTCTAAAAATAGGTTTACTTAATAAGAAGAGCTGAAAAGACGATGTGTTCGATAACTGTACCGGAAGTGTGTCAAAAAAAATCGTCAAGGTGTCAAAACAAGGAAATTTGCATATTTTTTGCTTAAATAACGTTCATTTTAAGTGATTACGAGTAGGAACATTGAATTTGGAGAAATCTTGATGGTCGGAATTGGTATGTGAGACCAAAATCGAGATTATTGCATTATAAGTTTCTCAAAAAAATGTTGTCAAGTGTGTCAAAAGAAAGATTTTTATTTAAGTTTTTACGCAATTTTTTGGAAAAAAAATAAAATTAATTGTTTGTTTGAAATGAAGTTTTATTATTATTATTGAGAATTATGGCATTATAAGTTTGTCAAAAAAATGTTGTCAAGTGTGTCAAAAGAAAGGTTTTTATTTATTTTTTACCCAATTTTTTTAGAAAAAAATTAAATTAATAGTTTGTATGACATGATATTTTATTATTATTATAGAGAATTATGGCATTATAAGTTTGTCAAAAAATAATGTCAAGTGTGTCAAAAAATGATTTCATTTATTGTTTTAGCCAATTTTTTGGAAAAAAAATTGTAGCTGTTTTTATGACGTAAATGTAATTTAAAATGAAATTGGACATGGAAATTTTTGAATTTGTTTTTGAAATATTTTTGGAATTTTGAAAAATTTTGTATTTTTGATTTTGTATAATTTTTGCAATATTTTTAGAATCTCGGCAAAAGTTTTAATTTTTGATTTTGTAAAATTTTTGGAATATTTTTCGAATTTTGAAAAATTTTTAATTTTTGATATTATTATAATTTTTGGAATTTTGAAAAAATTTTCAATTTTTGATTTTGTAATAATTTTTGCAATATTTTTATAATTATGGAAAAAGTTTGAATTTTTAAGAATTTTTGAAATATTATTGGAATTTAGAAAAAATATAAATATTTGATTTTATTCTAATTTTTGGAATATTTTTGGAATTTCGAAATAGTTTGATTTTATTTAATTTAACAATATTTTTGGAATTTTGATTATAATTTTCCGGCATCGTATTGATGTTTCGTGTTAGTTTTGTAATAAATTTTTAAACCGAGATAAAAAAATACTAGTACTTTAACAAAGAGCTATGTTTGATATACATCGCTGCCCAAAACTAAAAACCATGTCCTCATAAAAGTTTTTTGCCGAAAACAATATCAAAATCCTTAACCCAGACCGAAGTCTTGATATCTCAGAGCTGTGAGATTTCAGCCCCTCCATAGTTTTACGGTAAAATTACCAAAAATATATTTTACTGGTAAATTTAACTCATGATTGGGGCCCAATCAAACTACGCCAACCAGATCAGTGCACTATTTGAGCCCTAACAAATTTCTGCCACCCGGGCAGTTTTAAATAGTTTTAAAAAAAATTTGCACCAACAATGCTAAAATGGGGTTGCCAATAAATTAAAAAAAAGTTACAAATTAACAGAAACTGATTCCCCAATGTCGTATGGGGGCGTGGGGGGTGGACTTTTAAATAAAGGTTTAAGCTGCCTTTATACTATTGCAGAATTTTGCAATGAGTCTGGCAATAAATTACACTACACGAATTTTCGTGCAGTATTATTGCGGCAATGGTCATTGCGAACTCATTGTAATAGATTGCAATAGCTGCCCTGCCAATCTTTTCTGAAAATTATAGCAAATGCATGCACATATTATTCTAGCTGTTGCTTTATTGAGAAAAATGAAAAAGACGCTTAGTTATTGTGGTGTCGTGCTGTCATTAGTTTATGTGTATGTTGACAAAAACAATAAATTGGTTTTTGTCATTTTTACAATTATAATTATTGGATGAATTATTTTCGTTATGGAAAATACAATTGCACGTTGTTTAGCTGTAGTCAAAGTTATTGCGTGCGGTTGTGAATTGTTGTTGATGGACGAAGAGGAGAACGAAACAAATGGGTTCGTGAATTTGCGGGTAGAGATTCTAGCTTTTTTTAGAAACCGGACACAATATTGCGAGAAAATGACCCTCATGTAATCAACAACTTCTTGTAAATGGGTCCAGAAGACTTTGACTATTTATTCTGCTTAAACATGCATCTCCATATAATTGAGGAAACCTGTGACGCAATCTATTAAGAATTGAAAGGCGAGTTGCACTGGAATATTAAATTCAATTTTTCGGGGGGATTTTTGTGAGCAATTAAACTCAAGTAGTTTGAATTTTTTTTCAATCCAAATGTATATGGTTGGAAATTTCTTAAATAAAAACTCCATTTCTTATTTACTGATTTACGTTTAATTCCATTTTAATTCATATTATATAAAGTCTTTTTACTTTTTTTATAATTTAAAAATACAAATTTATGCAATTCAATTTCAATTATAAATTTAAGTGTAATCACAATTACTCGAGTATTATTTCAATTTCATTCAAAACTATTACAAGCTTTTGCAAACTTTTGGTAACCATTGGCTTTTGGTGCGATTGTATGCACTGTCCACTTCAAATAAGTTTTCATTTAACACGGCACGATAGAAAAAAACAACACAGACAAAATTAGCAAAATTTAAAAAACGAATACCATCACAGAAACACACAACATATTTATTATTTTATTTGTTTCATATTATTTGGAGGATATTTAATTTGACACAAAATAAAATAACCCCAAAGTTGTAATCAAATTTGTCTACAATGACTGCAATAATTAAGAACATGTTTGCAATTTTTTTCATTGCTAAAATCATTATCAATATTTCATTGCAGCGAGTTTACATTAGGAAGCGCAGTGAAACGTACAATGACTTCATTGTTGCTCATGGATAATGATATTGCGAACCATTTACACTAGTATTGCATTAATATTGCACTTGTCTTGCAGAGTTCTGCAATAGTCTATATACGGCTTTAGAATCATTGAAAACTGACTCTCTGGTAATTGGAAATTTAAGAGATAAATTTACAGCTTTGATAGAAAACACCTTGATCTAGTTGGAAATCTAACCCTAGTCTTTCAAATTCAAACCCAATTTCTAAACCATTTCGCACTTCATACCAAAGAGGTATAGCAAAAACATTTAAAAATTCTTGGCATGTTTTTTATTGTTTCACCGTTAGCGGTATTTTAAATAACAGAAATTCTAATTATATCCTGTTGAGACGTTTAAGTAAAAACATTGAAAATATAACCTACATGATGCTTTATGATTACTGATTCTCCATTGTTGTTGTTATTCTTCTGCCGGAAAAAATATATTACAAAACATAATTAAAACATAATTTAATTTTCTATCTTCATGTTTGTATTTCGCGAAAAATAAGAATGAAGACAAATTTCTTTGTATTGCTTGTATAGGATTTTTCAATATGTGTTTCGTTTATAAATCGGAAGTCGGCCACAATATGTGGAATACTATACTACCCCTTCTGTAATAGTTTTTTCCAAATTGCTTTTGTAAAATAAAAAATTATACAAAACAACGTTTAATTTAAAATATTGGGCCATTCAAAGCGGTTGAAAATTATGTTACGTTTAGAATATGAGGAATAACGTTCGTAGAACAAAAACTCAAACAAAATATAATCGAGCGAACAACTATCAGCACTAAGACCACCATAATTATGTAAGATATATAAAAGATAGGATTTTCGCTATTTATGGAATATTTGTGACATAATTTTTGGAAAATCAAAGAAAGTTTACAGAACTACGCTTCAGAAACCGATTAACTCCTATAACAACTGTGCCAACTGCACAAAGTTAAAAGTTTATTGCCAATCATTGAATAAATATCTAAGGAAGAGTAACTAGACATTCTGAGTAAAGCATCTAATTTTTAGTATTGGTAAAGTTTGATAGTGTTTGTATTCTAGCTGGTACTGTCTATAATTTGCATATTTATATTTTCAAATAAATAAAAGAAATAATAAATGTTACATATAAATTTAAAAGCATACAAATGTTACATATAAATTTAATATGTTTGAATAAAATATTTCCTTATATTTCCATATACCAATATTTTTAATTGTCCATACAACACAAATTTTAATCATATTGAATTACTTTAAGAACACCTTATATTCAGCTGTGATAGTGTTTGAAATATGGTTTGACAACGATGGATTAAGAAAAATTACATTTATGTAGAGTAATAAAATATAAAATTAAACTAGAAAATAACAGTTTTTGTAAAGCAAATACTTTATGTTTTTGTTAAAACATCATTCTAAACCCTTTTTATGCGTAGTATTAGTCAAAATATTTTAATCATTGATATGAAATTCGATGATCAAAATTCAGTGTATTTAAGATTATTTGTACATATTTTAATGCAACACTTCATTTTTATGAATAAACTACTGCACAAATACTTATAATTGTTTTGTAAAATATTAATTTAAAGTTTAATTTTAATAAATTTTGTTTAATTTGAATATCTTAAAGTAGAATTTCGGATAAAAGCTATCATTTTATTTTAAAATACAAAACGAAATATGTCAAATGTCATGGATGAAGAACGCACAGATACACAAATTACATACTTCAAAAAATATTCGTGTAGCCACACGTAATTATTCTTCCTTATATATTTATTCAATGTTGCCAATGATATCTTATAGTATGCGGGCTTTTTGGGCTTTGATTATATGCTATATTTTTTAAGCTAATGAGCATCTCTTGATAAACGTTTTCCTTATCTCAGAAGAGCAACACTAACGTTTTCTTTTATTATTTTATGTTTCTCAAACGTTGACCGTTTGAATAATAATATTTATTTTTTTTTCGAAACTTATTTTATTGCCTCTGCCTTTCAAAAATACCACTTCATACCACTTGCTGATTTTCAAAATATGAAAATAAATATATCTATGTTCCTCTTCCTGTTCCTGTTTCCTCTTTGATAACATCAATAATTAATTAAATCGTAATAGACAATTTTGGAATAAAACTATTATGTAGGTAGATAAATCATACAATCTTATTTATCAGATTACGTAATTCGTAAATGTATATCATATTACATTTTTGTTTGAAATATTATATCAAAATAACTTATTTAACTCTTTTAGAGAATATTTTCAAATATAAACATATTTAAAAACAAAAAATTGAATCACAAAATAAAATTTTGAATTGAATTGAACTTCTTTTTCTTCAAGCATAGGGCTTTCATAAGGATAATTTCCATCCTACACCAAATAATCAAACAAAACCATTAACCATAAATTGAATGGTGAACACTTTTCAGTATGACTAATTTCCATCTTTTAATTTTTATAACTAGCGATAAAATGGTTTTAGTCCTTTCCTTATCCTAAAAATAAATATTAACCTTTTAGCATTTCCCGTCATTTACGTTTTGAGGGACCAAAAAACAAAATTATAATTAAAGAATCTGATCAAAATGACGATATCACTCTGACGTTCGTTTGTTTTATTTTGACTAGATTCTCTACAGCTCATTTTTTATTGAAAAAATTCGTTTTAAGTGGAATTTTATCTTTTATTTTTATTCAAATGAAATTGAACTTGAAAGGTTTTATTTGAAAAAAGTGATAAAATAAAACAATTTTAGATGTAAAGATTTTCAAGATTCTTTACCGAACTAAATTGTGGGATGAGAAACCTAACGATGTGAGAAAGTTAAGTACATTTTATTGGTATTTAAAAAAGAATAAATTTACTTATTGGTTTACAAGATGTGTTTTTCCATCAAATATCGACACTTTTAAGATTAAGATAAATTAAAATCGTTAACAACTAAATCAAAGAATATGCCTTCGTCAAATTAAATTACAACAACGCTCCCCTATTTAATATATACGTTAAATGAGAATGGAAACATATTAAATTTCAAAATATGTCAAACCAAATAATAAATTTAAATTTATAAAAAACATTAATTTAAACATTGACATTCATCTCTACAGTCTACGATCTACTTACATGTTATATTTGATTTCCTATTAAAAATTATAAAACATACTCCAATTACAGTAAACAACAACGAAATTGTGTGTGCAATACATAGAAATTGTTTTCCAATTATTTTTTATAAAAAAAACTTATAAATTCCCGATTTGACATCATTGTGCGCGAATACAAAACAAAATGAAAATGGTTTTTCTCTATCTATAGAACTTTTGAATTAATTCCGTTCCAAATCGAAAGGTAAAAGAAAAACTTTCTACGCTTTAGTTTCCCAGGAAAACAAATAATTTCAATTTTTTTTCAACATTGAACATATTTTTTCTCTGAAACCATTCGCTTTTTTCTTGTTATACAGGAAAAGTATATTAATTAGCGAAACAAATTAACCTTTTGCTTCTTATTTGTTTTAATATTTTTGTATAATTTTTGTTTTGTTTTAAATGAGATAAAAGAAATTGAAGCTTGAATATTTTTGTTTTGTTTTAATTTTTTTGTAAAATCACAAGACAAAACTTTGAATAAAACGATATTTGTTTTATTAATTAACTTTTAAATTTTTTACTTAAAAAGTTTCAAATATTATACTGTTTATATGTTAGGGGTCACAATATCTAGTTGTCGTTTTTGAAAGTATGGTACTGGTGGCCCACGAATATTAAGGGACGAGCGCTAGAGCGCTTTAAGAAACTTGGTTGTGTTTTATTTATGTTCTCATTTACATGAAAGAATATATGCTTCTGTGGTCATATATAATATAAGAAATATTCTTATATAATAAAATACACATTGGTTTCATTGGGACTTATTATGATATATATGTTAAAGATTATTAGTTCCATATTAATAGGAATAGGCCTGAATGGTAGATTTTCACATAATATAAGAAACTGTTTCATGTTTTCTTTCACAAAACCTTATATAGATGGAAAATCGAATCAAGAGAGCTGATGTGAACTGAGAGCTGTTTCGAATTCCTTGAAACTTCGGTTATTGTTACTATAATAAACAAAATTGCTTTTTTTAACTACTAACTTGAGAAATCGTCCTTATTTACTCAATTGGCCCAATGAGAAGTAATTTTTCTAACCCTAGGTCAAAAATAATAATAAAAAATTTCCTTTTATCAATATAATTTATTATACATTTATTATACAACAAATTTTCTTTTTACTTGGGTCTGAAAGACCTAAGTATTACATTCATGAGCTCAAAGCGAAATTCTTACCCCTACTTTTTTTGGCATTTCTCGACGTTTTAGGACCTACTGATTCTAAAAAAGCAAAAAAAAATGTATGTCTGTCTGCCGGCCGGCCGGCCGTCACAACCGACGAAATCTAGAAAACCGCTGGAAGGATTTGAAAATTTTAAAAAAGATTTAGATAATGGTATTTTAAAATGTTTAGTTTGTTTGGCGTTTTTAATTTGTTGTTGATTATTAATTTATTTAATTTATTTTTGTGTTTAAAATGTATAGTGTTTTTAAGTTTTTAAGTTTTATGTAAAAAACATTTTTAGATATCACTTTTAGGTACTTAACAACTTAACAAAGTATATACATTTTTTCTATTTTAACTTGTATAATTTTAAAGATTTTAGATATGTGTTCAATGAAGTAATTCTAATGTCAATTCAAATAACTCACTGAAGAAGAAGTCAGAAAAACTTCGAAATATTTGAGTGGAAATAAAAATTAGCAATTAATGATCTATGGGCTTGGTGTTTGTTATTTAACATTAATAAAACAGACCAAAGATTATACTTAGTATATAAGGTTTTAGTACAGTTTCCAATATTTCTGCATACCAACTTCCGGTTTGTCACTTCCGGTTAAAAAAATTTTTTTCCAGGTGTTTATCCCTACTGTAGCCTACAATTACCGATCGATTTTCACGAAACGTTGGTAAAAGCTTTCAAGTAACATGAGAAAGATTTTATCAGCTTTTGGAGTACATTGGACAAAGGGTTTGGGGGTCCACCATACAGCAGGTGGTTTTTTTACAATGTTTTATGTTTATTGGGAGCATAAAACATTCGTTCGTGAATGAATTTTGATGACACTTTGGAAAAAGATGCAAACATGTATGGCAAGGAACTGATCAATTTTTAAGCGAGAGTGAATAAAATGGTGTGGTGAAACTTATGAAAAAGGTTTCAATTGGTGTGAGAAGATAGTTATCATCTTTTGGGGCACATTGATCAAAGTGGCGGGGGGTCTACCATACAAATGCTGACTTTTCACACTTTGTTTTTAAAGTTTGTTGGGAGCATACAGACTTCATTCATTAATTTATTTTAATGACACTTTGAAAAAGGACGGAGACTTAAATAACAAAGAACTGATTAGTTTTTGGACAATATTGGAATAAATGAAATTTTGTTATTATTATTGAGAATTATGGCATTATAAGTTTGTCAAAAAAATGTTTTCAAGTGTGTCAAAAGAACGATTTTTATTTATTTTTTTACCCAATTTTTTGGAAAAAAATAAAATTAATTATATATGTTTGATATGAAATTTTATTATTATTATTGAGAATTATGGCATTATAAGTTTGTCACAAAAATGTTGTCAAGTGTGTCAAAAATGATTTCATTTATTTTTTAGCCAATTTTTTGGAAAAAAAAATGTAGCTGTTTTTATGACGTAAATGTAATTGAAAATGAAATTGGACATGGACATTTTTTAATTTATTATAGTTTTTGAAATATTTTTGGAATTTTGAAAAAAATTTGTATTTTTGATTTTGTAATAATTTTTGCAATATTTTTAGAATTTTGGAAAAAGTTTTAATTTTTGATTTTGTAAGAATTTTTCCAATATTTTTGGGATTTTGAAAAATTTTAAATTTTTCATTTTATTATAATTTTTGGAATTTTAAAAATTGTTTCAATTTTTGATTTTGTAATAATTTTTGGAATATTTTTAGAATGTTGAAAAAAGTTTGATTTTATTATAATTTTTACAATATTTTTGGAATTTTGAACGAAATATGAATTTATTTTATAATATTTTCTCGAATCGCTAAATGAAGGTTTTTGAATAGTTTGCTGAAAATGTAAATGAAAATGAAATTGGACATGGACATTTTTGAATTTGTTATAGTTTTTGAATATTTTTGGAACTTTGAAAAAGTTTCAATTTTTGATTTTGTAAGAATTTTTGGAATATTTTTAGAATTTTGAAAAGTTTTAAATTTTTGATTTTATTATAATTTTTATAATTTTGGAAAAAGTTTCAATTTTTGATATGTTTATAATTTATGCAATATTTTTAGAGTTTTGGAAAAAGTTTGAATTTTTGAATTTTAAGAATTTTTGGAATTTAGAAAAAGCTTAAATATTCGATTTTATTCCTATTTTTGGAGTATTTTTAGTATTTTCAAAAAAAAATTTTAATTTTATATATATTCTTAGAATTTTGGAAAAAGTTTCAATTTTTGTATTTTTAAGAATTTTTGGAATATTATTAGAATTTAGAAAAAGTTTAGATATTTGATTTTATTCTAATTTTTGGAATATTTTTGGAATTTTGAAAAAAGTTTGAATTTTTGATTTTGTATAATTTTTGCAATATTTTCAGAATTTTTGAAAAAAGTTTAATCTTTGATTTTGTAATAATTTTTGGAATATTTTTAGAATTTTGAAAAAAGATTGATTTTATTTAATTTTTACAATATTTTTGGAATTTTGAAAGAAATATGGATTTATGATTTTGTAATATTTTCTCGAAACGCTAAATGGAGAGGTTTTTGAGTAGTTTGCTCAGTGTATCATCTTTTCACTAAATTATGCTAATTTATGATCTGTTATAATTTTCCGGCATCGTATTGATGTTTCGTGTTAGTTTTGTAATAAATTTCCAAACAGAGATTTAAAAAAATACTTGTACTTTAACAAAGAGTTATGTTTGATATACATGTTTGAAAACTATATTATAATTCTTAACCCAGACCGAAGTCTTGATATCTCAGAGCTTGAGATTTCAGCCTCTCCATATTTTTAATTGAAATGAAGAAAAACACATAAAAAAATAATTGCAGTCCTTTGTTTCGTTTTATTTGTATGGAACTAAACTTCCAAGCTATACTTGATATTTTAAGATATTTAAAAAATGAAATGGAAAATGACTAATATCAAAATCTAATCAAATCAAATACGATAATGAAGGTTAGTAGTTAAAACTAGTACATTATATAACAAGGTTGAGAAGTAAGCTATTAAATTGACCCAGAACTTTTAGATCCTGATGCGCGTAGCGCCGAGGGATATAATGTTCGAGGTCTATATTAGTCTTCTCAACCGAGGTATATATAGAATTTTTTTAACTACTAACACTAATTATCATATTTGCTTTGATCAGAATTTGAGATTAGTCATTTTCCATTTCATTTTTTCAATATCTTAAAATATCAAGTAGCCTGGAAGTTTATTTTCATACAAATAAAACGAAACATAGGAAAGCAATTATTATTTGTTTGTATTTTTTTGTTTTATTTCAATTAAAAATAAAAGAAAATTTGTTATTATTAACCTATTACCTAGGTAATGTTTTGCTAATATTATTGACCTAGGTTGAGAAAAATTACTTCTCATTGGGGCATTCGAGTAAATAATGACGATTTCTCAAGTTAGTAGTTAAAAAAATTCTATATTTACCTCGGTTGAGAAGACTAATAATTAATATAGACCTCGAACATTATATCTCAACCTTCTCAACCTATAATTCTCAGCCTTGTTATATAATGTACTATTTTTTACTACTAACCTGAGAAATCGCAATTATTCACTTATTTGCTCTAATGAGAAGTAATTTTTCTCACCCTAGGACAATAATAATAATAAAAAATTACCTAGGTAATAGGTTAATAATGACAAATTTTCTTTTATTTTTAATAAAATGAACAGAAAAAACCAAAAATAGTATATTTTTCAACGATGCCGAAAACAACATATTTTGAAGCGAGAGGACAGTTTTTCAGCCGAGGCGATAGCTGAGGTTGGTAATGGTCGCGAGATTCAAAATATGATTTTCGGCGAGTAGAAAACTGTACTTTTTCTACTACTTTTTTAATAATTATTGTTAATTATTAAGCATTTTCATTTATAATTACATACAATTCAAATTTTAAAACGTTTTTATGTTTCCAAACAAAAGCTTTAAATTTATATTTCTGCTATTAAAATATAGATGACTCAATATGAATAAATTATCCGATTTCTATGTCATAAAAAACCGTCTTTAGTTACAAGCCTGATTGTCGTTTCATACAAAAAAGTCGTTAACTTTATACATATACATATTTTCATTCTATTTTCACTACAAAATTCTATATTTTTATTCTATTTGGTCTATAAAGTCCCTAAAACCATTAAATAATACACCTTTATAGGTTTATTCTTTTTTGCATTTCGCGTCTAGTAGGCTTATAACTAAAAACGATTTTCTAATAAACAAAATCAAGTTTAAAATGTTTATTATGATTTCTAAAATAAAAACAACAGTTTTGATTTAGTTTTTGTATGGGGACGACGTAAATTCATGATATATTTTAAAACAACGTAAAATATTTTATGTAAATATTTTTTTTCGTTTTTCTTAAATAAATAGGTGAAATCATTTTTTTTTAAATATCTTAGCACCAACTGTTTCTTACCATACTACTTAAAAAGAATATGTGAATCTTATATAGTTAACTATTATATTATTTTTACATTTTTAATGTAAACTGTCCGTAAACAATTCTAAAATTAATTAACGTCATCTTCCCAAGAAAGGCAAATTAACATTAAAAAATTATTTCATTCAATTAATTGATTCTCTTAACGGGAGTTCTATGATGATTTATTCTAGTTAAGAAATTAGAAAATAGATGGCTTTTAAAAAATTACTTTCGTCACTAGGTACGAAAGTAATTTGTATAGGTTTTTTTATCACTGGTGACGAAAAAGAAATTTTCGATGCAATGAACAAACATCGAAAGTAGATTTTTTAAGTTGGGTAGTGGAAAAAATAATAATTGCATTCCCTGTTTCATTTTATTAGTATGAAAATAAACTTCCAGGATACTTGATGTTTTTTTAAAAAATGAAATGGAAAATCACTAATATCAAAATTTAATCAAGTCAAATATAATAATTAGTGTTTTTGGGACCAATTATGCTTATGTACATATTGGAAATCATTTGAATTTTGCAATTCGAAATCATTTTTTATTTTCTCTTAGAAAAACTCCTTTAGAAAATTTTTTGTGTGTTCAAATACAGTGTGTCCTGTCCTGTTCAAATACCGTGTGTTTTACACACTCAGACGAACCATATTTTAATTTTCAAATGTTCAGATGATTTCTAAATTGAAACTTCATCATTTCATTATTTACTTAAGTTGAATCTTTCATCTATGATTATATATTAGAAATTGCATTTCTATGGGAGTTTTTGTATTAAATTTCTAGACATTACTATGAGTGAATTCATAGGATGAGAGAATATTTCGTCAACAATCTTAAGCGAACATTCTAATCAACATATTCTCTCATATTACCCGAAATATTCTCTTATCCTATGAATACACACATAGTAATGTCTAGAAATTTATTACAAAAAATTACAAAGAAATAATAATTATTTTTAGTATCAAAAAAGAATTCTACATATACCTCGGATGAGAAGGCAAATATAGACCTCGAACATTATATCCCTCGGCGCTAAGTTCTCGGTCAATAATAGCTCACTTCTCAACCTTGTTATATAATGTAATATTTTCTCCAACCGGACCAAATATGACAATTTTTGTTATCAGATATAGGATGCCAAAACTGGGCTCAAATTAGAAAAGAATAATTAAGGCTATTGCATCCTATTTCCGTACGATCACACATTAAAACCGCGAAATGCTACAAATAATATCGTTGAAAATTGAATCAATTTTCGAATCGATTCCAATTCAATTTGGTTGTCTTACCCTTTTATGATTTATTCAATTTACAAACATTTTTTGATGAACTATATATACATAATTCAATCTTTACATGATTTCAAATATGATGAAAAACGTAAAGAAAAGTAAAGAACGCCTCGAGATAAATGAAAAACAAAAACAAAGTTTTCTTAGAAATAAATTTTTTCCATTTCAAAATAATACAAAAAGATTTTTATTTTAATTTTCAGTGTGATCCAGGTGTAGGAGTGGATCGTTTTTTTCATGCTCTGTATACACAACATTCAACTAGGATGTTAATGCTTTTGGGATCTGCTTGTTCAGAAGTAACTGAAAGTTTAGCAAAAGTAGTCCCTTATTGGAATATTGTTCAGGTAGAAAGTTGTGATTTTTTGCTTGTTATAGTTTAGTTAAGATTAAATTTATTTTTGTCATTTAAATTGTTTTTGTTTAGGTTATATTTTTGTATTATTTCACACACTTTTTTTTATATTTTTTTTGCTAATTTTACTTCTAATACTACTAAGAATGAATAATAAATAAATTAAATCTTGTTATTTTTTAAATTATTTGCGTTATTTTTGTAGGTGTCATTTGGATCAACTTCGCCGGCGTTAAGTGACCGTCGAGAATTTCCATTATTTTATAGAACCGTCGCACCAGATTCATCTCATAATCCAGCTCGAATCGCTTTTATTAGAAAATTTGGATGGGACACTGTAACAACGTTTTCGCAAAACGAAGAAATTCATAGCTTAGCTGTTAACGATTTGGTAACCGAATTAGAAAGTGCAAATATATCTTGTGAAGCAACATTAACATTTGGAGAAACTGATTTCAAAGAACAACTTCAAGTTTTAAGGGTGAGTAATTTTGGTTTGAAAATAAAAACAAACAAAGCTCGTTACAAAAAACTTAGCATTAAAAACCGATCATATATCATTTGAGTTCTACTTTAAGAACACCATCAAGAATAGAATACATATTACAAATTTTCCTATCCTTTTTCTAAGCACTTCTAACTATGAAAAGTCAACAACCAGTTTACCAAAAATAAAATGAGTCAAGTAACAAAATACGGAAATGATTCTCAAACGATGTTTGTCTTTGTAATTTATAATGAAAAACGTGATTTAAATTTATTTTAGAAATTGGAAAAATTCTAATTTTGTATCACATAGTAGAGACACAAAAATAAATTTAGTTGATTTATTTTGTAAAATGTCGGAAAATTAAAATTTAAAGCTTTTAGATGAGGGAGGTATAAAATACCAAATTAAAATTTTTGTACATGGTAAAGGAATGTTATAAAAATACAGCTGAAACCTTTGATTGATAAGTTAAGGAAGAAATCGATCGAATTTAGAGTATTTGTTGTAGCACAGATTTACCATCATCAACTTATTCGGTATAATAAATTTATTTACGGGTAATGCAAAATTAAATTATTTTGTTGCTGACTTACAAGGTAAAATTTATAATATTTTACCTTGCTGAGTCGCAACAAAAGTAATTTAATGTGAGTTTTATTTTTGTAAATAAATTTTAAATGTGTTTTTAAATAGGAAGTTGATGATGTTGGAAATCTTCGCTACAACTTATTCTATTGTTTACTGATACAAATGTTTAGTTTTAAAAGAAGTATATATAAGTTGAAAATTTAGTTTTTAAAAATCAGTTATTATTAGTCAGTCAGTCAGTTAATTAATATTATTAAGTCAGTTAAAATATATTTCGCAAAGTCGGAAACTAAGAGTGTTTTTTAGTTATTTAGTCAGTTTTTAAGAGTCAGTTAAATTAATTTCGTAAGTTATTCAGTCAGTCTGTCGGTCAGTGTAAATCAGTCAATTATAATAAGAAATAAAAAACGGTTAGTTGTAAAATAAATAAATATTCTAATTTAAATCTATTTGAAATTAAACAATGATAATTATACAAACAGTCGGTTAGAATGATACAAGAATACAATACATAATACAAGAAAAAAAAAGTCCGAGCGGCAGGTATATCCGCTAGAAATAGGTAGATTTCGGGATCAGACAGTTATGTGTGCAATTAGAATCGGATTTATCAGATTACTTTAAAAAAAACTAACATTAGATACAAATAAAACTAACAATTCATTTTAAAAAACATATTGTGAATTAATGGAAATGAATGTAAAATTAATTAAAATAGATATAAAATTAACTAAAATTATGCGAAATCTACCTAAAAAAATTTAATTACCGCCACTGAGGTAGAGTACAAGATTTTTTTTTTGTTGTTTTTCGTAGGAAGTTGGAAATTTTCACCGAAAACATTTGAAACACGACTTTAGCATTAAATAATTATATATCAAATAATTAAAATAATTATTCTTATTTTGTTGACTTATAATTTTTGTTGCAACTAACACTTCTAACAGTCTAGTTTAAACTAATTTAGAAACGATTATAAGGTGATAATTACCATTGCATAATTTCAACGGTTTTTTAAACCATTTTTTGCTTCTAATATGATTACAACTATCCATACGCATACATCACATATATAGGTGCATACAACTACAACAACGCAAAACATTTTTTCCAACCAATATTTTCAACAAGTTAAGAACAATTTCCATACACACATTGTTTTAATTATCATTTCCATTTGCAGATCTATTATCTCTCTATTTCACGTATTTTACTAACATTTTCTTACATAAAAGTAAATACCTCATTAAATATATGCAATCTTTTAAAAACCGCTTGGAAATTTAGTTTAACCCAAAATGCAATTCATTTTGGTAAATAGAAAATGTAATTTTTCTATGAAATCTACCTATAAAAAATCTAGCTAAAAAAATATTAGAAAAACATTATCAATCTCATAATATTCAAATGTTGTTTTTTTTAAACAATTCGAAAACAAAACAAATACCTATAAACAAAAACCAATACTTAACTCCTTCTTTTCATTTTCCCACAATTTTTGTTTTTTTTTTAAATAGACAAAGAAAAAAAACTTTAATTTGATTTTAGGGGTGATGTATGTAGTTTTATCTATCTACAATAAATTTATTTTAAGGTTGTTTGGGATTACGGTTATTTTGTTTAATGTTTATAAGTTTAACACTTATCTGTAATTATTTAGTCTAATTGATTGGTAAAAATACGTTTCATATCCTTAATTTTTTAAGCGCCCATTGTATGCATGAATTTAGATATGATTTGTTTTGTGTTTTTATTTATTTATTTTTCAATTTTTTTCGGTTTTTATAATTTTCTTAGTGGTATTCACTGGCTTTAGATTTTTCACACAATAGGTGTAGTATAATGCTTATAAAATTGGAACCTATTTTGTTAGAATGTTGAAAATCTCTGACGTTATAAATGAAAAATGTATCTAAGAGAAAATAGGATTTTAAACAACATAAACTCAAAAATGATGAAAGCATAGCCGTTTGCGTTTGTATTGGTTTCAACAAACTTAGCGGCTCAACCTCTGGACTTGGATCATTTTTTTTTTAAATTCTGGAAAGATTTATATTTGAAGTACGTGAAAAAAAGTTTTCAAATATGAGCTTGGCCATTTAAGCTAGATCAAGGGCAGCAAAGTTTAGTAAATTTTTAAAACAGCTGATTTTTGAGGAACCTGAAACGCCAAAGTTGTCATCTGGATAAAAATGATAGAAAAAGGTTCAAATATTCAATATTTTTAAATTTTATTAAAATATTATTATTAAAACGGAAGTTATAGCGCCCTAGATTATTCGACTTTTTAGGCTCTAGCCGCTTAACCGGTACCCGGATATGGCCAGTTCACGAACTTGTCCAAGACATTATTTGCCGAAACATACACAGAAAATTATTTTGGTGTAGGTCGAAAAATGCGACCGTGAGAGTGCCGCTAAATTCCGTTATACCTCATATCGTTATATATATATATATATATATATATATATATATATATATATATATATATATATATATATATATATATATATATATATAATTTTTTTTTTTTTTTTGTTTTTCCATCTCCGCTTATCACATATAGTCGTTTGGCATCAAAATTTTTCCGAAATTCCGAGATGAAGCCCATTGCAATAGGTAGATTTTTATATGAAATCTACCTAAAAACGATTTTGAAATAGTGAATACAAATAGTTTAAGAAAATCTTGAAAACAAAAAATTAAAAGTAATAATAAAAAGTTTAATGTGTTTATGAACAGGATCATGTGTTTTTTATTCAATAAAAAGTGAATTTTCTCTCTTGTGTATTCTTGTGGTTACAACAGTGGTACAACATATTTACTTCAAAATTCGTTTTACCGCCCTACTGAAATTTTTTTCTAAGAAAGAATATCAAAAAACCCATTTCCCAAAATAAAAACAATTCCTAAACTAATTTTAAGAAAAATGAAATCCCTTTACCCAAATTACATTTTTCATATACCATAGTACAAACGGTCAACGGAATATATATATTACATACTGACATCATATTATATCGTAATAAATTTTATGAAAAATAACTAATGATTTTATTATTGTTTATTTTCAGGATCACGACACAAGAATTATAATAGGAAGTTTTTCGCATGAAGTTGCTCCGAAAATTTTTTGTGAGGTAAAATTTATTAAATTGTAGTAAAATAAATTAGTATAAATATTAAATATAAAGCTACTGTTATATATCGATACAAACAGTATATCAACTAAATCTGCACATGTGGGCATGCTATTCTCGGCTTTATTAAACGTAGAGCAAAAGAATTCAACGACACCACCTTGACAAAAACTTTGTACTGTTCATTAGTTCAATCAAAAATGGAATATGCTAGTATAATTTGGTCGCCTTATACCAAATTATTCGAAAGCTCTATTGAATCGGTACAAAAACAATTCTTACTCTTTGCATTAAAACCTCTCGGTGTTACTGGATACAGACTGCCTTAATATGAAGAAAGACTTTTACTGCTGAATATGGTCTCACTAAAATCAAGACGTGAGCTTGCTTCTGCTTTATTTGGTTTCGACCTAGTCAGAGGTAACATAAGGTGTCCTGAATTGTGTGAAATGCTGGTTCCCAATTGTCATCCTTTGAATACAAGACACAGGAGGCCTCTTATTGAAGAACTTCATAGACATGATTATTCTTTTTATAACCCACTTAACGAATGTATCAGAAATTTTAATAAGTATAGTACTTTTGATAACTCTAATATGAGTAGGGATCAATTCAAAAATAAAATTCTAACTAAATTTAAAACTTTGAATTCCTCATAATTTATATATAAAAAAGATTAAATAGTATCAATATAGTAGCATTATTTAGTATTATAATCTAAGTTAGAAAATATGGAGGGGCTGAAATCTCACAGCTCTGAGATATCAAGACTTCGGTCTGGGTTAAGGATTTTTATATAGTTTTTGGCCAAAAAACTTTTAAGAGGACATGGTTTTTAGTTTTGGGCAGCGATGTATATCAAACATTACTTTTTGTTAAAGTACATCTATTTTATCTCTGTTTAGATATGTATTACAAAACTAACACGAAACATCAATACGTTGTCGGAAAATTATAACAGATCATAAATTAACATAATTTAGTGAAAAGATTATACAATCAGCAAACTAATCAAACCTCTCCATTTAACGTTTCGAAAAAATATTTCAAAATCACAACTTCATATTTCTACCAAAGTTCCAAAAATATTGTAAAAATTAAATAAAATCAAAAGTTCAAACTTTTTTCAAACAAAATTCTAAAAATATTTCAAAAATTATTACAAAATCAAAGATTAAAACTTTTTCAAAAACTCTAAAAATATTATAAGAACTGAATCTAAAAAATTATGGTGCAAATTATGAAAATTTTTGCAATCCATACAATTTTAGAGCGATATAGTTTCGAACCAATGAGAAAATTTTAAACTTTAAAAAAGTTTATCATTCTCATCAGGGCTAGCCGACTAGATAAACTCTACCAAAAAATGTCAACGCTAATGAATATAAACCAAAAATTAGGTTACAACTCTAGCGAAGTGTAAAAACAAAAAATTTACATAATCATAAATTTAATAGATTCAGGTTGAGTCAATTATTTCTCTGGTGATCACTGTTTTGTTGAACTCTAGACATTCTAGTATTGAATAACAAACTTGTATCGGTGAGAAGAAGATGACTAGTCTTCACTTGTGTCTATTGACACATGATCAACAATTAATTCAGTAAATTATTTGTGATAAACATCACCCCGATGGAAAATCTCCCATCAAGAATAATATAAGAACTGAATCTAAAAAATTATGGCCCATAATTTTTAATATAAAATATAACCCATAATTTTTTAGATTCGGTTCTTATATTATTCTTGATGGGAGATTTTCCATCGGGGTGATGTTATATCACAAATAATTCACTGAATTAATTCTCTAAAAATATTGCATAAATTATAACAAAATCAAAAATTTAAACTTTTTCCAAAGTTATAAAGATTATAATATAATAATCAAAAATTTAAAATTTTTTTATAATTCTAAAAATATTCCCAAAATTTTTACAAAACCAAAAATTGAAACTTTTTTCAAAATTCTAAATATATATATATAAAATTCAAAAATTCTATTTTTTTTTTAAATTCTAAAAATATTCCAATAATTAGAATAAAATCAAAAATTTAAACTTTTTCTAAATTTTAATAATATTCCAAAAATTCTTAAAAATTCAAATATTTAAACTTTTTCCAAAATTCTGAAAATATTGCATAAATTATAACAATATCAAAAATTGAAACGTTTTCCAAAATTATGATAAAATCAAAAATTTAAAATTTTTCAAAATTCTAAAAATATTCCAAAAATTCTTACAAAATCAAAATTTGAAACTTTTTTCAAAATTTTAAAATTATATATAAAAGAATTCTATTATTTTTCCAAAATTCTAAAAATATTCCAAAAATTATAACAAAAACAAAAATTAAAACTTTTTCCAAAATTCTAAAACTATTGCAAAAACTATTACAAAATCAAAAATACAAACTTTTTTCAAAATTCCAAAAATATCTCAAAAACTATAACAAATTCAAAAATGTCCAATGTCCATGTCCAAATTCATGTTCAATTACATTTACATCATAAAAACAGCTACATTTTTTTTCCAAAAAATTGGCTAAAAAAATAAATGAAATCATTTTTTGACACACTTGAAATTATTTTTTGACAAACTTATAATGCCATAATTCTCTATAGTAATAATAAAATTTCATGTCATACAAATTATTAATTTTATTTTTTCCCAAAAACTTGGGTAAAAAAATAAATAAAAATTTTTATTTCGACACACGTGACAACATTTTTTTGACAAACTTATAATGCCATAATTCTTTATAATAATAATAAAATTTCATGCCATACAAATTATAAATTTTATTTTTTTCCAAAAAATTGGGCAAAAAAATAAATAAAAATCTTTATTTTGACACACTTGACAACATTTTTTTGACAAACTTATAATGCCATAATTCTCAATAATAATAATAAAATTTCAATTCAAACAAATAATTTTTCCAAAAAATTAGGTAAAAAAAAAATAAAAATCTTTATTTTGACACACTTGACAACATTTTTTGACAAACTTATAATGCCATAATTCTCGATAATAATAATAAAAAAATGGAGGGGCTGAAATCTCACAGCTCTGAGATATCCAGACTTCGGTCTGGGGTAAGGATTTTTATATAGTTTCCGGCAAAAAACTTTTATGAGGACATGGTTTTTAGTTTTGGGCAGCGATGTATATCAAACCGAGCGTTTTGTTAAAGTATATGTATTTTTTATCTCTATTAAGATATGTATTACAAAACTAACACGAAACATGAAACATGAAACACCTCTATTAATTCAACAAGTCATTTAAATTGTTTTATTGCTAACTTGAAAACTTATTTAATTAACTCCTTAAGGTTTTATTTGTTTAAAAAAATTTATGTTTGGTTGAACTATTTGTTTGAAAAATTTTGTGCCGAAAATAATTCTTTTAAAAAAATGCTCCGATTTTCTTGAAACTTTGATGATCGTTAGTATAATACAAAAAAACTAACAAGTGTTTTTTATTTTTTCATTTTCTCACTAGTTCTAAGCTACAGGGTCGAACTTTTTTAAGAAACGTGAAAGTTAAATTGTGCTCGAACGGGTGAACCGATTTTAATAATTTTTTTTTGTTTGAAAGGTACTTCAGTTAGGCTTTTTAAAAGTACTATACTAATAAAAAAAATTATATTTTAGATTAGTTTTAAGTTTTCAAACCTTGC
>OY856186.1:179363010-179387912 GCA_963693315.1 Diogma glabrata
TTTTTGAATTAATAGAAGGAATACAACAAGCTTATTTTGATTTTATTACTGTCAAAGTTATATTTACAGTAATTATTAAAATCAATGCATTGTTACTACAGTGTTGCCAATACTTTTCCACACAAGGTTTCACAGATGCATATAATTAGTGTCAAATACCTATTGAAGCATTAAAATTTCTACAGATGTAAAACTAAGAAGTTGAAAAAGGAAATGTAACGTGAGTCACAGAATAGAGTAACGTGAGTCACACATATTAATTAGAATTAACCAAATAACTAACATGTAAAATTTGTAATTTAAGTGTTAAACAAGAGTTATGAATGTTCCAATCCTTTTGAAGTAAGTTTTTTTTAAATAACTATTCTGCAAGAGGAGAAAATTAACATTTATGTTACCTTCCAAATATGTGTGTCTTTTTCATTGTAACGTGAGTCACGCTTATAAATAAGACTGCTGTTCCCTCAATTATATATTTTTCTTTTAAAATAGTATATTTCTCTACTGTATGAAGTCCCTTGGTTCATATAAGCAGTGTTTTTTCACCAAAAAGAATCATAACTGTAAATAAATAGCAATTATAAAATCGAAAATTGTGGCATTTTGTAACGTGAGTCACGTGGAATTGCCCATATATACATATATATATATATATATATATATATATATATATATATATATATATATATATATATATATATATATATATATATATATATATATATATATATATATATATATATATATATATATATATATATATATATATATATATATATATATATATATATGTATATATATATATATATATATATATATATATATATATATATATATATATATATATATATATATATATATATAAATATATATATATATATATATATATATATATATATATATATATATATATATATATATATATATATATATATATATATATATATATATATATATATATATATATATATATATATATATATATATATATATATTTATATATATAACGATATGAGCTATAACGGAATTTACCGGCACTCTCACGCGATCGCATTTCTTGACCTACAACAAAAATTTTTTTTTGTATACGTTGCGGCAAAACATCTCTTGGACTAGTTCGCGAACTGGCCATATCCGGGTACAGATTAAGTGGCTAGAGCCAAAAAAGTCGAAAAATCTAGAACATTAGAACTTTCGTTTGAATCATAATATTTTAATAAAATTTATCAATATTGAGTATTTGAACATATATCTATCATTTGTTTCCAAATGACAACTTTGGCGTTCCAGGTTCCTGAAAAATCAGCTGTTTTAAAAATTTAAGAAACTTTGTTGTCCTTGATTTGGCTGAAAATGGCCAATCTCACTTTTGAATATTTACTCATACGTTAACAGAACATAAATCTTTCCAAAATTAAAAAAAAAATAGTTCAAGTCTAGAGGTTGAGACACCAGGGCTGTTAGAACAAAAACAAACGCAAACGGCCATGCCTTCCTCATTTTTGAGCTTATGTTATTTAAACTCATATTATCTTTTAGATAAACTTTTCAACTATAACCTCAGAGATTTTCAGCTTTCTAACCCAAGAGATCTCAATGCAATTAGCATTAAACCTAATGCATGCCATTCAGTTACAACAACAACTTCCACAAAAATATAAAAATATCCCATAGAAAAAATATTTAAAAAATTTTCTTTTGTTTTTTTTTTCAGTTTTTAGCTTTTTTCGCAAAAATTAAAAAAAAATTAAAACAAAGCTGAGTCATTATTGTTTTAAATTAAGGAATATTTTCTTATATGCATATTGATTACACATTTACAAAAGTCTTCCTAAACTGTAGATATTTGAATTATTTGAGATGTAAAAGTTGTTTGACAATTTTAGATTATAAATTATGTGTGGTGGTGTTGTAGATGTGACGTTGTGAGAACGTTTATTTGCTCTTTGGTGGATTTAATATGTTATTAAAAGTAGTTTTAACCAAATTAAATAAAACTGTTTCGAAATCTTACAAAAGTAAGTAAAGCAGGCATTTTTATATGTTGGTAAATGTAGACAAGAAGTAGAACACCACCTCAACTTATTAAAGAAACGTGATTTGCATGTTCAACCCATAAAACTATGCATAGGCGATAGTATTCAAGATATACAAGAAATTTTTGTTTATTTTGATACTATCAAGTATTCATTCAATAGTCTCATTAGAGCAGTCAACATATGCTTCAAAATGTTTTATGTCTTTAATTTGAAATTTCCGTCTCCTGCAGAAATGTTTTGGAGATTTGTTGGATATCACTTTTTTAATTTAAAAAGTAAAAACCAAAATATTCGAAAATGTATATTTTATCTGAATTTTTAAAAAACAAATGAAAAGTGTGAATTTCTAAATTTAATTTGTTTTTCATTTTCCAATCTTCTCTTTAACTTTTTTCAGTGGGATAGGTACACACAGATGACAGTATGTAAAATAAATCAAATAAAAATGTGTTTTTCTATATTAACAACTCAAAAGCCTTGTGTTTTTGTTAAGAACGGCTCCAAAATTTTAATTCTAATATGACCTTAATATTAAGTTCTTATTAAGGTCCTGAAGTGAGATTTATTATTTAATGACTTATTCATAATTTAATGTTTGTTTAACATTAAAATAATGTCAAATATCAGAAAAAACATTATGCCAAAGTCATGATTATAATGTCTGCTGTCACTCTAACAATGTTCATTAAATTATGACGTTTTTTCATTGATTTGATGATAACATTTCATTAAGACCAACCATGTTTATTAATGAATATCTTTCATAAAGTTACGTAACGATTCATAGAATTATGAAAAAAAATTTTTATGAAACAATGTCGTATGACGTTGATTAATGAAAACTTCATAATTTAACTATTGGCATTTCGTTAGTACAATGACATGTTTCTTCGGCTGAATAACAATGTTAAAGTCTTTAATATAATGTTTTATGTCGTTCTATTCAAGTACTTTTTTCTTTCAGTGTATTTCCATGAAAACATATTTCTTTGCCCTTATATCATGAATTTTTCATTTTAAAATTTAAGTATTTGAGATTAATTGAACTATATTTTATTTTCACATAAATATTTCATGTGATTGTCGGCTTATAATTGTTCAGTTGTTGAATCAATCTCGTAGTTCGATTCGCCATATCTGCCCGCACGGTGAGGTTGAGACAACCGCATTTCGATTGGAAATAGGACATGTTTGTTTCAGAGTAAAAATCTTAAAAATGACGGTATAGATGTTATGAATTGTCGTTCCCAAGGTTATGATAATGCAGAGACTCTTAACAACGCATTGGAGTGCTCATTATGCTTCAGTAAAAGTATTGGCCGAAAATTTTGATGGGATTGTGGCTGCAATTGAGAAGTTAAGTGATCAACAAGAAAATGTAGACACTAGAGGCGCTGCACAGAAGCTTATCCATGCAGCATGTGATTTTACGTTTCTTTGCTATCTTTTGTTTTGGAATGATATTCTAAGGGAAATAATATATGTGCTTAGATTGGAATGCAAAGCAAGGGCTTGAATATTGCTCAATTAGTTACAAAAATAGAGTCATTTCGTAACGAAGTCACATTGTAGAAGAGGCAATAATTCTTACTGCGAAAAAACCGGAGGACTATGACATTCTAATGGAAAGCCGAATTCATCGTAAAAACGTAAAGAACCAATGGCTGGTGAGTTTGCCCCTGATGTTGGACTGACACTGAGAGCTCAACTTAAAAAGGACATGTTGGAATGTCTTGACCGATTCAGTGTTGAACTCCGAACTAGACTTAAGTCAGTTCAAGATTTAGCTTTATTGTTCGAGGTTGTGCAGACAAACACTTAGCTTTTGGCGAACAGTGAAGAGTTGAAATTATCTGCATCAATATTTACCAGTTTTTATGATGAGGTATCGGCAACAGAACTCCTCATGGAGATACCAAGGTTGAGGAGGTATTTAAAAGCGGCCAATATTACAGTTTCTAACTGGGTGTACCTAGACTTTTTGAAATTCATCGTAGAATGGGATTTTTCAGAATTTCTTCCGAATCTTACAGTCGCACTAAAGTTATTTACGACGATTTGCGTATTAGTGGCTTCGTGTGAGAGGAGTTTCAGCAAATTAAAATTAATTAAAAATGACTTGCGGGCAACAATGACCCAATGTAGCTTATTAATAATAATGCTCATTTGTATTAATTAAAAAAAATTATAAATTACGTTTATCGGCTTTTTATTATTATTGAGTTTTTATTTTTGGGGTGACACCACAACATCCGCCCCGGGTACCACCCATGCTAACTACGCCATTGCATCGTACACCGTACAAGCGACAATGTTTTTGCTTGACTATACTTTACAATGTAAACATTATTTATTAACGTTTCTAATCTATCATAATCCATCGAAAAACGTTCTCTTTAGTGCTTTTTTTTAATTTTAAAATGTACATAAATAATTTCTTTATCTAATTTGTCTGTATATAACCAAAAATGACAAAATTCAATGCAAAAGTTCTCCTAGAAGCTTTTAAAACAATAAAACTAAATACTAAAACTTTTTCGAAAATAAGATAAATTCATTTTTATTTTTGTAAATTTCCTTTGTTTTTGTTGTTGTGGTGCTCCAAAAAAAAAATTATTATGTTGGCAAAATATTTTATTATTGCTTTTAGGTAATTAAGTCAAAATTTTGATGTGAAATAAACTGCAATTAAAATTTTTAATGTTTTTTTTTAATCTAATTTATGAATCCAATTTTCTTGATTGGATTTTTTTTAAATGGAATTAACTATTTTGCTTTGTTTAAACAATTTAATCCTCAAACGATTTTATACTGGCATTAAACCGAATCAATATATTATATTATATTCATTATTGAATACAATGTTATCTAAATTTAAAAAATTGGGTATGTTTTGAATGCCTTTACTTTTGTGTTTTTTATTCTATTCAGGGTTTGTTGTGCATCGTTTTCCTGTTTACTTTTTTTAGGTAGATTTCATAAAAAAATCTACCTATTGTAATGTGCCTCATCTCGGAATTTCGGGAAAATTTTGGTGCCAAACGACTATATATTATAAGCGGAGACAAAAAAACAAAAAAAAAAACATTTATATATATATATATATATATATATATATATATATATATATATATATATATATATATATATATATATATATATATATATATATATATATATATATAAATATATATATATATATATATATATATATATATATATATATATATATATATATATATATATATATATATATATATATATATATATATATATATATATATATATATATATATATATATATATATATATATATATATATACATATATATATATATATATATATATATATATATATATATATATATATATATATATATATATATATATATATATATATATATATATATATATATATATATATATATATATATATATATATATATATATATATTTATGTATATATATATATATATATATATATATATATATATATATATATATATATATATATATATATATATATATATATATTTTTTTTTTTTTTTAACGGCGTTCATGCTCCATGTAGGAGCGTTGCCAGGCTAATCAGCTTCGAATATTCACCACGGTCATTCGCAACAGCAACATAATTACCATGGCAGCCGATTTTTTTAAGGTCGTTTATTACGTCAGTCTCCCATTGTAGTCGTGGTCTACCTCGCGGTCGCCCACTCCCTGGGGTACTAACGTACATTTTTCTAATCATTCCAGACTGTGAATCGGCTCGTAGAACATGCCCAAACCAAGCAATCCTATTAGAACGGATACAACCTATTATATCAGGACCCTCAAGAAGGTCTCTGATCTCAAAGTTATATCGGGTTCTATACTCTCCATCGTCTGTCTTAAGTGGACCAAAAATGTAGCGTAGGATCTTACGCTCAAATACAGATAAATGCGATTCGTCATTTTGTGTAAGGGTCCACGTTTGTGACCCATACATCACAACCGGTCTAATCAATGTCTTGTATAACTTGAGCTTGGTGTTAGTTGATACATACGGAGATCCAAGGAGAGGTTTGATTGAGTAGAAAGTTCGATTACCTGCAGCGATTCGAGCTTTTATATCTGTAAGTATGCTGTTATTTGAGTCAAGCATTGATCCCAAATATTTAAAAGATTCAACTCCCTCAATTCGTTCATCGCCGCACATCAAATCTTTCTTCTCAGACTCTCTTGAAACATTCATATGTTTGGTTTTATTGTAGTTAATTTGAAGACCAATTTTTCTAGCTCCACTCTCAAGCGACTTAAAGTCTCACTCATAACAGCTTCACTTCGGCCGAGGATGACAACATCATCAGCGTATGCAATCATCTGTACTGAGTTTATTGACAAGATATTGTTGTTAGTCGGCAGTTTCTTTTGACGGCACACATATTCCAAGGCTAAATTAAAAAGTATAGGAGAGATAGCATCACCTTGTCTTAAACCGGAGTCGACTTTAAAAAACCTTGATATTTCGTTCTCTACTCGTACACAGCATTGAGAGTTCTGTACTGTCATTTTGCATAGTGATACCAGTTTACCAGGAATTCCCATTGACACCAGAGCAGACCATAGAGTCTCTCGTTCGAGAGAGTCGTAGGCCTGTTTGAAATCAATGAAGAGTTGGTGCACTGGTATGTTGAACTCTCGGCACTTTTCCAAAATCATCCTTATCGAGAAAAGTGCATCGGTGGTCACTCGGCCCCGCCGGAAGCCACACTGATATTCTCCAAACAGTTGTTCAGCAAAAGGATTGATTTTGGATAGCAAAATGTAAGAAAAGATCTTATATGCTGTGCAGAGTAGAGCGATTCCTCTGTAGTTTGCACATTGTAGGCGATTACCTTTTTTATGGATTGGTATCAGCATAGCTGTGTTCCAGTCCTGTGGCATGGCTTCAGTCCTCCATATCATTTGAACAAGTTCAAACAATCTTAAGGATAGAGTTTCACCACCATGTACAATCATTTCGGATGTTATATCGTCGATACCAGGTGCTTTATTGCATTTTAATTTTGACAGCGCCGCATCGAATTCCTCTTTGGTGGGTTCGTCTACATGTACCTTTGACGCACGAATAAGCTTTGCTCGTCGCCCGACATGTTTCTGGTCACTTAAGTTGAGAAGATTCTCAAAATAAGCGGCCCAAGTGTCTAAAATATTTTTAAGGTCTACTTGTAGCTCCCCATCTTCGTTTTGAATAGCAGTCGATCTAGTTTGAGGGCCATTCTTTAAGGTTTTAACCTGTTGAAAGAAGTTACGCGATTGATGTTCCTTATTTAAGCTTTCAATCTCCTCACACTTTCTCTTCCACCATTCTCTCTTCGTTCGTCTACATAACTTTGTAACGGCTTGTCTTGCCAGTTTATAGTTCTCCTTCGTGGACCTGGTGTTGCGTCCTTGCAGACATTTCAGATAGCAATCTCTTTTGTATTGAATAGCGTCAAGACATGCTTGATCCATCCATGGCTTCTGGGAGTGGTTTTGTGGTCGTCCAAGTATTCCCTCAGCAGCGCTTAAAACAGCATCTTTGAGCAAATACCATGACTTATCGACGTCTCCATTAATGGTTTCTGATTTCTCTAATGTTTCGGCAATATGGTTTTGATATTTCTCTTCTGTTTCTGCATTCTTAGTGATGAGATGTTAAATCGTTTCCGTTGATTGAATTTCAGAATGCTTGGGTTTGGGAAGTGGAACCTTATTTTAGCACATACAAGAAAGTGATCACTTCCAATGTATGCACCTCTAAAGGATCGCACATCCAGAACACTCGAAAAGAAACGTGCTGTAACTAGCACGTGATCAATTTGATTTCGAGTGTTTCCATTCGGTGAAACCCATGTCTGCTTATGAATCGATCGATGCGGAAAGAAAGTACTGGCAATTCTCAAATTATTTGATAATGCAAACTCAGTCATTCTCTCACCATTATCATTCGAATTCAAATGCAGACTGTTGGGGCCCACCACATTTTCATAAGAGATATCTCTTCCAACCTGCCCATTAAAGTCACCAAGAACCATAGTGAAGTCGCGTGTTGGTGTTTGTTTCATAACCTCTTCCAGCGCTATGTAGAAATTATCCTTCTCGTCGACGGTCTTAGCTTCAGTAGGTGCATGCACGGCAATAAGAGAAATATTGTTATATGTACCACGTACACGTAGGTAGCAAATCCTCTCACTGACTGGGATGAATTTCATCACGGCTTCTTGTATGCGTGCACCAACAAGAAAGCCAGTTCCAAATTCTCTTCGAGAAGGATGACCACTACAGTATAGAGAGTGACTATCCAAATCTTGTTTTCCGATTATTGGCTGTCTAATTTCTTGCAGAGCTATGATATCCATGCCATACCTTTCAGCCTATGTTTCTAGACTTATAAGAGCATCAGGAGCGCTCAGGCTGCGCACGTTCCACGTTCCGATTCGGTAGTCTGGTCCTTTTTCACGTCCAGGTAAAATTCTGTTCTGCGTGGACGTCGAATTTCGTATATATATTTATATATATATATATATATATATATATATATATATATATATATATATATATATATATATATATATATATATATATATATATATATATATATATATATATATATATATATATATATATATATATATATATATATATATATATATATATATATATATATATATATATATATATATATATATATATTAGGGTGTCCCAAGACATAGAGCAAAAAAATTTTTTTGCAAAATTTTATACGCATACCCGCTAAATTTTTTCCAATTAACCTTAAAAACTTAAATTAAAAGTTTCACTGCGATTGGATGACGATAACCCGTGCCGACTTGAAGTTGAACTTTAACATACGAGCTTTTACTGCGATTACTGGGCAATTATTTGAGAAATTATTTTACTCTCATTAAATAAAACGCCAATGAATTACAAAAAGATATTACTTCGGTCTGAAAGTCCTAAGTATTACATTCTCGATCCAAAAATGAAATTCTTACCCCATTTATCGACGTTTTACGACTTACTGATTCTAAAAAAAACTGTATGTCTGTCTGCCGTCACAACCGACGAAATCTAGAAAACCGCTGGAAGGGATCTCAAAAATTTTTGTTTCTAAAATTAGGATTACTCAATTGTAACAGCCAAAATGACGATGTGTTCGATAACTGTACGGGAAGTGTGTCAAAAAAATCGTCAAGTATGTCAAAACAAGGAAATATGCCTATTTTTTGCTGAAAAACGTTCATTTTAAGTGATTGCGAATAGTAACATTGAATTTGGAGAAATTTTGATGGTCGGTATTGGTATGTGAAACCAAAATCTAGATTATTGCGTTATAAGTTTGTCAAAAAAATGTTGTCAAGTGTGTCAAAAGAATGATTTTCATTTTACTTAATTTTTTGGAACAATTTGAAATTAATTATTTGTTTGACATGAAATGTTATCGAACATGAAATTGAACATGGAAATTTTTGACTTTGTTATAATTTTTGGAATATTTTAAAAATTTTTGAATTTCTGAAAAAAGTTTAAATTTTTGATTTTATTTTAATTTTTAGAATATTTTTTGAATTTTGAAAGAACCATGAATATTTGGTTTTGTAATATTTTCTTGAAACGCTAAATGGAGAGGTTTTTGAGTAGTTTGCTGGGTGTTTCATCTTTTCACTAAGTTATATTAATTTATGATCTGTTATAATTTTCCGGCACTTATTAATATTTCGTGTTAGTTTTGTAATAAATTTCTAAACAGAAATAAAAAAATATTTGTACTTTAACAAAGAGTTTTATGTTTGATATACATCGCTGCCCAAAACTAAAAGCAATGTCCTCATAAAAGTTTTTTGCCGAAAACTATATCAAAATCCTTAACCCAGACCGAAGTCTTGATATCTCAGAGCTTGAGATTTCAGTCCCTCCATATTTTAATATTATTTTTAATTACAACAACTATTACTAAGCATATTTTCTTTTCAATGTTTGCTGTTTACAGCCCGGATATAACATCTTGTGCTTTTGTACGCAACATAACAAATATTGCCTCCATTGTAATTAAACAATGAAAGCCCTGCATTAATTAGACCGCTCTTTCAGCTGTATCTGAACGATACAGCTGAAATGCTCTAAGCATTGATATCTCCTTTTTAATTATTATTTCTATTATTATTTAATCTACTTTCAATTTATCAATTTTGGACACAGGCACCATTCCACCTTTTCTCTATAGCATTCTATTTTATGATGATCAAGTTTTTGCCAATGATCTCTAATTTTTTGAAAAAGTGGAATGTCCGGGCTTATTATAGGCACTTGTTTTATTTTCACTTCAAAAAGACTTTTTAACACCAGCTCGTACATGTGATGGTTGCAAGCGAAAATAAGTTTTTCTATATTGATTTTTTCAACGCGCACACATACGATGTGTTTTCGAAGCAGTTATAGTATCACAGCAGAGAATTTGCACTTTGTCTTGAGTTTTCAGTCTAAAATAACATTCCAAGCGTGTCTATAGAATTATTCAGTTTTGGCACAAAAATTGTTCTTTGTTTTCGTATGAAATGTATTATATTAAAAAACAATACATTATACAACAATACTATACGAGAGCTTGCCCATTTGAAGGAAGTTTTGGGTTACCTTTTATGTATATTTTTTGTTTAGAACTACCTAGTTCGACGGACATATTTATTTTTCAAGAAAAATTCGTATAACCGACAAGATATTTAGAAATTATAAGCACATCAAAACAGGTATGCGCGCTAAAGTACACAATCAAGTATTGAGATGTTTAGGTCCAAGTCGGCACGGGTTACTGTTATTTAAATTGCATGAAATTTTTTTTACAGTTGTTTTGACATAAAAGAAAAAAAATTAAAGGGTATGCGTTAAAAAAAAACAATTTTAATTTTTCTGGGACACCCTAATATATATATATATATATATATATATATATATATATATATATATATATATATATATATATATATATATATATATATATATATATATATATATATATATATATATATATATATATATATATATATATATATATATATATATATATATATATATATATATATATATATATATATATATATATATATATATATATATATATATATATATATATATATATATATATATATATATATATATATATATATATATATATATATATATATATATATATATATATATATATATATCGTCGAATCATATGTATATATCGTCGAATATATGTACATATATATATATATATATATATATATATATATATATATATATATATATATATGTATATATATATATATATATAAATATATATATATATATATATATATATATATATATATATATATATATACATATATATATATATATATATATATATATATATATATATATATATATATATATATATATATATATATATATATATATATATATATATATATATATATATATTTATATGTATATATATATATATATATATATATATATATATATATATATATATATATATATATATATATATATATATATATATATATATATATATATATATAAACGATATGAGATATAACGAAAACGACCGGAACTCAAAAGAGATCAAAAGAGATCAAAAGAGAGTAGATCAAAAAGCTTTTCTGCACATATGTGTTCTATTGATTTCTTGGACAAGTTCGTGAATCAGCCAAATCCGACTCGTGGTTAGGGAACTAGAGCCTTTTTTCTTAAAAAAGTTGGTATTTTAAAACCGTTATAACGGCCGTTTGGATACTAATATTTTAAAAAAATTAACAAGTTTAGAATCTTTGGAATTTTTTTTATCAATTTATTTTAAAAATAGACTTCTGCAGTTAGAAGTTCCTGAGTGAGCGGATCCAACAAAAAAGTTTGCAAAAAAATTTTTTTTTTTAAACAACCGGCACTCTCATGGTCGCATTTGAAAAGCCAGATCAAAAATCTGTTTTAAAAATGTGTGTTTTATAAATATCTTGGACATGTTCGTAAATCAGCCACATCCAGCACATGGTTAAGAAACTGCTTTATACTAGAAAAAAGTCTGTTTTTTAGATCCGTTATATCGGCCGTTTGTATACTAATATTTTTAACAACTTCACAAATTTGGAATCTTTAAAATCTTTTTTATCAATTTCTTTAAAAAAAAAAGTTTCTGAGTGATCGGCTCCAACAAAAAAAGCTTGTAAAACACAAAATGTGTTTGAAACAACCGGCACTCTCACGGTCGCATTTGTGGAGCCAGATCAAAAAACTTGTTTTAAAAATAATTAATTAATTATTTTTTTATTAAATTAATTTTAATCTTGGACAAGTTCGTAAATCAGCTAAATCCACCACATTAAGAAACTAGAGGCTTTATATTAGAAAAAATATTGGTTTTTTAAATCCGTTATAACGACCGTTTGGATACTAATATTTTTAAAAACTTCATAAATTTAGAATCTGTGAAAACATTTTAATCCGTTTCTTATAAACATAAACCTCTGCAGTTAGAGATTTTTGACTCGTCGGCTTCAACAAAAAAGTTTGCAACAAGCCCTAAGAAAAACAATTTGCAAAAGCCTTATAACAGTCAATGAAAAAAAAATAAAAAGATTTGAATAGAAGAAAAAAACTTTTTTTTCTTAGAAATAAACTCTTTTGATATTTTGCAGTACATAGTTGCACGATATATGATATAGAGAAGGTTGGCGATTGTTTTTCATATAGTGTCATAAATTGTCACACATTTGTTCTGTGGTAGATCTGAAATTTGTTTGTTGCAAAATTGGATAGATGTAGTTTTGCTTATATGTAGCTAATTTTCTTTTTAAAATTTGTTCGATATCTGTTTGTAATTAGTTTGTTTTGTTTAAACTAATCTGATACATCAGATTCTACTTGTACACATAACTGTCTGATCTCGAAATCTACCTATTTCTAGCGGACATACTGCCACTCGGACTTTTTTTTATGAGTTTAGTTTTTTGTGTCTGAGATCAAGTTCACCGCTAAAACTAGATAGGACTAGTCTACGGCAATATAAAGATGTAGATGTTTGAAATCTGAATTGTATCTTCACGTTCCAAAGCCTTCTGAAGCTGTTTAGTCATTGTGTGATGACCAAAATTTCTAAAACGCTTTCGCACGGACAAATGACGGATTTGAATAAAAGTTGAATTTAACGGCACTCTCACGATTGTATTGTTCATAGCCTACACCAAAAATAATATCTGAAAATATGCGACTAGGTTATATCTTGAATACGCTCATCAACTCGTCAAAACTGGATAGTGGTTAAAAAGCTGTAGTATCAGTATAGTAGTAGTAAATCGAATAAATTAAAGCGTTATAACAGCCGTTTGGATCAAAATATTTTAATATGATTTATAAATATTGATGTTTGAACATATTCTTATAATTTTTTTTTAAAATGGTACACCTGTTGAAAGTTCCTGAGAAATCCTTGCTAAATAATTTCTGAAACTGTACCATATTTTTTATAGATGAAAATGACAAGGTCACATATAAAAATTTTCGCACTCGTAGATACAACATAAAACTTTAATAAAATTTAAGGAAAAATAACTTCAAGTTTAGGAGTTACGGCGTCTGTTGCAACGAAAAAAAAATATAAAACACAGTGCTATCTTTATTTTGTTTAATCCTATCTTTTAGACAAGCTTTTAAGCCATAAACTCCGAGATTTTCAGACTTCTAACCCAAGAGCTTCCAATTTTAAATGCATTTTACTAAACTAATAAACGATAAGCTCACGATAATGGTATTCCAATAATAACTTTAAATTTAATTCTCTTGTTTTTATGTTTTGTTTTTTGGAATGTTGGTGGATTATGTAACGCGACAAGAATTTATTTTAATTGGTATTTGCCAAGTCCAGTCATTCTGTGTTATAATTGTGATTGTTTAACTTAAAACTATTTTTCTTTAAATCAAATTTCAAATTCAATATTTTCCTTTTATATATCAATTTATTACATCTTTTTTTTATTGTTCCATTGATCGATTTTTTTTAAATAAATTATATATATTTTTTTTTACTAACCAATTTAGTTTTTTTTGAAAATACATAATAAAATTTATCCTTTGTTTTATGATTAAAGTAAATCAAAATCAATGATCATTTGTAAAAAAATTAAAAAAATTATCAAAAATTATTATTTATAAAATTATATAAAAAAAAACTATGAAAAATTGTACTTTTTTGAAAAACTGTATTTATTTATAAGATTTTTGTACATTTGAATGTAAACTAGCTTTTAAGGAAATTAAATAAGTCAAAAAAATTTAATACGTTATATCTAAATAAAGGACAATTATTTGAACTGAGCCCAAACTAATATTGCGTCGAAGATATGATCAAAATTATAAAGAAAGTCGTTAGCCAATTCCTGAAAAATCAAATGAATATCAACATGCCAAACGAGTTGTCCAGAATATAATACAAGAATTTATAATGATAACGAATGATTGATCGAGATTCAATTTTAAATTTATGATGTCAGCAAATAAACATATGCCTTAATCAAAAAAAATGTTTATCGAAAAATCCATAAGGCAGGACAACCAACTTATCGGTATAAATAATTTGGAGAAAATTGGAGAAGTTATGGAGATTTATTTTTGTAATTTGGAAAGATGGAAACTAAAAATTATCATATCGGTCTATTCAATTTTGGTGGTCACAGAGGACACACCAAAATACAAGTTCCAGCTCCAGCCCTCCAGTCACAATTTTTTTTTAAATAAACCAAAAAAAATGGGAATTCAAGAAAGCTGAAGACTAATTAGTTATGGAGAAGTAACATAATTTATTTGGAAATTTTCAACAAAAAATTATCAGGATATCAGGAATTGGTTGGACAATGCGAGGAAACAACAGAAATTTTGGTATAAAGATATTAATTAATATTCTAAATGTTTTTTGTTTCAATTATTATTTTATGTAATTCGGTTTTAATTTCATTAAAAAAAATATATTTATAAAATTTTCTTTTGATAAATTAATTTCAATAATTTTCATTTGTGGTTCTCAATTTGATCTTCATTGTGTTTTGTGTTGTGTTTATGTTTTTGTTAGCTTGGTTTATTTTGTGAATTTTCGTGAATAAAAAAAAAGAGAAACATCAAGAACTGCTTCACGTATAAGAAAATAAGACAAAGGCCCGTCTCACCCAATTTTAAGCGTAAAGCGCGAAAGGACAGTTATATTTGGCATTCCACGTGGGAAGACATAACCAGAAAAACAACATCTTTGTCTAATAGGTTATGGTGAAGCAGTTTCTTATTGTTTTTTATAATATTACGTTTTTTAGGATTAACTTGAAAATTCTAGTTTGGGCTTAAGGAAATATTGTTTTTTGTGAAAATTTTTGTGTTGTTACGTGTTAGTGGATTAATGTTAAATGTTTAATGTTGTGATAATCAAAGTGAATTAAAAGTGATTAAGAAATACAACAACTGTGCTTAACCGTTTTGCCGAGGTGATTTTCGTTTATATATACATAAAAGCTTACAAATAAAAGTTGTTTTCGTAAAGTATTTCGAGTGATTAAAAAAAACGCTTATAGTTTTATGAACTTGTTTTTGCTTTTAATTTAAAATGAAAATTTTTGTTTTGTTATTAGTAAAGTGATTCGTAAATTGTGTAAATTGTTAATAAATTGTGTCTGTGTTTCGGTGACTGGAGAAATTAAATGTAAAAAAATAAAAAAAAAATTAATTTTGTTTCAGAAATAATTTAAAGTGAAAAATAAATCCTAATATTAATGTGATAGTAATAAAAAGATTTAGCAGAACTCATATGAATTTTCTTAACATCAATTTACAAGAGTTTGCTAATTATCAGTTTTAAGTTGTTGTGCGGATAGTTTTACCATTATGTTGCAATTTTCAACAAATAATTTGTACACGTTTGGTAAGTTTCTTTAATGAAAAGATACTATTTAAATTGAAGAACCAGACAAAAAATTCTGTAATTATTTTTTTTATATATACCTATATATTATATTTGAATTTTGGTGTTCATTGAACTTGTAGGTAGAAATAATTTTTGAAGGTCGTATCGGAAATTTATTTATTAGCAATAAAGACGAAACATTAATTTAAAAGAAATATATATTTATTGTGTATGATTTATTTTTTCTTCTGTTTCTGCGTTGGCCTTGTTATAGTAATTTTTTTTTGTTTAAAGATATACAAATATTAACTCTAAACTTTATCGTATTTACATTTTTTTTTGTATTATCATATTTTGATTGCCCATTGTGTGGTATTTTGGCCAAAATAAAAGGTTAAGGTCTATATTTAAAACGAATCATGGCACAAAATGTATGGTACAGCTACGAACCAATTCATTTGAGCGAAGAAGAACGTAAAAATGAACTGCGCGTAAGAGGTATAGAAGGATTGGGTACAGCACGTAGTGAAACGGCTGCACTACGGAATGCATTGTTGAAGGAGGATACAGAACTTAATATTTTTCCATTAATTGACGCCGAAAACCCAATTAAAGAATTGGACAAAGCACGTGCTATGTTGGTCATGTTCAGCGACGAACTCTTTAATGCACAAAAACAAAATGACAAAGGTCTTGTCCACATAATCAAATCAAGGGTGGCACTCTGGATCAATCGCGTCGTAAGACTTAAAGATAAAAATATTATTGGCCTTGGGAGTGCATTAGACGAGTTGAAGCAACTACACAAAGAAGCAGCAGCTCTAACTGATGAACATCATAATTTAAATATACGAGCATCTCCTGCAGAATCAAGCCATAGTATTAGATCGGCAATTGAAAAAGATAAGATAGCCAACAAAGAATCCGAAGAATTGATAAGCCGTATGGCTCGTTTGAGTGCCGGACGAGGAAGAGGAAGAGTTTCACCTTCTGTGAGTACTAATGTTTCTTTTTTCAATCCCGAACACGCGTCTCTAGATCATAGAAAAGGCAGACCAGGAGTTTTGAGTAGTTCAATGTCCAGAGCCAGTGCCGAACACGAAGAACAGCATGTGAATGATCCAAACTCGGATGAATTTCATAATCGTAACGAATTCCGCGCTCTACGTTCATCTCAAAGAGATCACCAAGGTGATTCAAAACAGCTTTATAGGTGGAATATTAGGTTCAGCGGTGATGGGCAAGGACTTTCTTTGAATGAGTTTCTGACCCGAGTAGAAATATACGCTCGCGGTGAAAACGTTAGTGCAAATGTACTGCTTACAAATATTCATTACCTATTGAAGGACAAAGTAGAACGGTGGTATTGGGGAAATGTAGGGTCGTTTAATTCTTGGGCTACATTTGTGGGAAGTATAAAAAACGAGTTTCTCCCACGAAATTATGACTTCATGTTAAGGGAAGAAATACTTAACCGCCTCCAAGGTCGAACAGAACCTTTCTCAAATTTTATTACAGACCTCAAGGTGTTATTTTGTAGAGCATACTCGACGCTGGATGAAAAATTTAAGGCATACGTAGTGCAAAAAAATATGTTGCCACAATACAGCTACAATTTAGCAATGACCAACGCGAAAACGTTGGACGACATAATCGGGTTGTGTAAACGAATGGACGAAGTGAAGTTATTGGTAGGGCGTCGTTCATATATGACAACACTCCCTTCATCGGTTATGGTAGAGCCTTCTTACTCATGTGAACAAAACCTAAAGGACCAGTTTAAACGCCCGACACGTTTTCCTGATGTTGGCTGTGTAGACCAAAGTCATGAAGTGAACCACGCTAATTCAGAAAACTTTGCATCAGATAATCATATTTATTTCAGGGAACCAACTGCATTTAACTCTGTTGGTGACTTCAAAAGCTCCGGAAATCAAGAGGAACATGGACATTTAGCTAGAGGTAACGATCCTGAGATTCATCACGTTTGTTATTCACAGAAGTATTTAGATAAAGAGTCCTACAATCAAACTCGAAGAGAGGGAAAACAACCATTAAGATGTGACAACTTGCGGAAAAGACTTCAGTGTTGGAACTGTGGTGAACTCGGCCATTCCTTTAAGCTATGTGTAAAGCAACAACAGAAGTTATTTTGTTACACATGTGGAAATTTAGGTGTGACATCAAAATACTGTAGAAACCATGTTGATCTTAGATCGAGAAGAGTTGGTGTATTCAATCCACCAGGACAAAACCAACAGCTTTTCAATAGAATAGAAAATCCGGGAAACGGTCTAACGGAAGAATTAAGAACCGGTGCTACCAATCTTCCGATACAGACGCAGCACCAACACAGTCTAAACGAGATGGACCAAACAAATCGTTAGTATCAAAACTTGAAATAATGTCTTCTCTTGTAGATCTTCAAAAGGACAAAAGACCCTATTTAAAAGTTAATATCCTTGGTTATGAATTAAAAGGTCTTATGGATTCGGGTGCAAGTTGCACTATTCTGGGGCTTGGTGGGTTAGAGCTTATACAAAAACTGAACTTGATTGGCCAATCGGTGTCAACAGCTATAAAAACAGTAGATGGTTCTGTCCATCCTGCCGTCACTAAAGTTGAAATTCCATTTACAGCACTGAATATGACAAAGGTCGTACTAGGGATGGAAAAGTCGATTCCGATTCTACTCGAGAATCGACTTTTCTGTTAAAATAATCGATTATAAAGAATCGAGTTTTAATTTTCAAAGTCGATCAAGAATCGATTCTTAGTATTCGACTTTTAATTTATTTATAAATTTAGTACTATATAGTCATACACAGTAATTTAGTCGTATTCGATTTTTTATTTATTTACAAATTTAGTACTATAGTCATACACAGTTAACAGTAATTTTGTCAATCATAAGTGGTGGTGACGTGGTGTTAGACACAGTAATATTTATAACCTTATATTTAATAATAAACTAACTTCTTTCTAATATTAATAATTATATTTATACACGATTATACGAAATGGCACCGAGTGCTGTGTGGATTTATTATAAAAAAGTGAATAACGGCTCAGAGATTAAATGTCATGAATGTGGTAAACACTTTAAATTTAACAACAGTAGCAACATCAACACCATGTCAGCGTTTATTTTCACATACTGGTCTGATCACAAATCAGATTCGAAGTAGACTAGCGCCTGATCATTTGAATATGCTACTATTCTTAAGGTCAGTTGCAGAAAATTTGTGGTTTTCATAAAATGATTGTTTAAAATTTTTTTCAGTTTATTTTGAATAAATATATGAAATAATATATGAAATATAAATTTGAATTTAATTCTATTAAAGCTAGTTTTTCTAACATAGAAATCGAATAAAATCGAAAGAATCGACTTTTTCAGTCGGGGAATCGATTCTTGGAATCGAAGTTTATAAAATAAAAGTTGGAATCGAGAATCGACTTTTCTATAAATCTTTCCATCCCTAGGTCGTACCAACCTATGTCATACCATCACTTCCAAAAACATTAATTCTAGGAATTGACTTTTGGGAATACTTTGGGATTAAAAGAAAGTTTTGTGACATACTTTTAGATTGCAACGCTTTAAGCTCTGAAGTGAATGAAGACCGTTCAAATTTGGATCCTATCCAAGTGAAATATTTAGAGGCTGCTATTAAGAAGTTTAAAGCATCAAAAGATGGTGAAATTGGCTGTACCAATATAGCCACACATTATATCGATACAGGTGATGCAAAACCAATAGTCAAACGTCCGTACCCACTTTCGCCGTATATACAAAAGGAAGTTGATGTCGAGCTTAATCGGATCCTAGGGCAGGACGTAATCGAAGCAACACAAAGTGAATGGGCTAATCCACTCGTATGTGTCCGTAAAGCTAATGGCAAAGTAAGGCTTTGTCTAGATGCTCGGTCGTTAAACCAGGTAACAATTAAAGATGCCTATCCACTTCCTCATATAGGTAGTATCTTAGGTCAACTAAGGGCATTAAAATACATGTCTTCAATTGATCTATCCGACGCATTTTGGCAAGTCCCGCTTCATCCTTCTTCACAACCGAAAACTGCATTTATTGTGCCTGGCCGAGGACATTTATGTTCAAACGCATGCCCTTTGGATTATGTAACAGCGCACAAACCATGTGTCGCGTATTAGAAAAATGTTTAGGTCACGATTTGGAGCCCGAAGTCTTCGTCTATATCGACGACATTATTATTACAACTGAGACATTTGAGCGACATTTGTTTCTACTGGAAGAGATAGCAAAAAGATTGAGCGATGCAAATCTTTCAATAAGTCTAGAAAAATCGAAATTTTGTGCCAAAGAACTAAGATACTTAGGGTATGTACTAGACGAAAATGGTCTAACTCCTGATCCAGAATTTGTTTGGACTTCAGAAGCCCAAGCGTCACTCATAAGATTAAAAACAGAACTTGTTTCAGCACCAATCTTAATAACACCAGATTATGAAAAACCTTTCACTATACAATGCGATGCATCAGAACTAGGCATGGGAGCCATTCTTACACAAGCAAATGGAGAAAGCGAGGGAGTGATCGCCTATTACTCCGAAAAATTAAGCCATGCCGAGCGCAAATATTCAGCCACGGAGAGAGAATGTTTAGCAGTAGTCAGGGCAATATACAAATTTCGATCATATATTGAGGGAACAAAATTTTGTGTCATCACCGACCATGCATCATTACGTTGGCTTATCAATCTTAAGGATCCTAGTTCCAAATTAGCCAGGTGGGCTCTCAAGCTTCAAGAGTTTGACTTCGAAATAAAACATAGAAAAGGCAAGTTGAATGTTGTAGCAGACGCGTTATCCAGGTTACTCGAAGTGGATGAAATCAGTCAAGAGGTGGAAGATGAAATGTATTCAGCTTTAAAAACTAGTATTCGTTCGGACCCAGGTAAATTTCCAAATTTTACAGTAAAAGATGATAAAGTTTACAAAGTTTGTAGGAAAAATAACAATTCTAATAACACTGAGTGGAAGTACTATGTTCCTCAGACCCAAAGACTGAAGACTTTGCAGTTTTACCATGATAGCCCGTTGGGAGGTCATTTGGGTGTATCCAAAACAGCAAAGAAAATTCAAAAAGCATACTATTGGCCTAATATGTACCGCGAAATTAAGAAATATGTTAACGAGTGTGATAAATGCCAGCAAAACAAGCATCCAAATATCTGCAGTCGAGCACCAATGGGAACCCAAAAGGATACAAGAGGTCCATGGGAAGTAATTGCCGTTGACTTTATGGGTCCATTTCCAAGAAGCAAAGCTGGAAACCAACACCTTTTAGTGATAGTGGATGTCTTCAGTAAATTCTGCATTTTAAAACCTGTTAGAAGAGCAGAAGCCAAATCTCTTACTCAACTCCTAGAAAACGAAGTATTTCTCATTTTTGGCGTACCGCGCACTGTCATTTCTGACAATGGAGTACAATTCACATCTAAAGAATTTAAAAAGTTGCTTAATGAGTACAAAGTCAAGCACTTACTGAATGCTGTGTACCATCCCCAGTCTAATCCTGCTGAGAGAATAAATCGAGTGATACTATCAAGTGTACGTGCTTATATAAAGGACGACCAACGAAATTGGGACGTACAGATACCTAAAATTGCATGTGCTATCAGAACAGCAGTACATGACTCAACCAAATACACGCCATATTACATAAACTTTGGAAAAGAAATGAAATTAAGAAATGATGTAGATGTAAATTTGAATTCACAAGAGCGATATGAGAGTAACAGGTTAGTAAATCTAAAAATGGCAAGAGAAGAGGTAACACAAAATTTAAAAACCGCATATAAAAAGTACGCTAACAATTACAACCTTAGAACCAGGCCGACTGAGTTTGTTCCAGATGAGATCGTACTGAGAAGATCCTTCAAGAAATCGAACCTTGCAGAACAGTTCAATGCTAAATTAGCACCGCAATACATCAAAGCACGCGTCAAGAAGAAAATTGGACAAACCTCCTACATTTTGGAAGACCTATATGGAAATAAGACGGCAAAATACCACGCAAATGATATAAGAAAATATAAAACCCAAGATAAGCATTCTGTGGAAGTTTTTGAAATTGCTCCATTTTAATGTGTTTAATGTTTAATTTAAGTCAGATAAATTTTTCGTTCCATTTTAATGTGTTTAACGTTTAATTTAAGTCAGATAAATTTTTTTTGCTCCGTTTTAATGTGTTCAATGTTTAGTTAGTATCGGTTTTATGTGTTTATTGTTCAATTTAAGCCATAGATTTAGAAAACTCAAGTATTAAAGTATTTAGCGTTGAAAACTGAATTATGTTTATTTTACCTTAATGGTATTTTAATTTGTGGTAAGATTTATAAATACTAATTTAGGAATAAAAATATAAAACAAAGTTAGCAATTAATTATTTGATGTTATGCCTTAGTGTAAGTTGATGTTATTTCTTAGCAAACTTTATCAATTATCTTGTTGTTTGTTTAGCATGTTAAGTTATGATAATAAATATGTAAGTACACGATTCGAACGTGTTAGGTGTTAATTGTGTTTTTTTTTTGGCAGCCAAGTTTAAATAATTTTTTTAAACATGGTTGGTCCATAGTCGGAAAACCCTTACAAAATAAGCGCAAGTCGCAATTTTTCTAAGAAAGAGGCAAATATTGGTTTAGAGCAAGCCTGGTTTTCCACTTATTGTGTTGATATTAGATACATGCATTCAGGTACGAAAAGTATAGCATGTTAGTTTTAAGATTTAAACGAACTTACTTCTAAATTTTAGCTAGAAGAAGTTCCGTTATATGTTAGAAACGGCTTGGACCAAAAGCGCATGTCGCAAAAATGTCCAAGATAGGAACTCCTGTTATGTCCGGTTTATGCTGGTTTTCCCAGAAGAGTTCCAAGAAAATGTTTTCTAATCTGATTATTAGTTTTTTTGGTATATTATGTATAGATGCACGTGGTTACATATTGTAGTTATAAGTTGTAATTAGTTTTCCTTATTATGATAGTTTAAGTTTGTTAATTTATTTTTTTGTTAGAATACTAACCTTTGCATGATATGGGACTTGGTTATTAATCATAAAAAAAAAAATATCGAAAGTGTCCGCGTCATGGCTGGAACTTTCGAGAGCATTTTGTTAGATTTATTTGGGAAACGCAACAAAATGCTCTCGAAAACCCAGCAATGGTGTGATGTAACGCGACAAGAATTTATTTTAATTGGTATTTGCCAAGTCCAGTCATTCTGTGTTATAATTGTGATTGTTTAACTTAAAACTATTTTTCTTTAAATCAAATTTCAAATTCAATATTTTCCTTTTATATATCAATTTATTACATCTTTTTTTTATTGTTCCATTGATCGATTTTTTTTAAATAAATTATATATATTTTTTTTACTAACCAATTTAGTTTTTTTTGAAAATACATAATAAAATTTATCCTTTGTTTTATGATTAAAGTAAATCAAAATCAATGATCATTTGTAAAAAAATTAAAAAAATTATCAAAAATTATTATTTATAAAATTATATAAAAAAAAACTATGAAAAATTGTACTTTTTTGAAAAACTGTATTTATTTATAAGATTTTTGTACATTTGAATGTAAACTAGCTTTTAAGGAAATTAAATAAGTCAAAAAAATTTAATACGTTATATCTAAATAAAGGACAATTATTTGAACTGAGCCCAAACTAATATTGCGTCGAAGATATGATCAAAATTATAAAGAAAGTCGTTAGCCAATTCCTGAAAAATCAAATGAATATCAACATGCCAAACGAGTTGTCCAGAATATAATACAAGAATTTATAATGATAACGAATGATTGATCGAGATTCAATTTTAAATTTATGATGTCAGCAAATAAACATATGCCTTAATCAAAAAAAATGTTTATCGAAAAATCCATAAGGCAGGACAACCAACTTATCGGTATAAATAATTTGGAGAAAATTGGAGAAGTTATGGAGATTTATTTTTGTAATTTGGAAAGATGGAAACTAAAAATTATCATATCGGTCTATTCAATTTTGGTGGTCACAGAGGACACACCAAAATACAAGTTCCAGCTCCAGCCCTCCAGTCACAATTTTTTTTTAAATAAACCAAAAAAAATGGGAATTCAAGAAAGCTGAAGACTAATTAGTTATGGAGAAGTAACATAATTTATTTGGAAATTTTCAACAAAAAATTATCAGGATATCAGGAATTGGTTGGACAATGCGAGGAAACAACAGAAATTTTGGTATAAAGATATTAATTAATATTCTAAATGTTTTTTGTTTCAATTATTATTTTATGTAATTCGGTTTTAATTTCATTAAAAAAAAATATATTTATAAAATTTTCTTTTGATAAATTAATTTCAATAATTTTCATTTGTGGTTCTCAATTTGATCTTCATTGTGTTTTGTGTTGTGTTTATGTTTTTGTTAGCTTGGTTTATTTTGTGAATTTTCGTGAATAAAAAAAAAAGAGAAACATCAAGAACTGCTTCACGTATAAGAAAATAAGACAAAGGCCCGTCTCACCCAATTTTAAGCGTAAAGCGCGAAAGGACAGTTATAATTTCAAGTCCTATAGCCCCTGCTGATCAATGACGAATTTATACATCTTAAGCTCGACTATCCTCCAAACATTTTCTCTGCATTATTATTTAATCCATTTCATACCTTAAAATGTTAAAGTATTATGTTATTATATAAGCGACTTTATCTATGAAACTGATTTAAACACAATTTGTGTTTCCTTTAAACAAAAGATTAATTTTAATTCATTATTTTTATTAAAACTTTGAAAGAATTTTAATTGTATCTGTACCATCCAATTCATATTCGAATCAAAATTTCTCAATCATTTTAAAATTAAATATAATTTCACTGAATATTTATACGAG
>OY856186.1:179388112-179502112 GCA_963693315.1 Diogma glabrata
CGAAAATCAATGATATTTGGGCTCAAGGTGATGTAACTGATCCAGTTATACATAGCATGGGTTTGAAAATGGAATGTAATACAAGACGTTTTGTCACTGATGATAAACGAGAACTGCAATATAGAGTTGAAGTCCAAAACCGTGTATATAAAAAGGAAATGGCTGCATTAGATGCAGAAATTTTAAAGTTAGAAAGAATGTTGGAAGGACGGTCATCATCGTCTTCGTCAAATAATTCCATACCATTACATTACTTAAGGGTGTGTTGGAGTATTTCATTCGGATATTAAAAACAAAATTTACATTTAATTTTATATCTTTTAGCCTGAAGTTACGATTTTCAATGAACTTGGAACTTCCGATAAAAATAGTCAAAAGAATATTCGTACTCCAAGTATAACAGGTGGGCTTCCTTTACTACTCCTTTCCGTACTACCACCAGTTATACCTAGGGCTAGTTGGCCTTCCGCTGATCATATGCAAGTACCAATGCGTCGTTCTGTAACATTTAGCTCACAACCACAACTGGATGATGGTTTAACCGGCATTCGGCTACCAGCAATAGATTTACTGAATCTCAGATTAACCCATCAACAAGCACAATGTGATAATCGAACTGGACTTTTAGATAAAATTCGAAATTTATTTGGTTCAAAAACTCCAAGTCGTAAACCATCTACAACATCCATATCTGGCTGCGGCACAAGCGGTAACTCAGGTATAGCAGCTGCACTAAAGGCTCATATGGGTCTGTTAACTGGTCTCGTTCCATCAACGGGTACCGCATCTTGTCACGCCTTGAATTCACATTCATCACAAAATCATTTAAACAGTTTACGTAAAAAATCAATAGCATTAAGTGGAACAGCAATTAACTCATCGACTTTAGAAGTTATCGATCCATTTTATCATAGGCCACGTCATCGTAGAATATCAACAGCATTTATAATTAGTGGAAATCTAAACTCACCTGATGTCGCTGTTACAATACCACCGATTGATAACCCTGCAACATATTCAGAAATTGAATCCGAACCAAGAGTTAATTTCCAATTACCCGCACAACGTCGTCCCTCCATCTATCATCAAAACTCACAACCAACGTTACGGGAACGAATAAAAGGTTCACCAAGATTTCCCCATCGGATTGTACCAACAAGTAGTTTAAATGCATTAGAAGATACGAAAAAAAATTCTACAATGAATTTATTAAGTACAACGGGTAAGTCTTGAACATTATAAAATTATAAAGTTTTATTTCAGTTTCAATTCAATTGTGTTTTGCTGATTTTGTATTTCATTCTACGTTTAAAGAACCCACGGTAGAGTTTGTTGCAATGTTTTAAAGGTTGACAAATTAAACGATTCTTTGAGACGACTACGACTACTAGACAAATTAAACGATTCAAAAATCCTACTTATAGTGAAAGATTACCAGTTATTGTTTAATAATTAATCAATTTCCTTAATTCATTTTATTAATAGAAAGAAGATCATCAAACCAATTTGTTTCGAAAATAAAATGGAAATCAATGGAAGAGCCGAGTTTTGGTGAGACTAAAACATAAACAATTTAAGACCAACTTTCTAGGAAATATATCTAACTATTACTTTTACTACTTATTCAACCTGTATATAATAACAATTAGATTTATATTAAAAAACAAACAAAAAACTCTTTTGGGATCATAAATTGTTGATGTTATTTTATAAAAAAAAATATTTATAGGTATTACTGTTAAAAATATATTATATATTTCTTTAACGTTTTGTTAAACTAGTTAAATTATTGTTATAGTAAATTGTTTTACTGTTTTAGTTTAAACACAAAGATTTAATAGCAAACATATCGTTATCATATCTCGATCACTATTTTTTATTATCATATTCGCCCGAATGTTTTCTCTATTAAATGTATTTTATATATAGTCACTCCAACAAGAGATCGAGTTTTTCTCGAATTTTAAATTAACATTTCCTAAAACGAGATTGTATCGACATTCGCATGTTATCCTGATTCTACATTAAATGTACCTAAATTAATTAATTAACAAATAATTTGTATGTGTAAGTAAATAACAAATGGCAATCAGAATAAGATTCTCAAAAATTATATTTAACTGTTAATTATAGCATGTAACGGATTGATCAATTTAACTGTAGCTACTAAAATTTAAGGAACTAGACTTTAAAAAATAATACAATTAAATTAATATAAATGTGATTCTTGTTTTTAATTTAATTTACCTAAATAAAAACCCTAATTTTAAGTGTAAAAAAAATTAGTAACTGCAAACAAAAAAAAATCTTATGACTAATTAAAAAAATTGTTTTAAAAATAAAATCGATGAGGTGACTGAAATTCGATCAAACTATTTGCATGGTAGACTTTTATGACTTCTTTATTTATCGTCATTCTTTTTCTTTTTCTGATTATAATTATTGCAACTCCTAAAAGCAACAAAAAACAAATATTTATAATTATAGGAAATAAGTAAATGTATCCTGTGTTGTCGAACCTTTATAAATGTTTTGCTATAAATTGAGAAATAGACACAGTCAGTTAACATGCTTATGTTAAAATTAAAACAATAATTAACTACGGCATTTATGTATGTTATCCTTATTTATTAATAAATAATAATAGTTTAGATGATTTCAAATTCAATATTTTTATTTATAATATACGTTGTTATTGAAGTTGCTATAATAATATTTTTATATCTGTCAAATTTTATTCAAATAAAAGCCGCGTTCGATTTTACTGAAGTAACTGAATTATTGCTTTTTGTCTATAAATTCAGTTATTTCAATCAAATCAAACGATGCGAAGGTCATCTCATTTGATTAAATCTTAAAAAAATTGTATGTAAGTTTAGATGATTTCAAATTCAATATTTTTATTTATAATATACGTTGTTATTGAAGTTGCTATAATAATATTTTTATATCTGTCAAATTTTATTCAAATAAAAGCCGCGTTCGATTTTACTGAAGTAACTGAATTATTGCTTTTTGTCTATAAATTCAGTTATTTCAATCAAATCAAACGATGCGAAGGTCATCTCATTTGATTAAATCTTAAAAAAATTGTATGTAAGTAATGTTTATAGTTTATTATAACCAAACAAACAACACATAGCAATTAATGAAATTCTAATTTGATTGTAGTACAGAAACTAATTCTAAAAATCAAAACAAAAATTATAGCATTAAAAATAATTAAATTTATTTGACCATAAAAATTTTATTTGTTTGTTTCAAATTCGTCATACGTATTGGTTTATCATAATTAAAAATTGATGTGGTAAGTGTTTTTGACTCTGTTCAAAACAAACTAATAAGTGTTTGGGTTTGACGTTCCAACTCCGAAAAATACATTCTCTCTTTTTTCCATTTACCAAAACGAAACCATAATTTAAACATTTATTTTAACAGTTATATTTAGCAGCAGCTAGAATTTTAATATGATATACATTGGTGTAGAAAACAATTAATGAAATTGCAGTGAGTCCAAAAAGCTTACTATATTTGCAGAAAAGTTTAAAGTCATCAAAACCAGAAAAAATTCAAAGAGTTCAATTTATGTAAGTTTTCATGTAAATACAATGGCTCCTCAGATAATGCCTTTTATGTTATCTGCAATTATCTGTTAATTCCATTTTACTATTTTCATTGTGTTTCTTCCGTTTACAGCGTCCAGTCAAAGTCTAGTCCGGTATTATTATATTTAACCTAGAGTAAATTAATGATTTTATATCATTAAACAACCCATGTAATTCCTTAGATCGCCGACGTCGGGTTCAGCAAAATTTGATCGGGATTGATCAAGAATCCTAATTTTTGCATTGCAGATTTAGCGAGGTTGAACACATGTTTATTCCATTTCAGATTGTATTCAATATCTACTCCAAGAAGTCTGACCGATTCAACCTCATCCAATTCCTCATGGTTTATCTTAATAGGAAATTTTTTGTGCCGCTCTATTCGTGAAAGGTGGGATAGTTTGGTTTTGGTTGGATTAAATGCAACTAAATTCCGATCACCCCATTCCATTATACGTTCCAGGTCCTCGTTAATAGAATCAATTAACAGTTCTCTATCCGTGGTGACTGCAGTATGAGATCGAAATTTAGGAGAAGCATGTGATGCATGCAATGTGCTGTCGTCAGCAAAACTATGAATTGGGTGCACTGTAGAAATAAGTAAATCATTTATGCATAGAAGAAACAAGGTGGGTGAAAGTGCAGAACCTTGAGGAACACCAGCATTGGTTGCGAAAATATTAGAGGTAATTCCATCTAAATTAACATGAAATTGGCGACCTGTAAGAAAACTATGAATCCATGAGACAGTAAGATCATCGATGCCATAAGATTTTAATTTAGCTATTAGATTTCTGTGCCACACTTTATCAAATGCTTTAGAAATGTCAAGTGAAATACTGAATGTTTCACCATGGCTCTCCAGAGATTTGTTCCAAAGATGGGATACGTAGGCTAACAGATCACCTGTTCCATGACTTCTACGAAAACCACACTGCTTATCATCGATAATTCGGGACCCCTCCAAATATTCTATTAGATTATAGTTCACATATTTTTCAAATATTTTAGCCAAAACTGACAGAATTGCAATTGGTCTATAATTATAAGGGTATATCTTACTGCCTTTTTTTGGTATGGGTTGAACACTAGCCAGCTTCCAAGAATCTGGAAATATTCCGCTTTTGTAAGATAAATAGAAAATTTTTGTTAAAACTGGAGCTAGCTGTCTAGCAAAGTTTTTAGGAATGAGGGGTGGAATACCGTCTGGGCCAGCGGATTTATTGACATTGATAGATAGAAGCATTTTTCGTACAATATTGCACCGAAAAATAATTGGCTTCATTTTTGTTTCAAAGGGGGGAATAAGTGTAGAGAATGGGGAGGTTCATCTATATGTTTGAGTTTTCTGCGAAAATACGGCCCAAAAGATCTGCCTTCTCTTTTGAATCACACACGGGAATGTCATTCAGGACTAAGGTTGGAATAGAGAATCGAGTGAAATTTCTCTGGACTGATTTGAAAGAAACTACGAGAGCCAGATGTGTGTTCGGCGAATTTTTATGCTTTTTTCTGGATAAATGCGTCTTTATCCAAGTCTATTTTGTATTTACTAATATTTCTTCCTTGTTTATAGGCAATATGTGTTTCAGGTGTTTTATTTGAGTTATACATTTTAAATGCTTTGCGTTTATTTCTCACCGCCTCATCAACATCCCGCGTGAACCAAGGCTCAGTTTTAGGAGTGATTAGTCGATTTGGAATAAACCACCGCATTCCATCTTTTACAACGTCAGAAACTCTTTGCGCCGATGTGCTAGGAGCCTGCTCAACACAACAAGCGTTTTTCCAAAGTATTCCTTCATAAAAGTTTCTTAGTCCCTCCCAGTCAGCGTGCTTATAATTCTAAACGCGACGGAGATTTGCTCTAATGGGTGAAGGCGAAGTAAAGTTTACTACTGTGGATACTAATACATGGTCCGATGATCCAAGGGATTGATCAATTTTGGTCTGCGTTGTGTTTGGGTCATTTGTCAAAAATAGATCTAACAAATTGCTGTTATGACCGGCATTATCTGGGATTCTAGTGGGATGTTCTATCATTTGCGTTAAGCCATGGTAGTCTGCAAGTATTAATTCTGCTTGTCTACCAATGTCGTCAGTGCGTGATGAGTACTTCAGCCATTCTTTGTTGTGAATATTAAAGTCTCCAAGAATGACGAGTCTTGCTTTGGGGTAGTCTCCGCTGATTTTGTCGATGTTTGTCGATAGTTTGTTGAAAAAAGGACAACCTGGAGGAGAGTTTGGGGATCTATATATTCCTATTATAAACATGGTTTCATCAACACCTAAGATCTTTAATGCCAGTGAATTATGGTGCTTAGAGTTCAACTCATAAGCTTTAATTCTCATACATAAAAGTGAATTTCGAACAAATACACAGACACCATGTTTGTTATAAAAGGAATGTTCCAGTTCGTAGCAAGGCATCCGGTATTTAGCGATATCCAATTTCGAAGCTTTACAACTGATTGTTTCGGTAAGAAACAATATGTCAGGTTTATTTTTATTTTTTATTTTTTTCGATGTAGTAATTTAGAACGTATCCTAGTTGCGAAATTAGATATGACTAAGAACAGTGGCCTATATTTACTGCTGGCGTTGGTCTAATTATCATCAATCTTTGCAATCGTTCCAATTAATTTTCCCTTTTTATACTTTAATCAAATGATTTAAATTCAAGTTATGTAGATTACAATTCTATGAGCGAGTAGAAGCATCTCTAATTGAATTAGTTTTTTATGTAATTCGTGATCTAGGCCATCCTAGTGCATGCTAAAAGTTATATTTAGACCGAGATTGTTGTCCGATTCAGGTGAATTCAAATATTTCTTGTTTACAGTTTAACTACTGTTAAAAAACATTTGATTAATTAATGCAATTGTTAATGCAATTGTTGTGATTTTATACGGATATTCGAAATATTGATTTGAGTGTATATTTAGACGTGATTATTGGTTTTACTACCAAATTAAATTACATAACCAGATCTTACAGGAAAATAATTGCTTTTTTAAACTTTATTACTCATGACACTATAACATATTTGATTATCCGATTAACCAAGTTGATTACCCGGTTATTCGAATAGTTAAATGTTGCCAAAATTGCCCGGTTAACCGGTTAACCGAAAACCGGTTTGCCATCCCCACTCAATTGAGTCAATTTGAATTTAAATTTTTTTAAATGATAATTAAGTTTTATAAAGTTTTTAATATCCATTATTGCTTTAAAATTAACAAACCGTTAAGGTTTTAATGAAATTTCAATAAAAGAATAAAAAAATGTTATTTTATAATAGGTTTTAAATTTAAAATATTTCCCGGGAATCCCGGAATTCCCGGGATTAAGAAATTATTAATTCCCGTATCCCGGGATTTAAAAAATGACCAGGAAATGGAAACTCTAATTGTGAAACAAATAACTTGAAAAAAAAAACAAAATAACCGAACAAAAAACACAATTATCACATTTTTGCCATTTTGTCTAAAAAAAACGTCAAAATTCAAAATTTTTGGCACATCTACTACTCAAGACCTATCCTACGATATACATATTGCCACACTTTTGATGGAGCAAATATTTTAAAATTGTACCGCAAAAATATTGCTTACGTATTTATATATAGATAACTTGATAGATCCGTTCTTTCCATCTATAGTTTCACAGATGATAGTACCGTATAGTGCCGATTATAATATCCAGGTATACTAAGAAAAAATTGATGGCATTTTAAAAAACCGGACACCGATATTGTTTTTTAAAATATGATCAATTTTTTCTTAGTATACTCGGATATTATGATCGGCACATTACGGTACACTACATACATCCCAGGAAACACAAAATCAACAATTAATTATATCAATAATTTAAATTAATAAATTATTGTAAAAATAAATCCACAAAACAATCTTTTAATAGTTAAATATATTTATTTGACGCGTTTCGAATGTTAAACATTCATCATACAAAAATATAAGACAAAAACAACGTTCATCAGATGTGTTGAACAACAATAGATCAAATTTGATAGAATTTATAAGCTTAGCTTATAAGCTAATTTATAAAACAGTTTTGGAATGGGGTTATACAAACAGGGTTGAATTCAATACAAGTAAAACACAGGTTTTCCACATTAGATTATCATTTTATTAAAATTTGATGTTAACAATCTAGAAGAAAAAGAATCTATCAAACTTTTGGAAGTCAAGGTTAAAAATGCTTTAAAGTGGAATGCTCTCACTTTTAATCTGGCTAAGACTCAAAAGTGAGGATATCTACTATCTAGGGTGTTGCTGTAAGTTTTTCAATAGTGAACAGTTCTTTTGATATACATAAATAATTTATTCGCCCCTGCATGAAATACTGTTCTCACATCTGGGTGAAGCATACCCAACTTAAAATGGCTAGAGGCTGTCCATTGTCCAACGAAAAGTCATTAAATTACGAAGAAAGCAGGGTCATACCTGCTTACCCAAACAAAATTTAAAATAGTCTTAACAAAAATTTAAATTAATTAAAAGAATATAAAAACATTCTAAATCGATTAATAATATCATTTATTTATTAACGATTATTCTAATGTCTAATATTCCAAAAATCTATACTTACATGTCAGCCTTTTTGAATTTTCAACACTCCAAATCTAAAATGCACATTTAAATAAAATATAAAAAAAATTTTCTTTTTTGGCTGATTTTATCTATTTTTATTCTTTGGTCATCAGTAAAATTTCTGCTTTCAATTGCTATGTATTAGTTTGGCTTCCTTAGAAGTTGTATTGAAAAACAAACAATTAAAGTCCCAATAAAATGTGTGAAAATAAGCAGAAGATAATTCTGCTTTTAAAGTTTTTTCTTTGTGTGCATTTTGTAACACAAGTTTTTTGGTTTTGCCGTATGAGCGAATATAAAGAAAATTGTTTGTTAGTTTTTTCCTGATAAGATTGAAATTATTTTTAATCTATTTGTTGTGTTATTAAAATTAATAATATTATTAATTTATAGTTTTGATGGGTGTAATATTTCGTTTATTAAAATGGTGCAACCATTAAATAATATAGTTTCCATTGGTTTAAAATTTAAATGATGAAATTATTCGATCTTTCATTGAAGGTTTTTTATGTATGTTTCTTGAAAACGGCTCATTAGATTTGGATGATTTAAATTGTATTCTGTTAAGGTAGACCCCAAGTGGTCAATTTTTTTATGACGTGAAAAATACCGTTTTTCTATGATAGCAGAGGAAAAGTTTATTTCCAAACAGGCTTAATCCCCTGTGAAAATGAGTTTTTTCCTCTAGTGTAAAAAGAATAGCAAATTGTAGTTGCTATGTTATTTTCATATAATTTTAAAACAAAGCAACCATATGTAAAAATAGAATATGGCTTTTGAATGTTATTTTTTCGATTTCTTATTTAATAAATTCTAATAAATATCGTTTTTCTATGCGAAAATTAAACTCACTAGTGTAAAAAAATAACAAATTATAGTTGCTATGGTTTTTCATATAATTTTACAAAGTATTTTAAACAACGTAACCATGAAAAAATAGAATATGAATTTTGAATGTTTTGTTGTCGATTTCTAACTCTATGATTTATAGTAAATATCGATTATATATTACTATCATAGAAAAAATTGTATTTCCTACGTGAGATAAAAACATTTTACGATCGTGAAATTGTCCCACTGGACGTTAACGGCTCTCGTGAACAAATTTTCACTCACAAAAAGCAGCGTTTTCATCTCTTGTAGCAAAATGTATTATTTTCAGAAAATTGGAAAAACTATACATATTTTTTATGTATTTTCGCCGATTTCTCGAAAACAGCTCACTCGATTGTATTCAAATGTATTCTATTAAGATAGATGCCGAGGTCGTCCCATATATTTATATTACGTGGAAAACGGTCGTTGTTCAGGAAATTGAAAAAAAATATATTTTTCATGCATTTTCGCCGATTTCTTTGAAACAGCTTAATCTATTTGGACGGTTTGAGTTGTATTTAATTGATATAGATGCCGAAATGGTCCTAAATTCCTTTTTATGACAGAAAATATCCCATTTTTCAAAAATATGATAAAACCATGTTTGTTAGATTTTCATCGATGAATGCTTGCCGCGATTTTAAGTTATTACTTCAAAAACACTTTCTTAGCCGCCTTTTGATTTTATGACAACACAAAATGAAAAAATAAATAAACTCTTTTAAAAAAATAAAACCGGCTTCAGATAGAGGTACAAAAAAGTGAAAAATAACTCAATTGTGCCTTTTAGAGACAAAAATACGTATAAATTTTGATTAATTTAATTTAATTATACTTAGTTACATACAAAAAATTACGCTTTTAAACAAAGATATTATATTGTAAAAGTAATTTTTTTATAATAGCTTTTATATTATGAAATTTATTTTCAATACAAAATGTTCGAAGTCGGTACCACCATTGACATCTCATGCTTGGCATCGATTTCCAACAGTTTTGTACTACAAATAAATCTTATAATATAACAACTATTACAACAACTATAATAATTATAATAAAATATAAGTTTTATAATATAACATCTTTGTTTAAAAGTGTAATTTTCTGTAGTTAAGTATAATTAAATTAAATTAATCAAAATTAATATGTATATTTGTCTCTAAAAGCCGCAATTGAGATATTGTTCACTTTTTTGTGCCTCTTTTGTTGTTTCTGAAGTCTGTTTCATTTTTTTAAAATGTTTATTTTATGTTCTAAAGAAAAGGGTATTTAAACCAGGGTTGTGCCGTAGACAAAATAGATTACTTTACATGTATAGATTACGCATAGATTACGTGTAAATTACGCGAGATATTTTCGTGGAATCTATAATGTAAACTATAATGTAATCTATTTAAATGATATGTGAATTCTAAAATTTTTTAGCAATAAATTAACTTTTTTCAAGATCGCAAGATCTTGTTTTTGACAATTTCAAGATCGCAAGATCTTGTTTTTGACAATATTATTGATCATGTCTTCTAAGAAAAAATTTTCAGTAGGGATAATACAATATTTCCACATATTTCTTCATAAATCAAAATTAATAGATTACGCCAAATTTACATAGATGACATAGATTACATGTAATGTAATCTATTTTAGATTACGCGTAAAGGAACAACCCTGATTTAAACCTACGATTGGTTATCATAATTTGAATAATTTTTTTAATGCCGTTAGTAAACACAAAGCCATATTATATTAATCAATCAATTTTTCAAATTATTCAGTAGTGTTATAATGTTGAAAGTGTTATCAATATATGATCAAGAATTCGACACATTTTTATAGGAACCCAAAGTATTTTTAGGCATTTTCAATCATATACAAAATGATTTGAGTGAATCAATAGGTGTTGATCTAAAAAACTCAAATTTTTTCGCAATCAAATATTGTTTATTTATTGCCATACTTCTTGATGAAACATCAGAAATTTCTTATAAGTCGCAGTTGTCTACAATAGGACGATTTGTAACTAAAACAGAAGAAGTTTTTGAAAGACTCTTAGCTTTTACAGATATTGGTGCAGACTGATCGGCCAAAACCTTATCACGTCATGCAATCAATACAATGGAAGAACAATCATGTGGCGATAAATTGAAAAATGGTCTGTTTTTTTTTATATAATCTGCTTACCGTCTATCGAAACCCACTGCACGCCACTGATATATATATATATATATATATATATATATATATATATATATATATATATATATATATATATATATATAGGTATATATATTACAAAATGAAGAACTGTGGTCTGCCAAAGTTATTTTTTCAACCGAGCTTCTCATCTTTGGAATTCTTTAAGTTTGTGGGTTATACCTGATAATTTTAATCCCCAAGTTTATAAAGTTCATGTCAATTCATGTCTTTTTTTACCAAGAACTAATTCTACTACTAGACGCCCTTTTTCTATAGTAAATGGACATCAGAAAAATCACAATAAAGTGTTGAAGCATTGAAAACCAATTTATGTGTGAAATGTAATTTAACAAATTCTTGTGAATAATTTCATGACCTTTTAAACAATGATAGCAATCTGCTAAAAAATTCGTAGTTTGAAACGCTTCTTATATCATTCCTTTACTCTGTTCTTTCAGACCGAGTAACTTAAAAAATATATAACACTACCAAATACAGTAGTGAAAATAATAAAATTTCGTCCTTACTCCTAAATTGTAATAAATATTCACTTTCAAATATTCATACATTTTATTTTTGCTTCAAATTTGAGGCTATCCAACGTAAAAAATTAAATTATTTTTGTGAATGATACATATGTACTACATGCATATGTACTACATGCATATGTCGTTATAATAGAAAAATGAATAAAGATGGTGACGAGAATTTTCAAATTTTCTTCTTTTTTAAATTGAATGAAAGAAAACAAAATATAATCTACTCCAAAGGAGTGAAATCGAAAAAACAAAAGTTTTACTCTTACGAGTAAAAACGATATTGAAATTATAACAGAGTTTACAGTTTAATTTTATTCGAGCACTCATTTCTCTCCTTAAAATAGTATTCATAAATTAAAATGTTAATAATTTCGTTATAAACGAAATAATATCGTTTATAATATCGTTCTTCCTCGAAGAGCAAAATTATTAGCTTTTTCGATTTCACTCCTTTAGAGTAGATTATATTTTGTTTTCTTTCATTTAATTTAAAAAAGACGAAAACTTGAAAATTCTCGTCACCATCTTTATTCATTTTTCTATTATAACAACATATGCATGTAGTACATATGCAACATATGCAACATTCACAAAAATAATTTAATTTTTTAGGTTGGACTTCATACTTGGAATGGTGAAATGAAAAATAGCTTTGTTTTTAGAAAAATTTTAAAGTATTTAGTTTGAGAACAAGGTGGTCCGAATGATTTTTGAAAATTTGAATATAGAGTAAATATGAATTCAAATAACAAGAGAACGACTCATCCGAAATCAACAGTTTTGTACGTGTTGAAAATGTAATTGACTAGTTTATCGATAAAAAACACACAGTAAATTTTTTGCTAACACTGTTAAAAATATTAAGAAATCAATTTCTTAAAGGTTGCGCTGATGCCGTCGTAAATCAAGAATTTTTGATTTTTTTTCCACTAATATAAAAGGGCCAACCTTACTCTAAAACACATTAAAATTTAATTGAGTCCCGAAACGCTCAATTAAATTTTTTTATTATCTTCAGATATTAATTTTTAAACATGTGCATCTTAGATCAAATAATTTTGGTTTTAGATGAAAATCGTGATCTGAACGACCGGCAGGTGTATCGGTTTCGTACTTAGCATTCAAGTAGTATTGGTGAAGTAAAATATGCGTGTGTTTTCAAAATGTTTTAAAGTGTTTAATTTAACAGGGTGGGTCGAAACATTTTTCATTAATCGAGAGATGCACGTCTTTAAATTTTTACCGTTTGTTCGAGTTTAAATTTGTATAGTTTTTTCGAGTAAACTATCTTTGCAACGCATAAAAAACCGTTGATTTCGGGTACCGTACGAATGTACGATATCTCACAAACTACTTGACCTATTGATCCTAAACTTGGTAAACAAGTATTTTAAGCCAATATATGCTACGGCATTGATTGTTAGATCGGCAGATTAATTGTTATCCGAAATTTATTTGTTTCTTTCGACTTTCGATAGTTTCGTATCTCGCACTGTGTAATGGACAATATATTCCATGTGAGTTGTGTTTCCATTTCCGTTGTCTCTATACCTATAGTAATATACTATAGAGATCTTCAAAATCACTATACTTCTCAACTCAATTGTGTGTCAGAACACAATTATTTAAAAATTTGGAGGGGCTGAAATCTCAAGCTCTGAGATATCAAGAGTTCGGTCTGGGTTTAGGATTTTGATATAGTTTTTGGCAAAAAACTTTGATGAGGACATTGTTTTTAGTTTTGGGCAGCGGTGTATATCAAAGATAACTCTTTGTTAAAGTATAAGTATTTTTTATCTCTGTTTAGAAATTTATTACAAAACTAACACGAAACATCAATACGTTGCCGGAAAATTATAACAGATCATAAATTAACATAATTTAGTGAAAAGATGATACAACCAGCAAACTACTCAAAAACCTCTTCATTTAGCGTTTCGAGAAAATATTACAAAATCACAAATTCATATTTCTTTCAAAATTCCAAAAATATTGTAAAAATTAAAAAAAATCAAAATTCTAAAAATATTCAAAAAATTATAACAAAATCAAAAATTGAAACTTTTTTCAAAATTCCAGAAATATTCCAAAAATTAGAATAAAATGAAATATTTAAACTTTTTCTAAATTCCAATAATATTCCAAAAATTCTCAAAAATTCAAACCTTATCCAAAATTCTAAAAATATTGCAAAAATTATTAGAAAACCAAAAATACAAACTTTTTTCTAGATTCCAAAAATATTTCAAAAAGTATAACAAATTCAAAAATTTCCATGTCCAATTTCATTTTCAATTACATTTATCGTCATAAAAACAGCTACATTTTTTTTTTCAAAAAATTGGCTAAAAAAATAAATGAAATCATTTTTTGACACACTTGACATTATTTATTTGACAATAATAATAAAATTTCATTTCAAACAAATAATTAATTTTATTTTTTTCCAAAAAATTGGGTAAAAAATAAATAAAAATCTTTCTTTTGACACACTTGACAACATTTTTTTAACAAACTTATAATGCCATAATTCTCAATAATAATAATAAAACTTCATTTCAAACAAATAATTAATTTTGTTTTTTTCCAAAAAATTTGTAAAAAAATAAATAAAAATCTATCTTTTGACACACTTGACATTTTTTTGATATACTTATAATGCAATAATCTAGATTTTGGACTAACATACCAATCCCGACCATCAAGATTTCTCCAAATTCAATGTTCCTACTCGTAATCACTTAAAATGAACGTTTTTTTAACAAAAAATATGCTTCAGACCGATAAATATCTTTCAGACCGAAGTAATATTTCTAAAATTTGACACTTCCGAAAGCTAGTATCAACTTATTTTTTGCTATTTTCCATTCATAATTTTTTTACATAATTATGAAAATTAAAAGAAAACAAATTGCAGAATATACAATTCAACGGTAAATGAAAATTTGTGCTGACCGGCTATTTCATTTTGGCTCGTGCCAAAAATGTAGAAAATTAGTTAGTGAGTTTAGTATGTTTTTTTTGTTGTGTTCGTTTTAGGGAGTTACGATGTGAGTAGCTTTGAGAAATTTTGTTAAGTGGTTGTCGTAATATACAGATGAATTAAGAATAATTTTCGAAGTGAATCTTAAATTAATGTTAAGTCTAACTACAAAAGTTGTTTAGTGATTAGCTAGTATAAGAATGGACCATAAAGTTTAAAATTAAATGTGACATAAAGTTTGAAATAAAATACAAGATTGGTTTTATTAATCAAATTAGATAAATCAAGATCGGTCTCTTATAATTCGTAGATAGGAGTTAACACTAAACAGTGTGATTAACGATGTTATATGTTTGATAATCGTGCCCAGATGAAGCAGCAAGTTGTGGAGAAAATAAATATGTAATATATCGAGCTGGTGGGAAGTAACTTTAAAACCTAGGGCGAGGAGACTTATTATCATTGGACAATCACCTACTAGAAACCATAGACATAAAAAATAACATATAACAAATAACAATAAAACAATAAAATTGGAGACTTATTATCATTGGACAATCACCTACTAGAAACCATAGACATAAAAAATAACATATAACAAATAACAATAAAACAATAAAATAATAAAATAAAATAATAAATAACAATAACAAATAACAGAAACCATAACATCAAAACGCTCAGGAAGGCATTTGTTTTTGTTCAATTTTAGATAGATAAATGTATGTGATATTCTTTTTCATTATTGTCTGAAAGGTATGACTGACTTAGTCTGAAGGTATTACTGACTTAGTTTACAATGGTGGGCTAAGTTAAATAATTGGGGAGAGTTGTGATATGGCATATGTCACAACTCTCATATGTCTTCTGGAGATTCTAGGTGGTGGTGATGTAGGCAGGCTTTTTTTTTTGATAATTCTAAATTTTTTTGTATGTAGATGAGGTTGGTCACCAGAATTCACGCCAACCTGAGCTAGTGGCGGGTAAATGTGGATCGCGTGCACGACCAACTGGTGAAACTTCACGGACCACCAGACAAACCACATACTACAACTGAAAAAAACATGTTCTATTTCCAATCGAAATTGTCTCAATCTCACCGTGCGGACAGGTATTTTGAATAGAACTAGGAAGATGTTTCAACAACGGTACAATTAGACAACAATGTACATAATTGAGACAGTCACACGTAATATTCATGTGAAAATAAAATTCTGTTACAGAATTAATTTCAAATACTTCAATTTTAAAATGAAAAATTCATGATATAAGGCTAAAGAAAATTGTTTTCTTGGAAATAGTTACTAGCTTTATTTAACTACTGTTATATCGGATATAACACTTTATATTTGTCAAGTTTGGGGTGCTGCTTCTGTTTCCATCTTGACCCTCTTAGACTCTTCAAAAGCGGGCTATTCGAATTTTAAGTGATCGAGAAATCAAAAATGATTCCCTACAACATCGTCGCACGCTGACCTCGTTATTTTTTACAAATATCGTCATCAACAGTGCTCAGATGAAATCATGCATCAAACTTATTCTTACCCTCGTTTCACTCGGCAACCGGCTAGCGCAACCAGTCAAACGGTCGAGATCCCGCGTTGTCATACTGGCAGATCACAGAAGGACTTCTTTTTCCGAACTGCATACAAATGGAATAGTTTTCCGGAATTCATAGTCTCAGGTGGTTTCAATCCGCAGAGGTTTAAAAAAGGCGTTCATTAACACCTAGGAACGCAAGTTGTTGTGGGACCTAGGTCTTAAATGGTATTTATGTGTTGTTGTGACACATATTGTAAACCCTATAACACAACACTTTTTATTTAAAAAAAAATATTTTAAATAAACCGAATTCTATTGTCAGGAAAGTGGTAACGTGTAATCACGGTGAACTTGTTTGCAAATATGTTTTCTTTGTTTGAATAATAAACCGCCAACTTCAAGATGCGGTTGCCATTACGTTAATTTTTTTTCAGTGTGTGTTTACACCATTCTAGTTATATTTATAAACAGTACTTATGTTGAAATTTAAACAAATATATTAAAATATGCTCCATAGACACTAAATGTTTAATCAAGACCCCCCCTCCCTCCCTGGTCAATTATGTTCCGCATTCTCAATGTGAAAATCTGTTCATCTTAATTTTAACACCCCTATCCAATTAAACTACTACTAGTTTGCACAATACCAATACTAAACAATACCATTGCATTATAGTGTTTCCTAAAAAAGCTTCATTTCATATACAAAACAAATGGAGATTAATCATTCATTGATGTGATCCGTTTAATAAACGTCGGTCGCTTACGGCCGAAACATCACTAATTTGTATCCTAAAATGGAATTCTAGTGGTACGAATTGCAAATTTCAAATTAGTTGTACGTGACGAATATGAATTCTTTCTTATTGAAATTTATGGTTTTGCTAAAACTATTATTTACCATACATATGCAATAAACTTAAATGCAAAATTCTCGCATCAATTATTCAAATGCGTTTCTTTTGATTATTTTAAATTTGTATATTGTACAATATTTTTATTGTCGTATTTTAGTTTAGTTTTTATAATACTGTTAATATTGTTCTAGCTCAAATATTTGACAATCAGAAAATTGAAAAATTACAAAACTCAATTGTTTATTTTCACGTTGTTTGATTACTTATTGATTACACAGATTAGGCTGGGTATGATTTCATTGAAGGCTTATTTTTTTGTTTATTAGGTGTTAATTCGTAACTTATTATGTAATTAAAATATGTTACTATTGAATATTAAGTAGAGAATCAACTTCGGAAAGCACCCCACTTTATTTATTTCACATTAGTACTTGAATAAACTTTAATTAGTGACAACATGTCTCTCTTTATTAGAAACTAAATGCCGAACACAATCAACTATTAAACTCTAATATTTACCATCCCCGATCACATCAAGCCAAACTACAAGAATGCAATTCTTTTTCTTTTTTCAAACTTTTAATTATTATCACAATTCACAATCTTTATTGTAATTTATAATAATTTTGCTTCAGTCGTTTTCAAAACGTCTTAGAAATCGGTCGAAAGAAAGTGAATAAAACTAAAAGAAGAAAAAATAATAATAAACAAAAAACGCGAATAAATTAACAAATACAACATTTCTTTTGGATGTGAAGTGAAGGTTATGGTTAATTGTATCGAAATAAAAGTTCAAGTGTAGTGAAAATTGTAAGAAAAAATTGCATATCACAATGAGCCAAATGATGTATGAAAATCCATTTGAGCATGTAACATCAATACTTAAAGACCTCCTAATATTTTTCTTTAAGTCATTCTATTTTATAGTTGAATCATTTATACTTACCATAATGCCGGATAAATTTAGAAAATTAAAGGTAAAGCTTTTATAAGTACAATTTTTTGTTATGCATCATGAAATTGTTTTATTTTTATTTTACTTTCACATGAAGACGATTTTTTATGATTTTTAAATACACGATTGACTTAAATTTATGGCTTTGATACATTATTTTTTTTTTACTTTTTGAGAACAAATTTTTTTTAGTTTGCTTAATAATTTTTTGTAACGGATAAATGTAAGAAACTAGATAAAAAGAAAGTAATATTATGGTTTGGTTATAATTTTTGTATCATTTTGTATCATTTGTATCACATCCAACCTTGATTTTGAAATCGGAACGGATTGCCGAAAAATGCTTTGAAAAATGTTTGAAAACGATTGACATAATTAACATTAAAGCAGCTTAGATACAAACCGTTTTGTAAAATAATTTATGTTATTTAATGGATTTGGTGAAACCGATTTGTTGCATTAATCTGTTATAAACTAAAATTAATACAATATTTAAAAGCTATCAGATATTTGTGCTGCAAATGCACATGAATTAATTGAGATGATAAATTATTTATGCATTTAGCCTAAAATAGTTGAAACTTTTTTATATTTATACAACAGAAATTTTGTGAATTTTTGTGTTATATATATAACTCTCCCAAGGGGAGATATATATATATATATATATATATATATATATATATATATATATATATATATATATATATATATATATATATATATTATATATATATATATATATATATATATATATATATATATATATATATATATATATATATATATATATATATATATATATATATATATATATATATATATATATATATATATATATATATATATATATATATATATATATATATATATATATATATATATATATATATATATATATATATCTCCCCTTGATAATGAAATAACGTATGCCATATATACGTTGTTATTATATAATGGGTGCGCTGCATTCCCCATAAGGATCTCTATAGAGTGGCGTTTTAACATTTTCCAATTATTTTATAACTGGGGGTGAAAATTAATATTTTGTTAATTAACGTACATGCCAATTTGAATTTGGTTAAATATTGAAACAGCGTAAATGCATGTACGATATTTCAATTCCTACAGAATAATAACTTGGGTAAAATCATTGTCGTATATCTTACATACATTACGATCGCCACACAAAATGGTAAATCTAAAATATTGTATAAGCATCATTCATGACTACATGATATACTGGTTCATATAAATAAAAAATTGTAAGAATATCATGCGTTAGTTCAATAATAATTTATTTTGGGCTTAATCGTACTTCCATGCAAAATGAAATAACGTATATGAAATATGAAATAACGTATAAGGTACCTGATTGACTTTTCACCTCTTTTTAGGTAGAAAAGCCAGCAGATACCAATGTGAAATTTTAATATGTTGCGGGGAAATTAGTCAAGATTGATTGGTAGAAATTTTTTTCCAATATCTTTATTCATTCAATAGTGCTGCCGAGTTTACGAAAATCAGAAAATCGAAAAATCTTTAAACCCAATTATCTCGAAACTACACTTTTGCGAATACGTTGTTTCATTATTAAAGCGACGATATATATATATATATATATATATATATATATATATATATATATATATATATATATATATATATATATATATACACGATATGAGATATAACGAAAACGACCGGCACTCTCACGGTCGCATTTGTTGAGGGAGATCAAAAAAATTTTCTGTTCATATGTGTTCTATTAATATCTCGGACGAGTTCGTGAATCAGCAAAATCCGACACGTGGTTAAGGAACTTGAACCTTTTATCTAAAAAAAATTGATTTTTTAAAACCGTTATAACGGCCGTTTGGATACTAATATTTTAAAAAAATTAATGAATTTAGAGTTTTTGGAATCCTTTTTATCAATTTGTTATAAAAATAGACTTCTGCAGTTAGAGGTTCCTGAGTGAGCGGCTCCAACAAAAAAATTTGCAAAAAAAAATTTTTTTTGGAAACAACCGGCACTCTTACGGTCGCATTTGTAAAGCCAGATCAAAAAACCTTTTCTAAAAGTGTGCGTTTTATTAATATCTTGGACAAGTTCGTAAATCAGCCAAATCCGACACATGGTTAAGAAACTAGAGGCTATATACTAGAAAAAAACTCTGTTTTTTAGATCCGTTATAACGGCCGTTTAAATTCTAATATTTTTAAAAACTTCATAAATTTAGAATTTTTAAAACCTTTCTAATCAGTTTCTTTAAAAAAAAAGACCTCTGCCGTTGGAGGTTTCTGAGTGAGCGGCTTCAACAAAAAAGCTTGTAAAACACCAAATGCGTTTGAATCAACCGGCACTCTCACGGTCGCATTTGTGGAGCCAGATCAAAAAACCTTCCGTAAACATGTGTGTTTTATTAATATCTTAGACAAGTTCGTAAATCAGAAAAATCTGACACATGGTTAAATAACTAGGGGCTTTATACTAGAAAAAAAATCCGTTTTTTTAATCCGTTATAACGGCCGTTTGGATACTAATATTTTTAAAATCTTCATAAATTTAGAATCTGTGGAAACATTTTAATCCGTTTCTTATAAATATAAACCTCTGCAGTATAAATATAAACCTCTACAGTTATAAACCTCTGCACTACAATTTCCAAAAACCTTATAACAGTCAATGAAAAAAAAATAAAAAGGTTTGAATAGAAGAAATTAATTTTTTTTCTTAGAAATAAACTATTTTGATATTTTGCAGTAATTGGACGACATATGATATAGCGTAGGCTTGTGTCATAAATTGTCACACATATGTTCTGTGGTAGATTTGATATTTGTTTGTTGCAAAATTGGATAGATATAGTTTTGCTTATATGTAGCTAATTTTCTTTTTAAAATTTGTTCGATATCTGTTTTAAATTAGTTTGTGTTGTTTAAACTAATCTGATACATCAGATTCTACTGGCACACAAAACTGTCTGATCTCGAAATCTACCTATTTCTAGCGGATATACGTGCCGCTTGGACTTTTTGGCTCCAAATGGACTTATACCACTTTTATTAATAACATATTCTAAAAAATAAGAACAAGAGACGTGATATAAGTCCCATGTAAATGAGTCATTCTTTTTTGATTTGGCTGAAATTTTTTTTATTCGTTTTATATCGAAAAAAAAGATATGGGTGTTCGAGGATTTTTCTTTTTTTTGGAAAATATAGCGGTTCTAAATTTCTTAAAGAGTTATTTTCAAAAATTCATAACTTCGGTTCTATTAAAGATAGAAACTTCTGTTTTAATTTATTTTAAAGTTCAAAGATGCTGGTTTAAAAAAAATAAAATTAACAAAAGTTATTCACAAATTTCTATTGATATAAACAAATAAAATGTTGAAATCGATCTTCAGCCATTTCTCCACCCACGCTCCACCCCAAATCGGGCTCTATTGAAGGTATGATTATATATATAGAAAAGGGCAATTATTATCTTTCTAAAACTGCCACTAACTCAATTTTTTCAAAAATGGACTTATACCACTTTCAAAAAAAACGGTTCAAAACTTCTATCTTATATTATATTAATAGATAGATCGAAATTTGAATGGCATCTTAACGTTGCTGATGTCAACAAATAAATAATTTTTTTATGTTTCGATATTTTCTCTTTTTAAATTATCATATTCTTATCTTATTCTTTTTTTTTTGTTCAGAGAAAAAGTTAAAGTTAAACCAACTCTGATGAAAAAACTGTAGCAGAAAAAATCATCATTTTTAAGAAATATGATTGGTTTAAAAAAAAACACTGAATGAAGGAACGCACACACTGCAGCAACTGAGAAGAGGCTTAACTAAGTTAGCATTAACTAAATAACTTTTGATCTACGAGTTTGGAAGACATTTTCCAACTAGTTGTACAGACACTGATTTAATTTAATCAGTGTTACTTGTTTGTCACAACAACTAGTTGGAAATTGTCTTCCAAACTCGTAGATCACAAGTTATTCATTCAATGCTAACTTATAGTTAGAGTATGATAAACATATGTTCGTAGAGTTAATAAGACTAAATACAATAGAGTTGGCTAATTGAATTACAAAAAACAGAAATACCTAATGAGAAAAATTTAACTTTAAGTAGTTAAACAATGCTGAAATTTCAACTTTTAAATACCATCGCCTCGGTAGGTTAGTTGGATAGCGTGTCTATCAAACCGGATTCAAACCATGGCATTGATGAGGATAGTTCGAATCCCTGTTCGAAACACGTATAAAAGAAAAATGGAGTTTTTCTCTGAGAAAAATCCGAAATATACTTTCGAATTGAAAAATTCAAAATAACTTAATTGCTTGAGCTTAAGTGTTAAAAAAAATCTATAATATATAATTCAAAATTTTCAATATTCAAATCTAGTGAATTCAAAATTATTGTATTTTTTATTTTGTCCATACTACTTAGATTTCAGGAAATTCATTGTTTCAAGTTTCAGGAAATTCAAAAATAGTGAATTCCAAATTTTGACTTTTTCACCTGTGTAGCTAACGCTTTTCATCATATCTTGAATAGTGTTGTGTTCATAAAATGTGTTCTTCGACTCTCATGTTAACTGCCGTATTTTATTCAGCGTTATTCCACCTGATGAGAACGTTTTCATAATTTCATCTATGATCCATTGTTTGTTTCTTCTCGTAGGGTAAAATTTATACATGCAAGCTTACATTACGTATATTACATATACATATTTAAAAATAAGTCGAAAACTATGCATTCGAAAATAAATTACAAAAAAATTATTATCGAATGGAAAAAATGTTCAAATTTTTGAACTTTTACTACTTACTTTTTCTATAACCGTGATTTTTTGCAATTTTTTTGTTTTTTAATGTTCGGAGTAGGTGTGAACAGGAATTGGTAATAAAATAAGTGGTGAATTTATCAATTTAATCTTAAAAATAAATAAACATTCAAAATATTCAAATCAATATCCCTAGTAAAAGAGAATTAGTGAATTCATAGAATAATTGATCATGAAAATACTGATTACCTTATTTGCTTTTGTATATGCTCTTCTCTTCTAATGAATGTTTCAATAAAAACCATGCTGTCTTCATTATGAATATCAGTATTATGGAACTCATGAAGTTGTTGATGAATATCTACTGGAAACTCATGAATGATGAACATAGACTCTTGAACAGAGTCATGAACGAACTTCATCAGGAATTTCACTACTAACAATCAGACGAAATAATTAGTGAATTTTCATAAAAGATTCATAACTGATGAAATGATAGAATTCATTAGCCAATTTCAGCAGGAACTTCACTAATATAATATAGTCAAACTCATTGATTACTTATTTATTATAATCAAAATCAATTATGGAGTTAGTGAATATTTAGGATAAAAATAGTATAGAATACAGAATGAAATATAGAACAAAAGAAAATTGTGGTATTTTAAAAGCCATTTTTATGTTTTAAATTAGAATTTTATTAATTATAAATTTTTTGAGGCATTAAAATTAATTTAATAAAGCATTAATATTTTTTAAAGAGATGGTTCTTTCTTCCTTTTTCCTCTATGATTTAGGGCTGGTTGTACAATTGTAGTTCAACCGAGGTTTAAGCTAAAATGATGATAAACCTGATATTCTGTAAGATAAGGATAAAGATAAAGATAAAGTACCCAAAGAATTGCAAACTGATGTCATCTATCAAATTAAATGCTCTTGTGATGTCATATATACTGGGCAGACGAAACAATTTTTAAAGAAACGGCTTGATCAACATTTAAATGATTCCAAAAGAAAGTCATTTACAACTGATGATGATAATGGTAGCAGTGCTCTTTCAAGACATCTTGCTCTTGATGGACATAATGCTTCGTTTTCAAATGTTAAAATTCTGGAAAAAGAAAGTAACTACAGAAAAAGAAGTATAATGGAGATGATTCAAATTAAAAAAAGTGAAAAATCTATAAATAAACAAAAAGATACTGTTTATCTCCAAAATATTTATGATAATATTTTAACTTAATATTTTACTTTTCATTTTATTTTTTGATTCTAAAAGCTTATCTAGTGTTCTCTCATTTTCTTTTTTTTTCAAAAAATTTTCTATGTTCAATTTATTTATGTTTTCTGTTTTTGTTTTTTGAAATTATGGTTAGTTGGATAAAAGGTTTGCACTGAAGATGTATGAAATTTACGAAACGTTTGCAAAACCATTTTAAATTCTATGTTTTAATTAATTTTTATAAATATAATAAACATTTTTTAAATAAATAAATGTAATTTATTTGTTTTAAAAAAGAAACAATTTATTGGCAATATCCAAAAAACAGTTTATTTTCTTAAATAAATTTCTAAAGCCAAAAAACCTTAAAATAAAATATATATATATATATATATATATATATATATATATATATATATATATATATATATATATATATATAAATTATAAATATATATATATATATATATATATATATATATATATATATATATATATATATATATATATATATATATATATATATATATATATATATATATATATATATATATATATATATATATATATATATATATATATATAAATTTTTTTTTTTTGTTTTTCCGTCTCCGCTTATCATTCATAGTCATTTGGCACCAAAATTTTTCCGAAATTCCGAGATGAAGCCCATTGAAATAGGTAGATTTTTATATGAAATCTACCTAAAAATTATGCAAAATTATAACTTTGATTTAGAATAAACATTTTTTTTTAAATACTTTGCTAGCGGCGAATAAAAAATAGTATATGACGCACGGACGTAAGCTATTTTGGACTTAATGTGGGTGCAAATCTCGGCTAGCGCCTCGATTTGCAAACTCCACATACGTCCAAAATTTTTAGCTTTAGTCCTTGCATCATAATGTACTATTGTGCACGCGAAAAAAAAATGTCACACATTAAAACAAGCACAAAAACCCGAGTGATTGCAGCACGAGCGTAGCGAAGTATACTCTTATTTGGAAAGCGCGTTCGCACTAGTATTACAATCTACTATTGTTATATACTCTCTATGTCGAAAAATATGGATGAAAACAAACGTTTGTAGTTTTGTTTCTTTCCATTAGACCTGAACAAACACAATTAAAAACTGTGGCGAAATTCAATTTGGAAGCGCTTAGGAATAGTTTTTGAGAAAATCGATTATGCCGAATTTGGGACCAATACAAAAGTCGCACCTTTTACTTTTCAAAGTTCAAAGCCCTTAAAATAACAACTGCCAAAAGAAACCTACTAGACCAAAGATTTATTCCATTGATTCTTAAATATTTTCTTGCAACAGACAACCATCCAATCAAAACAAATAACTTTTACTTTTTTTTACCGAAGTCAATATCTTTATGCTATATGCATAACAAAGTGCATTTGTAATTTTGCAGTTTTAACTAATTACAACTAATTGAAATTTAATTATTGTTTTATAATAAAAACAAAAAACATATTCTAATGAGTTTTCTATTAATGACTACAAAATTAAAATATAAATATAATTACAGATAGACTGAAGTTGAAAACAACTAAACTATAAATTCGCCGTTGACGACAAAATGTGTCGTTTTAAATTTGATCGGTCAATTTCTTCTGTCAAACCAAAAAGTCAAATATTGTATTATGGATCTTTTGTCCAAAACAAATAATTTTTAACGGAAATGAACTTTCATAATATTAAATTTCAAACAAACTAAAAACGCCATTTTTATTATCATAAATTTCTTCATTTTCCGAGTCTGCAAATGTTTATTTGTCAGATATACTTGCATTTCAAATATTTGTCTGTTGCATGCAACAGTTTAATTGTTTAATAAATTGTTTATAAAATTGCAATATGTATATGAAAACATTATTAGTTTTGAATATTATTAACAATATAATCATTTTTTATGAAACGAAAGAAAGTTGATTATCAATTTAGATAATTTATTTATAAAAAGATGAAAGTTGTTTTTTAAGAGTTAAAAAAACTAAACAAGAAGTTTCATAGGACGCAACAAATAAGTGGTTTTTCTAAATTAAAAATCTTTATAACAATCATACATAGTTTTAAGAAAATTTCAGTGTCAAAAAATTAGTTAATTAATATTCGTTGGAATAATGTAATACAAACATAGAGTGTTGTCGTGAAATTCTATAAAAATTTATGAAGTAATTTGAGTTTTGTTTAAATAGCCAAGTCCCACAAACAGCAAAAAAACATTAACAAATTGTCAGTTTTTGCTAATGAAATAATATTTATATTAATTAAAACTCGTAATATCATTTTGTTTACGGTGTACCTAATCGAATACTGGTTTCAAGGTACTCAGTTTTACTAAATTGACCATTTAAAACCAAAAATTGATATAATCACCGTAAGAAACCATAAGAAATGTGCAACACGGAACCTCGGAACGATAAGATCGTTGTAAGATAACTAAGCGCTTAAGACATGTTAGTTTTAATATTTTTGTATCCGAAACCCTTTTTTTAACTCATGACTCAATATGTCGTTATGATACAAACTAGCCCACTATCACAATGCTTTCAAGTTTCTTATTCATTTCTATTTTTCATATTTTATACTAACTTAAATTGCATAACTAATCGATTACGATTGTTGCATTTCGTCTATGCAGTTACAGTAAAATTGCAGTTACGCTTTTTAAGTTATGTAACTAATTTATATTAGAAATTAAGCCTTAAAAAAATTTTAGACTTTCATTTTTTTTATTATTTTAGGATGTCTCGAATCAAGTGGTTCTAATAACAGGAGGTGGGGGTGGAGTTGGGCGGCATTTAGCATTAAATTTTGCTAAATTGAAATCTACTGTTGTGATTTGGGATATAAATCGTGATGGTAAGTAACAATTGAGTGTAGGTGAATTTTGTATGACGTAAATTTTTTACTGATACTTTCTGATGCATGAATTTTATTGCAATAAATTTTATTATTTTTAATGTTTGTACAATGTACATTTTTTAAAATCAATGATTCGTTTAAAAGGTGATTACATATATTTCTTGGTTGAAAGGCTTTCGATCTGGCTCGATAAATTATAAATTTGTTATATTGCCCCGTTATACTACCTACCACCCTGGCCTAACTCTTAAATCGTAAAATTTATATCTTGATCACTTTTCGATTATTCATTATTTCCTTGACTAGAATATTCCTACAATAGCTTCACAAACTACAAAGGCTGTTTATACATATAAATTAACAGTTGAACACAGCGTCAAATATAATACACAGAATATTAAAATTCACTTACACTTACACTTCACACTTCCAAAGAATTAATAATTGCTTGTCAAAACGGCTCAATGATATTGACTACGCAGACGATATCTGCAGCCTGCTTACATACACATACGGACATGCAGCAGAAGCTGTCACACAGAAGCAAATGAAGTCGGTCTCAACATCAACATCAGAAAAACAAAGGCTATGAGATTGAAACCCAAAATAAGAACTCCAATTACCATCAATAATACACAAGTGTGTCAGCGTTTTAAGAAAGCCAGAAAAACATTCAGTATGCTTCACAAGATTTGGAATGCGTCCGTCTGGTCAAGAAAGAAAAAACTACGAATGTTCAATGCATTTGTCGAGTCATTATGTGTGTGAAACATGGAAACATACAAAAAAGATCACAGACCAACGACAGGTGTTTGTAAACAAATGCCTGAGAAGACTGATGATGCCTAAGATCTTAAATGACTGAGAAGACTTTTACGGCAAACAGCAGTTAGACATTGAGACCGATATAAAACAAAAGAAATGGAGCTTGATCTCCAGTTTAAGATCAGTTTAACTTTAATTACGTCTGAAAATATGAAAGCTAAAAGCCTCGTTCGAGAAAATCATAACTGGTTTCGAAACACCGCAGACTACATGCAAATTTCTGCTTCAGAAATAAATGCACAAATAGAAAATGATCTGACTGTGTTATAACTAGACAGAGTTGAACACTAGTTTCACTAGTGAACACTTGTCCACAAGTTTCAAGGAATCGGAGAGATCCTAGCGGATGTTGGTATCAATACCAATTACACAATTGTTGCTATCATTACCAGATGCTGTCTCATTGTTAAGAAAGAAAGAAAATGAGAGAAAGAAAAAAATAACATGATCGTCTTTTAAATTAAAAATTACATAATTATAAAAAATTAGAAATGTTGTAATAATTACCAAATATATCCTAGAACTCATTTAATGACTTAGTTTCTAACCAATTGTCGATAAATTTTGTTTTTTTCTGGTTTGGTCTAGATATAAGTATTAACTTTTCTGACTTGTTTTAAAGATTTATTATCCATGGCGGGATCAGTTTTTGTTGATTAATAAATTGTTTTTCATTGTGCGTGACAACTCTACTCCTTTTCCTTCTATTCTAATGATATATGAGTTACTACTAGCACTCACGGTGAGATATCACTAGTCAAGGTGACATCTTAGGGGTGCTGTCGGATGAACTCTATTCTGTAACGTCCGCTATATTCGCCTAAACAACAATAAAACCAATTCATCTTCTTTTTCTAATTCAATAAAAATTTATTTCATTAGTTTCAGTTCACTTTTACATGAATAATAATTTTCAAATTTGCTAATACTTAACGGCTAGTTAAATTTCGAATATACTATAAAAAACAAACGAACGTACTCAATTTTATTTCCAATTCTAACGAACAGATGTCGTTACTAACTTGTGCTGAATCTTGGTATTACACGATTTTGATTTTGATTAGAAGATGTAAAAACAAAAAAATCACATTTTTTGGATTGAATGAGTTTTCGATGTTAAAAGTTTGATTTAAATAAAGATTCATTCCGGTTTTGATTGTTCAAAAGATCACATCTAGTCAAAGTTTGTTCATGCAATCATGTTTAGAAAAAATAAGTTCATTGATAATTATATCAGAAACAAATTTTTGTAATGCTATATAAAAACAAAAAAAATGTTTTATGAAAGTTTGAATAGTGTGTTTTTAATTATAAGTGTCTAGAATTAAAAATAAAATAATAAATTGATACATATCAAACATTACGTTTGATTTATTCTAAATATGAAGATCAAATGCATTTATTACACACAAATGAACATTTTAATATCTTTATAAATAATTTAATGAGAAAATGTGAACAAGCTATAAAACTATTTAAGGAAGGTAAAGAAAAGATGTTTGATGAAAATTCTCACTATCGAAGAAATTTAACAAAATTAAGTCTGGTTTTTTCACATATGTTAAGTGAATTAAAAGCTATATTTCCAAATGGATTTTTTGCTGGTGATCAATTTCGTATAACAAAATCAGATGCTGCTGAGTTTTGGAAATTAAACTTTGGTAATAGGAAATCATACTGGAAGTGAATGGGGTCCACCAATCAACAGTTAATTTAAGGTATTTTAGATTCAAGATATATTAATTTTTGTTTAATTATTTTTTCCTTTGGAATGTTAGGATAAAGCTAACAAAATAATAAGAGATTCCCAAATTTAAGATTCGTGCAGGGACAATCCGTATCCCGGGAGTAATCTCCTTTGTTTTATTTTGTTTTGATACTATTGGTATAAAAGTCCAAGCTATTATATTGTTACGTTTTTCCAACCTTACTTCGAATCGGCCTAACTCACAATTCGATAAACGTAATTCCCAATCTCTTCTGAGTTCGATCACTGATTAGTAAGCACACACACCAGGTTTTATTAAGTATTCAACACCTTAATTGTTTCACAACAACAGGAAAACAATACAGCAAACAATATTCCTAACTAGAATATTCTTTCAACAGCTTCAGAAACTCCAACGGTTTATTGTAGAAATTTCCAGTAATAACAGCGTTAAAATAATACACAAAATATTTCTTCTCAATAACACTTAAAACTTTATTACACTTATAACTTTACACAAAAACTAATTTAAAGATCACTTTTATAATTTTAACTTCACTATCGCAGGTTTAAAATAAAACTAATTAAAAACTACAATAGGTAATTTTCTTATATACCTTCTGCAATACTTCTAGATAATTCGACATCACTTTCCAGAAACCTTGAGAAAATATTAGAATATTCGATTATTTTACGTTATGTTGATTTGATTCATAAAATCGTTTATGTTGACCCTATTTCTAAGAAGAGACAACAACAACAATATTCATTTCATTCAATTTCTGTTGTGTTTTGTTGATTTTATTTTCCTGGAAGTGACCGTAATCGTTTAGATCTTTCTGTAATCGTCTAAATTTTTCTGCAATCGTAACAATACCCTCCACTTAAGCCTGTTCGTCCCGAACAGGATCTAGCTCTCCTTTGTATAAGGCCAATCTTTCCAAATGTACTACTTTCGCTTTGCCGCGATGGCCTTTCTTAATTCTATAAACCACGTCATTCAACTTCGTTATAATGTTGTAAGGTCCTTCCCATGCAGCTTGCAGTTTTGGTGATAACCCTCGTTTTCGTTGTGGGTTGTGTAGCCATACTAATTGTCCTTCTTCGAAACCTTTATTATTAGATCGTATATCATATCGGGCTTTCATTTTATCACTGGTCAGTTGTATCTTCTGCCGAACAAGATTGTGAATATCCTCAAGGTTCTTCCTGATTCGGTTGACGTATTCTTGCGCAGACAATGATGTTGATGGTACCGCTCCAAATTTGAGGTCACCAGGAAGTCTTAAATCACTTCCAAAAATAGTTTGAGCTGGTGTCATGGTCGTGGTGTCATGAACTGCTGATCTTTATGCCATCAAAAATAAAGGAATGTGTTGATCCCAGTTACGTTGATTCTTACTGACCACTTTTGCTAGAAATTCCTCCAAAGTAGCATTGAATCTCTCAACCGACTGTGGGTCCCTCTCATCTGACTGTGGGTGTGAAGCTGTCGTCCTCGTTTTGTTAATCCCCAGCATTTGACAAATTTCCTCGAATACAGCTGACTCGAAGTTCCGTCCCTGATCGGTGTGGATCTCCATAGGAACTCCATAGCGGCTAATCCAATTATTTATTACAGCTTCAGCGATTGTGGTTGCTTCCTGGTTGGGAATCGCACACACTTCCGGCCACTTACTGAAGTAGTCCATGATCACAAGCACATATTTATTCTGATTATCAGTTGTAGGAAATGGTCCCGCTACATCCATTGCGATCCTTTCAAATGGAGCACCTACATTGTATTGCTTCATTTTTCCATGACTTCTTCGTGCGGGTCCTTTCACCGCCGCACATTTATCGCATTTTTGACACCATTCTACAATTGATTGCCGAGTCCCCGACCAGTAAAACCGTTGTCGTATTTTTGCAAGAGTCTTATTGATCCCAAGGTGACCTCCACTCGGTCCTTCGTGATACTCCTTCAGTACTGCTTCTATTTTCCCTTTTGGTACCACTGTAAGGGATTGCTTTATCTTGCCATCTGAGCTTTCCCATATTCTCTTTAGGCATCCATTCTCTAACTGGAGACTGTCCCATTGCGCCCAGTACGCCTTCAAAGTTGGAGTTTTATCAGAAATTTCTCCCCATACTGGTTTGCAACCCTTTTCCTTGAACTCGATGATGGGTGCAAGATCCGGATCTTCTAATTGATCTTTTCTTATGGCTTCAGCTGTCCATTCATCGTCAGGTAGCACTTGTAGTAATCGTACATCGATGATGTTCTCCTTATTTTCTTGACGACTGCAATGCTTGCATTCAACTTGACAGGGTCGTCTCGATAATGCATCAGCGTTCCCATGTGCAGTACCCTTTCGATGTTCAATGTCCAAATCGTACGCCTGCAACCGTTCGATCCAGCGTGCTACTTGTCCCTCTGGATTTTTGAACTGGAGTAGCCATCTTAACGCACCATGGTCAGTTCTAAGATGAAATTTCTGACCATACAAGTATTTATGAAAATGTTTGACGCATTCCATAATGGCCAATAACTCCTTCCGGGTAACACAATAATTTCGCTCCGGCTTTGATAACATTTTGGAGAAATAAGCTATCACCTTTTCTTGACCATCTATTTTCTGCGACAATACTCCTCCTATACCTTCATTACTGGCATCAGTATCCAAAATAAACTGAACATTTGGTATAGGATAGGATAGAATTGGAGCCGTACACAATCTCCTTCGGAGCTCCACAAATGCTTGTTCCTGAGGTTCATTCCATTCAAATGCTTTATCTTTTCTTGTTAACTCATGCAGACTTTTGGCAACGTTGGCGAATCCTGGCACAAACCGTCTGTAATATGTGCACAATCCAAGGAAGCTTCGTAGTTCATGTAGATTCTTTGGTCTTGGCCAGTTCATAACTGCTGCAATCTTGTCAGAATCTGTATGAATTCCCATTGCCGTAACCTTGTGTCCCAAATATTTTACTTCTTCCTTGAAGAGTGAACACTTTTTGGGACTTAATTTTAAACCAGATGCTTGCAACCTTTCCAGTACCTCCGCCAAGTTCTTCAAGTGGTCATCAAAGTCTTTGCCCATGACGATGATGTCATCCAAATATACAAGGCATGTTTTCCAGTGCAAGCCCTTAAGTACCCGTTCCATTAATCTCTCGAAAGTTGCGGGAGCGTTGCATAACCCAAATGGCATGACATTAAATTGCCATAGTCCATTACCTACACTGAACGCCGTTTTCTCCCGATCTTCCTCCGCAACTTCCACCTGCTAGTAACCACTCTGCAGATCCAGTGTTGAAAACAATCTTGAACCCGATAATGTATCTAGTGTATCATCAATCCTAGGCAATGGGTAGCTATCCTTCTTAGTAACTATGTTTAGTTTCCTGTAGTCAACACAAAATCTCAAGCTCCCATCTTTCTTGCCAACCAACACCACAGGTGAGCTCCAGGGACTGTCTGAAAGCTCAATTACACCAGCTTCTTTTATATCTCTTACCATTTTATCAGCTTCCTCTCTTTTAGCCAATGGTAATCTCCTTGGTGCTTGACGTATCGGCTTTTCTGCTCCGGTATCAATACGATGTTTCACCATATTGGTTCTGCCATTTCCTTCAGGTGAACTGCAGAATACAGACTTGTGTTGCTCCAACAATTGACGTACTGCTTTCTTCTGCTCTTCTGAAAGCCCTTCTGTCCATTTCTGCACAAGTTGTTCCATTTCTGCCTTTTGTTGTTTTGTGTTGACCGAGCAATTGATGTTTTTCTGCTCGCACTTTATTATTTTAGCTACCTCTTCACATTGTCCTATGATTGATCCTTTCTTCATTGTTTTCTGGGTATCTGACAGATTTAAAACTCTTACTGGTATTTTGTAATCAGCATCCGATCTAACTAAGGTTTTCCCTATAACGACTTCTTTACAATTTTGATGTTCTTTGTTGGCCTCCACAACCCACAACCTGGGTGACCCAGAACCTCCTTCCAATTTTCCCCAAATGATTGTTTCTGATTGGGGTGGCAGCTTTTCCCTGTGATCTAATATTATTCGACGAACACAATTTGAATCTTCACCATTAAATTGGAGTGACAACTCAACATTTCCGTACGTAAGTACTCCTTTGCCAGCATCAAAAACGAATCCATTTGGCCTCATGAAGTCCATGCCCAGGATGACTTCATCCACAATGTCAGCTACAACCACTTCATGTTGAAAGTGAGTATTCCCGATTTCAAAGTTGACCGCTTTCTTTCCTTTAATACTTGCACTTTCGCCAGTAGCTGTCTGCATCCGGTATCTCCCTGCTGGTTTTAGTTTCCCTTTCACAATATCAGTCCAGACAATTGTATTTGTTGCTCCCGTATCTAACGTGATGACACAACTTTTTCCATCAATATTAGCCCTAACAGTAAGGCTGTCACCTCCCCTTGTCAATCTCGAAACATGGATGAAGGTTATGGGGCAATCGGTTGTGGGAGCCAGCTTACGCCCCTTTAGGCTGACTCGTTGTAGTTTAACTGATTCGGTGCTGCTCCATCGTCCTCTCTAGCTTGCTGCACCCGTTCTTCTGCTGGACGTCTCTGCATAGGCGATGCTGATCTTGCTCGTTTCCTTCTAAAATCTCGGCATTCTCTCGAAATATGGCCCAACTTGCCACATAGCCAGCATCGAATTCTGTCACTTCTGACACTCTCTCGTAGTTTTGGTTTATAACCGTTGTCATCAGCCAACTCTACCCGGCGTATTTTAATCGATGGTTTTATAATTGCTTGTGCAGTTTCATTTGTCAAGGCATAAGCAATAGTTTCAGCGAATGTTGGTTTTGGCGACAACATTACAGCTTTTCGTGTTTCTGGATCACGAATACCATCAGTAAACGCCTCGATCTTCATTTTCTCCATAAAATATGGTGGAGTGTTTGAGTGTGCCAAATGTACAAGCCTCTCCACTGCCGAGGAATAGTCCTGTAAGCTTTCTCCGTTGCGTTGCAAGCGACCTTTTAACTCGATTCTGTATAACTCTTTTTTATGGTCGCTGCCATATTTACGCTCCAACGCATTCTTCACCTCTGCATAACTTTTGCGATCGTTTTCTGGTACTGCCTGTAATGCTTCAGCTGCTTCCCTTTTAAGAGCAACTATCAATGCAGCAAGACGATTTTCGGCGTTCCAAACATTTTGATCTGCTGCCGTCTCGAACTGGAACTTGAAAATACCGAAGGATGTGGTACCGTCATATGATGGTGGTTTCAATTTAATATTTGCTATCTGTTGTACCACCTGTGAAGTGACTTTAGCTGTTTCAACATCCTGCAATCGTTTCTCGAAATCATCTACTTTTGCAAGTACCTTTTTGTTTTCATCAAGTACTTTCTGCTCTAGCTCTTTCACCTCTTGATGAACTCTGCCTACCTCCTCCCGTAACGTAGTAGATATTTCGAGAAGTTTCTCGTCCATTATTTGCTTGACGTTCAAACTGATCTCTTCCTTGGTTGTAGCCATGTTAATGTTGACTATTTCCAGCTGTTGATTGATGTTGCTACTGATTTCTTCCTTAGTAGCAGCCATTTGTTGATTGATGTTACAACTAATTTCTTCCTTTGTAGCGGCCATTTATTGATTGATGTTACAACTAATTTCTTCCTTTGTAGCGGCCATTTGTTGATTGATGTTACAACTAATTTCTTGCTTAGTGGTAGCCATGTTTGTATTTACATCATCCAGTTTTTGATTCATATTCAAATTTATTTGTTGCATCATAGCCATTAACTGCGTAAAATCACAATTTCCAGATGGTAATGTTGTTGTTTCTGCAACAAAACTTTTCTCCTCATCAGCTGCCACTAGATCATTATTTGTACTAATCACTCCAAACTGGTAACATTCCACGTTCATTCCATTGGCTTCCATACCTTGTCGAAGCCGTAGCATTAATTCAGTTTTGTTTCCACTTGTTGACAATCCACGTTGTTCTAGTTCTTTCTTTAACTCAAGAACCTTCAAATCACTTAATAATACCATTATTAACAGCTAACTAATCCGCCGATGTCACCAATGTTACGTTTTTCCAACCTTACTTCGAATCGGCCTAACTCACAATTCGATAAACGTAATTCCCAATCTCTTCTGAGTTCGATCACTGATTAGTAAGCACACACACCAGGTTTTATTAAGTATTCAACACCTTAATTGTTTCACAACAACAGGAAAACAATACAGCAAACAATATTCCTAACTAGAATATTCTTTCAACAGCTTCAGAAACTCCAACGGTTTATTGTAGAAATTTCCAGTAATAACAGCGTTAAAATAATACACAAAATATTTCTTCTCAATAACACTTAAAACTTTATTACACTTATAACTTTACACAAAAACTAATTTAAAGATCACTTTTATAATTTTAACTTCACTATCGCAGGTTTAAAATAAAACTAATTAAAAACTACAATAGGTAATTTTCTTATATACCTTCTGCAATACTTCTAGATAATTCGACATCACTTTCCAGAAACCTTGAGAAAATATTAGAATATTCGATTATTTTACGTTATGTTGATTTGATTCATAAAATCGTTTATGTTGACCCTATTTCTAAGAAGAGACAACAACAACAATATTCATTTCATTCAATTTCTGTTGTGTTTTGTTGATTTTATTTTCCTGGAAGTGACCGTAATCGTTTAGATCTTTCTGTAATCGTCTAGATTTTTCTGCAATCGTAACAATATAGCTACTCGCAATAACTGGCAGCCGAAACAAAGACCTGGGGCTTTGTAAGGGTTTTTTTTATATTTGAATTATATGAGTAAATAATTAATGATTTTGTATATTTTTGGCGCAGTTTTAGGCGTTGGTTGTCAAACCGGTTTGGTTTGGCAAAGATATTCATATAATATTATTATAAATTTTTGTAATTTTTGGGTAAAACCAGTATTGGTTTTTTTTGTTGACTTATTTTTTGGATGATGCAATTAATTTATATATGAAATTAATTGTATGTTTTTTTTTGATTATGGTTAGATTTAGTAAATGTTTAGCTAGCTTTTTTCAATGCACTCATACGCGATCCCCATATTCGTCATTGGTTTAATGTGAGTTACAATTTCGAGGTATTGATTTATGTATTATTCACACTATAGAGTGGATGTCAATAGAACATGTCTCATTACAGTTCTATAAACTTTTGAACTTATACGGAAATGTTGAAATATTTTTATTTTGGCTAATATAATGTTCATTTTTGGCCAAAACGACTTCTATTGCGGTACGCCTTATTAGATTTTATGATTTGTACAGGGATTGTTTTGTGTATCTCATATATATATATACAAAATAATTTATGTCAAACCTGAAAATCTGGGTAGGTTTCCTATTGCAACACAATTCGTTTGGCGAAAGAATTTTTTGTGGTTAAGTCATGTTTTTATGAGTTTTAGGATGTTATTAACGTAATAAAAGTTAACATTGACCAAACAGTTTTTCAACAATTTTGTATAAGTTTAAATCTTTCGTCACTACTTTCAAAGTATTATTGGTCTGTGTTTATAGAAGTATAATTGAAAATAATTAATTCCCATTAGCTTCATAGAGTGAGCCGGATCCATATCAATATCTCCACATTTGTCATCATATTGATCCGCTGACGTACGTATACATATCTCGTATGAGTCCATTTTAGTTACCACTATTTTTAAAATTATTTTTTATTGCGATTAATTTAAAAAATAAGATAAATATAGAAATAATTATTTTTAGCTAACATTTATTTTTGTTTTGAATACAATAAATAAAGCGATGAAAATTTGACCTGAACAAATATATTAGAATTAATAACTTAAAAATTAGTAAGCTTAGTTTTAAATTTAAAATAATCGTAATTTTTTTTATAATGTAAATTACCAATTTATTATCTAGTCTGAAGATTAAATTTAATTAATTTCATGTAAAACCTTATTAACACATATTATATATTTCATGTTTCGATTTAGCATTTTTGAATAAGAAATTATTTAGATTATGGATAAGTTATGTATTATTTACTTTATGTTAATGTATAAATTCTTCTTTCACAGCGGTAGGCCTAACAAGCCATCCATGGGGCTTATCCCCTTAACATAATTATGTTCTTAGATCGCCTCTATCCATTATGGACATGCGATCGAAGTTCATTGGTTTCTTCTCTTCATTTCAGAAGGAGTTTTCTGGTGATAAGGGGATGACTACTGCTGGTCTGTACTTAGGTACAAACCAGTAGTACCATTCCCTGCACAGAAGCTTCTTTAACGGAATGAAGAGGAGAACCAATCTATTTTTTATATCAGGATCGAGGCTTCACCTCACACAACTTCAAAATTTTTCCACTTTTACATTTAGTTTGCAATAGACAATTTTCATGGAGTTTAGGATTTGAAGTCTGGTGCTCGGGAGCGTTCCTCGACTTTGGCATTAGTTTAATGATAATTTATTTTTAGGGAGAACAACCGCAGCTGGGTCAGTAGAAATGGGCCTAGGGTCTAATCGTGACAGTTGCGAATGTTTTTGTTAGGTTGGGGAGATACTGTTCTGTAGAATCTGGTCGTTAGGGGCTTTTCTAGTCGGTTCTCACATGCATTGTTGGAGTGGGCTCGCGAACGCGATAATTCAAATACTAAATAAAATGGATATTGTAACCATACTTACTTTTATATTGTCTCCAGACGAATCTTGATTTTGGGAATCTCTTATCTATATATTAAATAAAAAAATAAATTAAATCAAAACAATAAATTTTTGAGAATAAATAATTTTTATTAAATAAAATAATTTTTTTAGAATTAAATAAATTTAGGTAGCTAAATAAATAAATTTTCTTAATTAAGCGAAACGTCAAGATATAAATAAATATCTATTATTTTTTTTAAAAAATTAAATAAATATTTTGAGTTAAGAGGACCACCCAATTAAATAAACATCTTTAAATATTTTTTCAAATTTTAAAATAAATAAATATTTTTTCCATAGGGGTGTGTCGTCAATAAATAGTGATAGATATATATATATATTTCAGTTTATCTGAAATTAAATAAATAAATAAATTATATTTTTAAATACAATATTTTAGGAATTTTTGTGAAAGGTAAAGCAAAGATTAGGTACGACGGTGGTCTTTTTGTTCTTTTACGGAATTTGGTTTTTACAAATTTTTGTGTTTTCGAATTGGGCGTTCGTTGTTTTTTTTCGTTTTTGCGTTTTTCATTATTTTTACATTTACAGCGTACTAACTGCTTTTACACGACTTCAGCCACCGATTGATCAGACCCTCTTAGATGGTTTGGCGAATCGAGTGTTACATTACACGGGTAGGATGAATAGGTTGGGTCCTCGCAATGACTTGCAAGAAGCCCGCACCTACGCTATCTCACAATTGTCACGCGCTTGGAGTATAATAGGATCGTTGACAACACGTCCAATTATGCAGAGTAAACCAGGAGTGTCATCTGCTCCATCTGCTTCACCTGCTTTTCAACCAGATGAGAGATCCACACCGATCCCAGTACGGCCAATATCGGAAACGATACATAGTCTGAATCGTCCAAACCAGCAACAACAGAGACGGTCAGATCAAGCACCACCGGCTTATTTCCAGCAATCGGATTTGAGAGCTGAGGACTTTGTAATACCACAATTGGGTCCATCACTCCAATCTGAACACACACACAATAATCCAGCATTAATACAACCGCAATTATCATTAAATTATCCATCAGTACCACAGGTACAACCACCACCATTATATCCACAAGCTCCACTTACAGTACCACCACCATACAACCAACCTCCTCAGGTATGGCGTGACGCGGCTCCAGCGTTAGCACCAGTGGAGTACCGAGGGGTTCGTGGGAACAATTTGAGTCGTTATGACTCAAATTGGGTTCCAACCTTCACAGGAGATGGTCACTCTCCTGATGTTCATGAGTTTGTTCACAGAGTGGAGGCGGCTGCCAGGGGGGACCGTGTGAATTGGGACGACCTTAGGTCTATCGTTCCACGGTATCTCAAGGGAGTTGCCGACAGATACTATCTGAATTTAACTCATGAATATGAGGTGGTGACCTATCCAGTGTTAAGGGAGGGACTCCTACAAACCTTCGGTACGCTCACTGATGATAAGGCGATCTTGCGAGTTCTTCTGAACCGCAAACAAAAGTCAAAGGAGAGCGTGTACGAGTATCTGGTGGAGATTGGTTCGTTAAGCCGTCGCTTAGCACGTCCATTTGCTGACCGTGAAATGCTAGAGATTGCTCGGGAGGGACTGAGTGTGGAGCTCAAAAATGCTACACTAGCAGCAACAATACATTCTATGGATGAACTTCGGACTTTATGTCAGAAGTTTGAACGTTTGTGGTCCACGCCAGTTCCGACCAGAACATCAAATTTGAGAATTAGCGAGCTACAGCGGATGGATGATTATGAGGTGGATGTTAAACTAGATCGAGGTGGATATATTGAAACGATGGATTCAACACAGTCCGAACAACAGAACGAAGAAAGCAACGAAAGATGTAGCGACGCAGGACGATCTTCTACCACTCAAGAAACCCGAATAAAATCATCAAATACATTTAATTTCCCATCATTACATCGAACGTATTTTAGACGTCTGGAACGTAACATTAGATATTGGAGGATGAGGAAATTATTTCGCAAAGCATGTATTTCATCTATCCTTTCAGAAACAAAGGATCCTCGGCCGCGATTGACAATTAGGATTTTGGACAAAAATATCGCAGGATTATTGGATAGTGGAGCGTCAATCACAATACTTGGAAGAAATTCCTTGGAATTATTGGAATCATCAGGTACAACCTACCGTAAGTACACTTCGTGTATTCGTACGGCGGATGGTACTGCAACAAAAATTTTAGGTTACATTGAAATTCCAATAACTGTGAATGGCTCCACTAAACCAATGCGGTTTCATATTGTCCCTGGATTACGAGAAGAGCTCTACCTGGGCATAGATTTCTGGGAGAAATTTGGTATTGTTCCTTCTTTTGTTAGTGAACTGACTCGTACAGAGCCACAAAATTTAAATATACATAACCTCACCACTGACCAGCAACGAGAACTGGATATGATCAAGGATTCTTTCCCGTCATTTGAAGTGTCTGGACTCGGAAAGACTTCTTTGGTTGAACATGTCATCGATGTTGGTGATAGTGCACCTGTTAAACAGAGGCATTATCCCACATCGCCGGCTGTTCAACTAAAGGTTTATGCCGAACTCGACCGAATGCTTCAAATGGGCGTGATCGAAGAGAGTAACAGTTCTTGGTGCTCGCCAGTGGTTTTGGTACAAAAAGAATCTGGTAAAAACAGATTATGTATTGATAGCCGTCGTGTCAATTCACTAACGAAAAAGGACGCTTACCCACTTCCCTTGATTGATGGCTTACTAGGTCGTCTAAATAGCACAAAGTACATTTCAAGTATTGATCTCAAAGATGCTTTCTGGCAGATTCCTCTGGCAGAAGCATCTAGAGACAAGACAGCCTTCACAGTGCCTGGTCGTCCATTGTATCAATTCCGGGTTATGCCCTTTGGATTGTGCAATGCTCCCCAGACAATGTGTCGGCTAATGCACAAAGTGATACCACATCAATATCACGAAAATGTCTTTGTTTATTTAGATGATCTATTGGTAGTCTCTTCCACGTTCCAGGAACATATGGAATTGCTGTCCAAAGTCTCTTCATTGATAAGAGCGGCTGGGTTAACAATAAACCTCAAGAAAAGTAAATTTGTTCTGAGAGAGGTGAAATATTTGGGATTTTTGGTTGGTGAAGATGGTCTTCGAACAGATCCGGATAAAGTAAGAGCTGTTGCTGAGTATCCAGCTCCGTCAACAGTGAAACAAATACGACGTCTTTTAGGAATGGCTGGTTGGTACCAACGTTTTATACCAAACTATGCAAGCGTGGTATCACCGATTACAGATTTATTGAAAAAGAGTTCGGGAAAATTGAAATGGACATTAGAAGCTCAAGCAGCTTTTGAAAATTTAAAAAGATTGTTGACTACAGCACCGGTATTAATTAACCCTGATTATAATAAAGAGTTCTTTATTAGATGCGATGCGAGTCTGACAGGGATAGGTAGTGTACTGTATCAGATCGACGAAGACGGACAAGAGTGTCCGATAGCCTTCATGTCGAAGAAATTAAATAGAGCTCAAAGAAACTATTCGGTTTCTGAGCTTGAATGTCTTGCGGCAATTCTTAGTGTGAAGAAATTCAGGGGCTATGTTGAAGGTCACCGATTTACTATTGTGACTGATCACTCAAGTCTGAAGTGGCTTATGTCACAGAAAGACTTGAGTGGTCGTCTGGCTAGGTGGAGCCTAAAACTCCAACATATGGATTTTACCATTGTCCACCAAAAAGGTACCCAAAATATAGTCCCTGATGCTCTATCTCGTCTTTATGACGATACACACGAGGAATTGACGGAAGCATTAACACATCACATTAACGACATCAAAATCGACAATGAAGGTTATCGGCACAACGAATATACGGATATGATAGCTAAAGTTCAATCATCGCCAAAGGACTTTCCATCAGTCAAAGTCGTGGATGATAAGCTATACATACGTATTGAGCCAAGACCTGATGCAATACCCAACGATGTTCCTGTGTGGAAACTCTGGGTACCAAAACCGATGACTTCCAACATGATTCAGAAACATCACGATGATAGTACTGCTGCTCATGGAGGTGTTAAAAAGACTTTAGAATTACTTCGACGTCTTTATTATTGGCCGGGCATGGCGTCACAGGTACACAACTATGTTGTGTCCTGCGACACATGTAAACAAACAAAAGCCACGAATCAGATATTGCGTCCTCCGATGCAATATCAATTCGAAACAGCACGTCCATGGCAGAGAGTCTATATAGATTTTTTGGGACCGTACCCTCGTTCTACACTTGGGAATACGGTGTTATTGATAGTTCTGGATCATGCTACGAAGTTTGTACTACTGAAACCACTTAGAAACGCAACTTCACCGAAGGTGAATGCTTTTCTAAGGAATGAAGTGTTTCTTACTTATGGGGTACCAGAGTTTCTACACAGTGACAATGGTAAACAGTTCACTAGTAGGAACTTTCAAAGTCTTTTGTCAGATTTCGGCATTAAACACATTAGGACCGGTGTCTATAGTCCTCAAAGCAACGCGTCAGAGCGGGTCAATAGGTCAGTTCTAGCTGCAATTCGAGCGTTCATAAAAGGTCAACATACCAAGTGGGATTCACAAATTGGTGAAATCGCATATGCACTGCGGGCTGCAGTACATTCAGCTACCAAGTACTCACCGTACTATTTACTATTCGGTCAACATCCAATATCGGATGGAAATACTTACCAATTGTTGAGATCACTACACCAGCTTGGTGAAGATGCTGGTGAGGAATTAAAACGCTCTGATCATTTGACTCTGCTCAGGAACCGGGTTCAGGAAAATTTAAAAGCAGTTTTCAAGAAATCGCAACATCAGTACAACCTGCGATCTAAATTACGGACTTTTCAACCACAACAACGTGTGTCTGTACGGCAACCTCATTTGAGTGACGCTACAAAAAAATTCTCGGCAAAATTGGCTCCAAAGTTCTTACCTGCAATGATTAAGACTAAGATTGGAAATGTACTCTACGAGTGCACAGATATGAGTGGTAAGAATCTTGGAGTCCATCACGCGAAAGACATCGTAGTTCCTCTGTCTGATTGTCCTCGCTGTGGTTCACACCTCCCGGGTCATACTTACTGGTTGTATCGGGGTGTCCATAGTGCTGACGTTCGGATGGATGGTCGGTCTCAGTACTCAGTTAAGTTCCTAGGGACCTCATGAGTGTAGGAACCGGTCATCGGTCTTGACGCCAGTGACTGTGGGTATCTCGATCCCAGATACAGATTAGCTGTGGGAAGTAGTTCGCTGGTTTCTGGCGTAGAGGGGGTGACGACGTTTTTGTGATTTCAAGGGTAAATATCTTGGTTTTTACCTTGAATTCATGGTGTAACGTCCGCTATATTCGCCTAAACAACAATAAAACCAATTCATCTTCTTTTTCTAATTCAATAAAAATTTATTTCATTAGTTTCAGTTCACTTTTACATGAATAATAATTTTAAAATTTGCTAATACTTAACGGCTAGTTAAATTTCGAATATACTATAAAAAACAAACGAACGTACTCAATTTTATTTCCAATTCTAACGAACTGATGTCGTTACTAACTTTTGCTGAATCTTGGTATTACACGATTTTGATTTTGATTAGAAGATGTAAAAACAAAAAAATCACATTTTTTGGATTGAATGAGTTTTCGATGTTAAAAGTTTGATTTAAATAAAGATTCATTCCGGTTTTGATTGTTCAAAAGATCACATCTAGTCAAAGTTTGTTCATGCAATCATGTTTAGAAAAAATAAGTTCATTGATAATTATATCAGAAACAAATTTTTGTAATGCTATATAAAAACAAAAAAAATGTTTTATGAAAGTTTGAATAGTGTGTTTTTAATTATAAGTGTCTAGAATTAAAAATAAAATAATAAATTGATACATATCAAACATTACGTTTGATTTATTCTAAATATGAAGATCAAATGCATTTATTACACACAAATGAACATTTTAATATCTTTATAAATAATTTAATGAGAAAATGTGAACAAGCTATAAAACTATTTAAGGAAGGTAAAGAAAAGATGTTTGATGAAAATTCTCACTATCGAAGAAATTTAACAAAATTAAGTCTGGTTTTTTCACATATGTTAAGTGAATTAAAAGCTATATTTCCAAATGGATTTTTTGCTGGTGATCAATTTCGTATAACAAAATCAGATGCTGCTGAGTTTTGGAAATTAAACTTTGGTAATAGGAAATCATACTGAAAGTGAATGGGGTCCACCAATCAACAGTTAATTTAAGGTATTTTAGATTCAAGATATATTAATTTTTGTTTAATTATTCTTTCCTTTGGAATGTTAGGATAAAGCTAACAAAATAATAAGAGATTCCCAAATTTAAGATTCGTGCAGGGACAATCCGTATCCCGGGAGTAATCTCCTTTGTTTTATTTTGTTTTGATACTATTGGTATAATAGTCCAAGCTATTATATAGCTACTCACAATAATTCATTCAACGATTGCATCCTCAATCTTAGATATGGAACATTGCTTGATTATGCCACGCTATTGCTTCCTCGAAGAAATAAGTCTCATATAAACTTCCATATGTGGGCTTTATTTATTAAAGAAGACAGTGCGTCACATACATAATCAAGGAATACGCCACTAACTGTATTATTGGCAGCTACAATTTAGTTTTGTTCTTGCATATTATTTAAAACAAATTTGCTTTTAGCTCTTACTTTATTTTTATTTTATCCTTCATCTTATCATTATATATGGGACTATGACCCGAGCAGAAATTTGTTAGTGCTCAAATAGGGCCCTGATCAGGTTTGCCCTAGTTGAATATTATTGAAAATTTTTTGCCTTAGTTTTATTTTAATTTAAACCAATGAAATTATCTAAAATGCAATGACATCATTCAATTTCACCAATAACATTTGAATTATACTGGGATATTAAAAATTATCAGTCTAATTTTGAAATAATTAACTGATATCACAGTAGGCCAACGGATAATTCATAAAAAATATATAAAGAAATGAAAAATGGCAAAAAATTTTCTAAACGAATTCCCCTCGTTCGTTAATAAATTCTCATAATTTTTTGAAAAATTCCTCAAGCAAGTGGTATTGATAATAGCCCTTGGCCTACGACCTCGTGCTTTTATCAATATACTTGCCTTCGAAATTTTTGGCAAAAAATTATTTCGAATTATCACCGCCCTTGGGGAATTATAACTGAAATTTTTTTTTGCTGTCAGAAATTTTATTTTCCATTCATACAAACTAAGATATATATAAACACTAGAGCTCTGCATGAATGTCTTGATTTTTCGTGTGCAACGTTATTATCGTTATACTGCACACTTTATTTCATAATTTGAAATACATTGCACACTATAATTAAAAATAAAGAGTGCAACCTTAATTTAGTATATTGTCAAAATCCTGTTTTTGTTTTACATTAGAGCTCTGCATAAATAAATATGTCGATTTTTCGTGTGCAATGTTATTATAGTTATACTGCACACTTTATTTCATAATTTGAAATATATTGCGCACGATAATTAAAAGTCTAAAGAACCTTATAATTTAGTATATTGTCAATAAGGGGTCGTAAAATACTCGAATATTAAGTACACTGAAAGAAAAAAGTAAGTATTTTTAACAGAAAACACATATTAATTTAACAGAAATTTATCTTACTTTTCAGCCACCTTAGCGCTTTGTTAATGAAACAGTTTTTGCTATGTTAAATTTACATAAATTAAAAATCTCATTTTTTGCAAAACGACTTAGTTTTTAGTAAAGAGAACATAATATTTTGTTATAACAACATAGCCGATTTTTAAAAGATAAGTTAGTCTAACAAACATATATGTACTTTTAACATAGCTTTTTAGAAAACGACATAGTTTTTTGTAAACAAAATATAATATTATGTTTTACCAACAAAGCCGAATATTAAGATTTAAGCTAGGCTACATAGATATATGTAATTTTAACTTTGCTAAGTTAAAACAATAGAATTATTTGTTAATTATACATACGAATGAAGGGACTGCCATAGTTAAAATAACTATATATTTTATAGAAGCTAGGTTAAAATTAACATGAGACGCCTTCTGAAATTAGCAACAAAAACAATTTTTCAATGGATTCAAAATAAATATATTTATTTATATTTATTTATATTATTTATTTATTTATAACAATTATTTATATATAATATAAAATTGAAATTTTACTTTAATCATTTAAATTGAATAAATTGATGATTATTTAAATCATCTTATCATTTTTATCTATTTTAGCTATTAATATTATATTATAACGATTATAACTATTAAATTTTAAAGCATTATGTATACTAATATAAAAAAAATTTACATTAAATAATTCAAAATAAATGCCATTCTTTGGATTTTCAACAATGAAATAAAATTTATATAGTTTTATATAATGAAATAAAAATATTAAAAATATAATTAGATTAATCATTCTTTGACTGTTTTTTGGAAAATATCATTGATTAGCGTAAGTACAGCTGGAATTTCTTCATAAAATTTGGTTCTAATGCCGTATAAAAATGTTTGAATGAATAACCAAACATTTAAAGATTCGCTTGGATACCTTAAATTAAAAATTTGAAACACCTTAAAACAACAATCAAGGGCTTCCAAGAAATTTGCAAATTTAAAGTGCTCCTTATCCAATATGACATAGAACTCTTGATAATCTGAAGTACTTCCAACAGCAACGAGAATTTGTTGAAATCGTTCACACTTATTGTTTTAAGCTCGTTATTTCCATCGTATCGTCAAACATTTAAATACAAAATTATTCTGGACATCCTTTATAGTAGGTTTTTTTGAATTATTATTTGCTGCTGTTTTGAGCTTTTTTTAAAAATTAGATCTATGTATTATCGCCGGTAGAACATATAGAAGTTCTAAGTTAAAAGTATCTAGAAACAAAACAGAAATACAAAAAATTAATATGTTTACATTCATATAAAGTGTTTATTATATAATTTACCAGTATTTATTTTATCTTTTCTAATAAAAGTTGTTGAAATGCTACTTTATTTATCTTGTCCCGTATATTTGTTTTTAATATTTCTGGAATGTATTTTGAAAATATATTCCAGTTTTGGTACATCACATCTTTCTCAGGGTAAATTGTTAAAAATCGATGTTTATCTGTAATAGACATTAAATCTATATATATAAAATTCTCGTGTCACAGTGTTTGTAATTAAACTCCTCCGAAACGGCTTGACTGATTTCCATGAAATTTTATGTGTATATACGGTAGGTCTGAGAATCGGTCGTAAACTATTTTTTATACCCTTAAGTGATAAGGGGGGCCCTCCCCCCAAAATTTTTTTGTATTTTTCAGACAAAATTTTTTATTTTTATTTTTTTATGATTTGACATTAAAAAATACATATAATCCCTAATTTTCCCCCTTCTACCACCAACCCCCATTTTTTAATTGCGATATTAGTACTGAAATACTCTTCAATTACTCCTCCGAAACGGCTTGACTGATTTCCATGAAATTTTATGTGTATATACGGTAGGTCTGAGAGTCAGTTGTAAACTATTTTTTATACCCTTAAGTGATAAGGGGGGCCCTCCCCCCAAAAATTTTTTGTATTTTTGAGACAAAATTTTTTATTTTTATTTTTTTATGATTTGACATTAAAAATACATATAATCCTTCATTTTCTCCCTTCTACCACCAACGCCCATTTGTTAATTGCGATATTAGTACTGAAATACTCTTCAATTACTCCTCCGAAACGGCCTGACTGATTTCCCTGAAATTTTATGTGTATATTTGGTAGGTCTGAGAATCGGTTATAAACTATGTTTTATAGCCTTAAGTGATAAGGGGGGCCCTCCCCCCAAACATTTTTTGTATTTTTCAGACAAAATTTTTTATTTTTATTTTTTTATGATTTGACATTAAAAAATACATATAATCCCTAATTTTCCCTCTTCTACCACCAACCTACATTTTTTAATTGCGATATTAGTACTGGAATACTCTTCAATTACTCCTTCGAAACGGCCTGATCGATTTCCATGAAATTTTATGTGTATATACGGGAGGTCTGAGAATCGGTCGTAAACTATTTTTTATACACATAAGTGATAAGGGGGGCCCTCCCCCCCAAAATGTTTTGTATTTTTCAGAAAAATTTTTTTTATTTTTATTTTTTTATGATTTGTCTTTACAAAATACATATAATCCCTTATTTTCCCCCTTCTACCACCAACCTCCATTTTTTAATTGCGATATTAGTACTGGAATACTCTTCAATTCTCAGTAGTCAACAACTGATCAATCTATTAATCTATCTATCTATCTTCTATCTACATATCTATATATGATAAATACAAATGCAAATGTTCGTTGGTTCAAAATAGGCAATCTAGGAATGTACTGGATCGATTCTCTTGAAATTTGGACACAATGTTGCATTCAGAAAGGTTATTATATATATTTTTTTAGCGATATGCGTTTCATATAGGAATGTAAGCTGTCGACAAGCGCCCCTCACCTGCATTAATATCAATTCAATCTTTTTATGGTCGAGTTTCACTTAAAGACTTAATTTAATCGATTAGTTATGTATGGGTGATCTGATCACCCATATATAGTTTTGTCCAATTTATCAACCATATTTGCTGATTACCGGTTAATTGTATAACCACTCCAGTGTCCAGTGTTATTGTGTAACCAGTGTGTTTATGTTTGTTAATGACTTTGTATAACAACACTTTGACCTTAATGCAAGTAGTGCTAACCACTAGACCATTCAACACATTTGTACATACATTTATATACATACGGTCATAAAAATGTTCTATTTCATTTTTGCTCATTGCATGGAAATTGACTCTATTGTATATTTTACCAAATACTTCTACACGGAATGGCATTTTGATAATTTTTTTGAAAACCAGATTTCAAAAAACGATTTTGTGCATTTGTTCAAAACAGCAGTTGACATGATGTATGTGATACATATATAAGTTTCAATAGGTCAGGTTGACAAAACGCCTGCTTGAGAACATATGAGAAGATTCAATGCTCGGACAATAAACGAAATGACAATTAATACAGTCGGCAATAAATTTCAACCGGGATATAATTTTTGTCAATAAAAGAGGGATTAATGATTCGAGGGGAAGATTTCCACATTTGGAAATGCCGTCAATTGTTTCACCAATACATGGTAGATATGTATGCAAAAACATTCGAAACAGAACGTTTAATATTCATTCGATTAAATCAAACCAAGCTTTTCTCTGAAGTACCAGTATATTTGCGAGAGCCAATTTAATATGACGGTTATTCACAACTAACGCACACACACAAAATCATCTCAAATGCACACGGCAAATATCCGATGCCAGCTTCGATAAAGATTTGTAGGAAGTTGTGACGAAAAATATGTAACATGAGCTTTCCAGAACACTGAATCCACTGAATCCAAAGTACGCAAAGTGATATCACCAAGGATTCAGTCAGTTACATGAAATTCAGTTACATGAAACGATGATCCTTTATATAAAAGAAGAGCCGCAGCAGATGGCGGTAAGGTAACAATATAAAGATATGCCAAACGGGAACATGGAAATAGTTCCATAAACATGGATGGTTGTTCCATATTAATCGTTTGCTACAAAGAACATACAGATCGCACATAAACTTGGAATACGGTATATACGTCAAATCAGTCAAATACGTAAGTCAGAAAGTACTTTAATAAAGGCAACATTTCAGTTTTAGCGTGCTACAATGAAGCAGCACTGGGATGTATGTATCATTCATCAATGACACGTGCAGCACTTCACCTCCAAACTACGTTCGAGCTATGTTTAAAATCATGCTGACCGCTTACTGTTCTTCATCTACAAGAACGTTATGGGAAAAAATATAAATCGCACATGGTTGATGATATTTCCTGTCCTATATAGCAAAATGATTGAAGATCTGTGCGTAGTATTAGCGAACTTAGTTCTCAATCAATTATTAATGCTACCGTCGAATCGATCTGCTCCGTCGGTCAATGTGAAATTACGTCGTTAATATAAAAACAATACTGATGATTAGGTTTAATATAAGTACAATACGGGTGATTAGCATTTCAATTCAAAAGATCACAATTGTCAATTAAATTGATGTTTGCAATCACCATAAAAAAAGATCACGCTCAATCATTAAAAGTGCGCGCTTTAGATGTAGAACGGATTGATTTTCGTATGGACAATTATGTTGCGTAGATAGAATAGAGGCATAAAACTAGATAACCTCTATATCTGAACCAACAATGGAGCCACAACAAATAATGTATAACCTGCAGAAGCATCGAGAAATTGAACATTAGAAACCTGTAGGTTCTCTTTTCTTAGTGAGCACTCAGCACATTGAACATATGGGTACTGCGAACATTTGTAAATCTATTTATGTTCTGTATTATGTTATATAGAGAGATGACACACCTCTACTAATTCAACAAGTTGCTTAAATTTTTTTTTGCTTACTTGAAAACTTATTTGATCGCTAATTTTTCATATATCCGAACTGATCAGTAAGAGTGCTGATTATTTTTCATCCATATTTTTAAAAAGATAAATTAAAAATTATGCGATTATTCTCATTACCACTTTTTGAAATCATTGCTACTACGTCAACAAAATGTCTGTGCACAAGCTTTATTTATAAGCGTAGCAAAGCACGCCGGGTCCTGCTAGTAATATATATATTTGATCACTATATGGAAATTATAAAGCTCATTACCATTTCAAGCGCAAGGGTATCTTGATACAGAATGGCCATTGTATTGTAAGAATGTTTGTTATAGTGCTGTCATTATTTGCCATCATAAAATCCATTCTAAATTTTGAGGAAAGGTTCCATTTGCGTTTCACTTCCTCTCAGGGACTTCTGAAGCTTTTTAGAATTTCTGTAATTTTCATATTTTCTACATTGTTTTCAACTGAAAGAACGTAGCCATTATAAAATTTGAATTTATGCTTTAAACATTAAAACTATCAACCTGGTCTACAGGGCTATCGTTAACAATCTACAATAAACTATCTGCAGGGCTATCGTTAACATATGTTGAATATGTGTCAACAATTTTTCAAAGCGACAAATTCCTTTTATTTTTACATCTATTTGTGATTTTGGTACCGATCGTACAATTTTCCTTTTGGAGGAAGATGACCTCTTCCAACAAAATAGGTACTCTGAAATAGAAAAATAAATGAAGTGCTTAATCTTTACACGCTGTTGAAGTAAAACTTCTTTGGCTACTGTGGCAGGTATTATTAATAATATTAAATATAAAATAAAATAGATATGTCATATACTTACTGGTGATTCAGTAGGAAACAATAATATTATTTCTTCTCAAATTTTTCTACATTGTGAGACGCTGAGTTGCAACTGGTAAATTTTTCGACGTTAAAACTCAGATTCTAACTCAGATTAATTTAGTACAGTTTACGAAAACGTAATAATTTTTTAACAAAAAGCAAAGATTTATTTAGAATTTAACTCACCCATTCTTTATTAATTATCCTTTCCGGAAATTCATATGCATTACGCTCGAAATTTTTTTTCCCGAAATTTATTGTATTCCCTACTCTTAAAAAGTTTATATCATCAGAAATCGATCTAATAGGATTTAATAAATAATAATATATAATATAAATGCTTGCAATATTAAATAAAAATATTCAATTGCTTACCTGTTAAATATTTAAATAATTTAATGTTTTATATTTATTTGCCTTTTCTTCAGAAATCTATAATTGCGTTCCACTTCACAAAGAAAACACGTTTTAAATGGAATTAAATTTAAATGCAATTCTTAAATGAAGCTTGGAATTTAACAAAATGCTCTTTTATTTTAAAATAGCACTACATACGTATAACAAACAATTCTTTCAATTTGATTGCTCTGTTACTTTAGCTTAGAATCGTAAAATCAATTTGTCTTAACAAAGCGCTCTGTTATTATAATATATTTTTAACAGAGTGTATGTAAAATGTTTTTACCATTGTTAATATTTAATAAAAATAAAGTACAGCTATGTTAAAATAACTAAAGCCATATAATTTTAACAAAACCAATGCTTGTTTGCAAAATGTATTTGCTTAGGTAAAATAACGAAGCGATTTTTGTATTAATAACATAATTGAAAAAAATTAGCAAAGTCAATTTTATTGAAACGTAACAAAAACTATGTTATTTTAACAAAAATACTTTAACAAAACCAATTTGGTTATTATTACGTAGCTTTTTTTCTCAGTGTACCCGGGTAGTAGTTATTTTGATCAAATACCCGGGTACTCACGTTACCCGGGTATTTGGGTAATTAAAACAAAACAAATTTTTAACAGGTCAGTTGTACATATTTAATCAACTTAACTTAAAAATACGTTAAACAAATATAAATGAATTAAATTTCAAAAAAGGAAAAAGGAATTTTTATAATCATTTGTAAGATTCAATATAACTTTGTGTTTAGAAAATAGTATTTTCAAACATTAATTCATTAAGTGTGGAAGGAGCTAACGAACTGCAAATTTTGGTTACTATATTGTTGGCTACTGAAAACATCCGTTCGCATGCCGTGGATGACTATACATCCACGGCATGCGAATGGATATATAGGCGCCTGGACTGGCGCCGATTTCATGTGATAATTACCACATATTTTAAACTTCGTGAGGCGCCTGTTTTTGACGAGTCCGAAAACTTTTGTTCTACCATTTTATTCGAATCGGCCGTTTTTTTGTTTGGCAAGCTCCGAAAAATGCCGATTGTCCGGAATCTTGTAAATTTTTTTTTTAACTATGGGGATTGTTAATTTGTTTTAGAACACGAGTGTAAGCTTGTTCGACCAAAATGAGTCTGCTATTGTCGAGTCCGACAACTGACATTTTGGTATGTTTGAGTTGTCGGACAACAGACTAGACTAGACTAGACAATAGCAGACAAATTTTTATCGGACAAGGTTACCCACGTGTAATAAATTCCAAAAAAATTATATGGGATTTCATACAAAACACAACTTGAATAATTTTACAAATTATCTATAAAATTTCTCATTTTACTACAAAAAAATAATTTAAATTTCTTTATGTTTTACTGATTTATTATAAGTCGTTTCGACCTTAGTTACCGAAATAATAATGACATTCTTAATTCCCAAGGGAATTATAAGAGGGAGTTATGGATTCATAATAGACCTAGTTTTCATTATAAATTTTTGTTTTGTTTATTTATAAACAACATTATTTACAAAAAGCCATAGAAACGAATAACAATAACCCAGCAATACAATTTGAAATGAAAAACAACTATCTTGATCAATTAAAACAAAAAATCATGCTATCAAATACTTGATAAAAATAAATGTTTTAGTTTAATAAATGTTTTAGGTAGTAAAACATAAAATTATTTATGTATCACGTGAATTATTAGATGTCAATTACCTTGTGAAACTTACTAACCCTCGGGCCAGAGGCCCTCGGGTAGTAAACGTTTCCCTCGGTAATTAACATCCTTATAATTCCCTTGATACCTAAATAACTATTATTAACTATTACTGACTATATATTAAGCATATTATATAAAACATATTATTTTCTTCTGTCCGTAAAACAAATACCTAAATAGGTTAAATTTTTCATACAACTTTATATGAGAAATTTTGGCAATTTTTATGTTTCTTTTTTGAGCGACTTAAGAATACTATTTTATATATTATTACGATTAATATATAGGGACCGTGCATTGCTATTTGATTCGACCGTCGCGCTTTAAGTGTTAGAGTCTGTAAGTATTGGTTCTTTTTTTCAACCAATTACACGTTAAACAAATTTTATGATCTAGTATTCCTTTCAAATTATTCGATTATTTTGTTGTTTGTGAAAATATTAAAATGAAAATAAAGTAAATTAGGCACTAATTATGCGACATTTTATACAATATACATAAATATTTATTAAAGTTTACGCAACAGGAACGGAGATTTTTAATAATATTAAAGAAAAAGTACGATTTGATTTAATATATGTAAAACGACAAACGTCAAACTAATTTCAAATAGAACCAAAAGTTTGTATACTCAACACTTGGCGCGTAACAATCAGATACGCACGATCCCTATACTCGATAGGATAGTTTTTATCTCAATTAAAAGTTTTAATATATTTTTATTGCGAATTGAATGTTAAATGTGGTTCATAAACCATCTTTCAGATGGCGGCGTAAATTAGTTAAGTGACACAACTTAATCATGGACTTTTTAAGTGTTTATGAGTGAATGGCCAAAGAAGTATAACTTCCACCGTCTGGTCCGACGCAGACCCTACTTTTTTTTAAAAATACATAGCTTGAGCATAGGGGGCACCCCAACATGCATGAAAAATGAAAATTCTGCCAATCCGATATAACTTTGAAATTAAATTGCTCAAGAACGGCTATACTGATTTCAGCAAACTTTTTTTGGTTTAATAGATTATTACTTTCAGTTAGCCGTTTGAAAAAAAATTAGTTAATTGTTTTTGTAATTAATTTTTAAATGAAAATATTAAAAAAACTTTTTTAAAGATGGCGCTAGGGTCGAATATCAATTGGAATTTAATTAATTTTTTTCCTGAAAATAGTTCTATCCTTATTCTAAAATACATCAAATTTACAAAGAGGCCTTTAATTTTTGTTTTTGAGATATTTAATTTTAAAGATTTTTAGTACGACTAAAATTCTAATTTTTCATCATTTTTTCAAACTCATTTTTTCTTCCATTAACAAAAAATGTTAAATTCAATTAAATTTTTACTATTTTTTTTAATGTAGTTCTATCTATCCTTACTTTAAAATATTTCAAATGTACAAAGAGGGGTTAGTTCGTGTTATTGAGATATTTAATTTTAAAGATTTTTGGTCCAACTAAAATTAGAATTTTTCATCACTTTTTCGAACTTCAGTGGTTAAAATTTTTGTTGATAAAAATTGTTCGCAAAAATAATGAACAATTAAACATCTCGAGAACACGAATTAACGCCTCTTTGTAAATTTGATGTATTTTAAAGTAAGGATAGAACTGTATTTAAAAAAAAAAGTTAAAATTTAATTGAATTTAGCATTTTTTGTTAATGGAAGTTGTTTGAAAAAAATAATGAAATATTAGAATTTTAGTCGTACTAAAAATCTTTTAAAAAAAATATCTCAAGAACAAAACTTAATCCCTCTTTGTAAATTTAATATATTTCAGGGTAAAGATAGAACTATTTTCAGGAAAAAAATTAATTAAATTCCAATTGATATTCGACCCTAGCGCTATCTTTAAAAAAGTTTTTTTAATATTTTCATTTAAAAATTAATTAAAAAACAATTAACTAATTTTTTTTTTTCAAGCGGCTAATTAATCATCTATCAAACCAAAAAAAGTTTTTTAATTCCAAAGCAATTTAACTTCAAATTTTTATCGGATTGGCAGAATTTTCATTTTACATGCATTTTGGGGTCCCCCTATGCTCAAACTATGCACTTTAAAAAAATTGTAAAATAAATTGCATTTTTTATTTTGTCCATACTATCAATATGCCAAGTTTCAGGAAAATCAAAAATGGTCAAGTTTTCACAACTCGGTCTAGAACACGTTTTTCTTCTATAGTTTAAAAACTAATTGCCTTTTGGAAAAATACCATGATGCAAATATAACAATAATGCTATGATATTAGTTCATGGTTCATAGTTCATGGGAAAGAGTATTAATCTGGTTTAATTTTTTTAGGACAAAGTAAAAAGCACCTTAAGCTGTTGTACCGGTAGCCCTTTCTTTACTCAGTTTTTGTACTGCTAGCTATAAGCGGTTCGAAAATAATCTAATTTTTTAAAAATATTTCTATATCCTTATCCTTTTCATTAATTTTTTCAGAGCCTAATCGAGTGCAGTATTAATGCAATTTCAAAAATCAAATTATTTTATTGCTGCAGTTAGTAGGTGATAAAATTTTAGTTCTTACTGGCGATTTCTTAAGTGCACGAAGACAAAACTCGAGATTCTGCTATTTTATCGTTTTCAAATAATATGTTTCCGTCGTTGTAATAGTTGTTGTTATATTCTACTTGTTCTGCGGCATCTTCATCTTCAAAATCTATTAACCCATCATCATCTTCTTTGACTAACCTTACATCATCACTATTGTTACCACAAGCATTTATTCTCAAGGATCTATATTTTAAGGTGATAGAAGTAAGATTTATTAATTTTATAAATCTACTTAGGCTCAAACGGTCGTTTAAACGCTCTATATTTTATGACTTAAAACCTTTGAAACTATTTCACAGCCCTACTCATTTACAAACTTATCTAAAATGCAGTTTATAATATAAATTTTCCGTAACCATTTCTTGTCCAGATCAACAAAAGTAACAGTGAGAGTGCCGTAAGCATTTTGTTTTTGCAATACCCTTTCTTTCTCTTTATGACATGAACAATACATTTAAATGGATATTAGGTAAATGGGATAAACACTAAAATGGGTATTTAGCAAACAAAATAGAAAACAGCTCATTTCATATTACTATTTTATTCCATGCAACACGTAGATATTAAACAAAATTTTCCTTAGCTATATTAAAATATGTTATAAACATTATAGTACATTATGATGCAAGGACGTAAAGCTAAAGATTTTGGACACATGTGGAGTTTGCAAAGGCGCTAGCCGAGATTTCCACCCACATTAAGTCCAAAATAGGCAAGTAAGGCATTTAAAAAAAAAGTTTATTCTAAATTAAAATTATAAATTTGCATAAATTTTGAAATAAAAATATGTTAAACAAGTAACCTTTGAAAAAAAAACCTTTTATAAAAAATAACATCCTCAAAAAACATCGTTTCTTTTCTTTGCTTCATAGAGTGTGCAATGTTAAATCATTATACATGCACACGTTTTACAGGTATAACGTTCTGTTTTACTTTTTCTTATCTTTCACACTTTATTTGTGTATAATGTTTTGGATGTTTTGGTAAAAGTTTTTAGTGTTATATACTGTCAAACATTTAAAACAAGCCAACTATGTTTGAGTTTAACATTTATGACAAGCCAGTTTAACATTTATGACAAGCCAACTATGAATGTGTTTGTGCAGAGGTCTAATAAACACTATGTAGGCTTTGTTTTAAATGTCGGCAATTCTTCTTGTCGTCGATAATTTTACTTTGTCGTTATGATAATTCTTTGTTGTCATTTTTCTTTGAAGAAAATGAAATATAATTTCATCTTAGTAGGCGCATTAAAACCACGAACTGTTATTGTTGCGAGAATTTTGCACGTCAAAAATATACAAATTCTGCACATCTATTTTAGATGTAGATATGCACGCAGCACTGCATGCAGAATTTCTGCACATGCATTTTAAGCATAACTTTAAACAATTAAATAAATTTTATTCAACTTCAAAACCTATTTCATTGTTTGGTATTTTGAATACTAAATGACCTATAATGAAAGACATTAAATTTTATACTAATGAGAAACCAAAAATACAATCATCTAAGAAACTAATTTTTTTCACAATAGAAATTTAATTCAAACAAAATCATACCTCAAACCTTTTGCTTTTTATTATTCGAGAGAGAAACATGCGCATTAGCTTGAATTTATTTTTTTAAAATAACTTTAAATGAGAGGAAAAGGTTTTTGTTGATTTTTTTTATAAAATACAATAAAATTATTTATAAAATACAATCAAACAAAATATATTTTAGAGTTTAATACAATCAAATAAATTATTTTATTGTGCTGCGTTAATTTGCGCCACAGAATAATATTAAAGCTGTTTATTTTATTCTGTTAAGACTAATAACGCACACAATTGTGGTTGTAAAAAACAATAAATCAAAATACTTAGGTCTTTCAGACCGAAGTAACTTGTATTTATAGTTGTCGGATCCTATATTTATAGTTGTCAATTAATTATTAATGGTCCTTCGAGCCGAATTTAATTTTTTGTTGTTTAAAATAAAAATTATTTTAAAACCAAAACTAATTATTAATAATCAATAATAACTAATTATTAATAATCAATAATTATTAATAAGCAATAATTATCAACACTTAGGTTATTCTAAAAAACGTGGGAGATAGAGATTACTCTGGAAACTTCTAGAACCTATTACATAGAACAAATGAATCACCTTCTTTAGGGCTGACATATGTTAGGTGAGTCACTATCGTCTTTATTATTTAATTTTGCGCTTGAATGACGTAATAAGAACAAGCCCCCTCGAAACAGAAAATATCCTCTTAAACAAATCTAGTCAAATTCTTGGCGCTCGAAAAACGAGATACAGGTATTTACAAATCAAACGTGCGGAAAACTTCAAATACGTAGGGTCTATATCACAATGTCAAAAAAAATTTATCAATATCAAATAAAATGCAAAGAAATTGTAACGACGGACTATTTCGAATTTAACTCTAAATGTAAGATTATTCACAGTTAAAGAAATCGGCTTACAATTTGTTATTGGTTCCAGCCTTTAAATTGGAATAATTCATTTCAAAAAACATAAAATAAACATGTGTGCAACAGTTCAATCAACAAATGTTTTAAATTTTATTAGTTAATTGCTTTGTTACGTCACCAAACAATATCAATTAATAATACAAATTTCTGTCTACATAAATGATGAACATTTTCGGTTGTGCGTAAAGCTTAGTCATAGTATTACATATAAATATAATACGGTTGTTCAAATTTATGGAAGGTAGAATTATTATCTTTAGTTGTAGAGAAATTGCTTGAAATGATATATGGAAATAGTTGACTTGCATTATGTTTGAGATGATATGGGGAAATTTTTAATTAATATGCGATGATGAGTATTATTAAAAATAAACAACAGATGGATAATCTTACTATACTTATATACTCGATCATTTGTTCTACCGAGACGATTATTATGTAAATTTAAATTAAAGGAGTTGTTGAAACTTATTATGTAAATGTTGATCAAATAGTGATGATCATATAAAATTGCAATTTTTTAAATGTAAATAAATTGTATTATCAAATTTCATTGAAATAATTAACATTTGTTTGTACTGTTCTTTTGAAATACAAAATAATTAAAAGAAGAAGTTTGTCTTTAGCATTGTTGGTTTATGGAAAAAGTTAAACTTTTCCTTAATTCGAAAGGCATTTTACACTTATCGCGAATTAAAATGTTTTTTTTCTACAAATCATTAAGTTTATAAATTGTTGCTCGAACAACAAAAAATGCTGTTAAAGAATTCAGATGTAAAAAAATACTTGCCTAATTGTATTGGAACCATTAACGAAGAAATGGAAGTTACGACAGGATCAGTGCATGTAATGATTAATACAAAAAGCAACAATGGCTGATAGTTTAAATAATGTTACGTGTAGGAAACTATATATATGTATATATACAATGGAAGGCGACAAAGATCATTTGGTAAGTTTCATATGGTAAACTAAGAATGCGATTACAAGGAGATGCAAACAATTTACACGAGTTTAAAATGAATCATCATATATAATCTCACGCATGGAGGGATCAGTTTTTATTAATTTGTTAATTTTTTTTTATTTTTTGATCCACGGGTGTGACAACCCCGCGTACTCCCCTGCTATTGGCATATGAGTTAACGTGAGATATCGCATACCACTGGCAATAGCAGTGAGATATCACTAGCCAAGGTGATATCTTAGGGGTGCTGGCGGATGAACTGTATTCAGTCAACGGTAGCACTCTCAATCTTAGCTAATGAATATTCCTTGATGCTGGAACGCTGTAGCTTGCTAAAAGAAACGAGCCTTCATATAACTATATATCTGAGCTTTAATCATTAAAAAATATACTGCGTCCCATCATCAAGGATTATGCCATTAGCTGGACTATTGGCAAACCAATTTTAGTTTTGTTCCTGCAAATTTTTAAAACAAATTTGCTTTTTATCTCTTATTTTATTTTTATTTTCCCTATCCTATCACGAAATATTGGCCTATGTCATATTTTATATGTGATAGGATTTATGGCTTAGTTATCCATTATTTAACAAAAAAATATTAAAAAAAAAACAGATTTGCGTCCATTAACATCCTTTGAACGCATGTTGTTGTGGGACCTTGGTCTTAAAAGGTTTTTATGTGTTGTTGTGACACATATTGTAATGCCTACTACACATCACATTTTATTAAAAAAAAAAAATATATATAATTTTTGTGTTTTCTGGTCTTATTATTTTCTTTTGGTATTCTACATTAATATTTAAATTTTTGTTAGTTCTTCTATTCTGTTATCCTTTTTTATAAAATAAGAAATTTCCAATGCGTTTCGTTTGACGTAGATTCAGGTTTTTCTGTATAGTAGTTCGAGTATTATTATATTTGTGAGCAATTTCACGCAAGTTCAGCAAATTTTTGGGAAATTTTGACTTGACCCCTTTTAATTTTGGTTATTTTTTGTTTATAGATAGTCTTTCAAAAATAAAAAATACAAGTTCTCTTAGAATTTTTTTTTTCGACCAGGGGTCTTCACAGGGTGCCCCTCAATTTTTTGTTATTTTGTGATGTGAGTGCATTTTGACGAGCGATTGTAGAAAAACTACTGAATCGATTTTCATAAATGATATGTCGTTGAATAGGTATTAAAACAAAGTTTTTAAAAATGTACACTGTTAATTTTTTTAAATAATTTTTAACGGTGTAACATAAGAAAAAAACGGTGTAATTGAAAAAAAGATGGCATAGCCTCTTTTTTTTTTTTTAAACAAAATTGAAGCTTATTTTATATCTAACAACTTGTGAAAGTTTAGGACTAGCGATATTTTTTGTTTTAAAGATAAAATTCGTTGTGCATATGACTGTCGGGAATCAGTTTTTTTTGTTCTGAAGGAAAATTATAAAAATGGCGTTATAAACTAAGAGATTTTTTTTTATGTTAAATATCAAATATTTTATTATTAAATGAACTTTTTAAAAAGCAATTTCAGTCAAGTTCAGCAAAATTTTGCGACATTTTAATCGAAACACACTAATCGAAATATCTTTGGCAAACTCGGTCGTTGATCTGGCAACAATCAATAGTCATGTTTTGGTTGAGTTAAAATTGAACATATTTCAGTCACCCCAATTGGAAACTTTCAGGCTATCATTTACATTTATGGCAGAGTCTCTCCGGGCGGGCTTTATTCGTTCATGTTCGCTAATGTGGAGTTTAAAAATAAGTTTCCTGATGTGAAAATAGGATTTACTAAATTCACGTCCCTTCGACCACAAGAATGTATAAAATTATCCCAAGGAGTTCATAATGTGTGCGTGTGTACCATACATCAAAATATGAAACTAATGATTCAACACTCTAAGATGTCTTGGATTACTGATGCTGCTTTCCAAAATTATAAAACATTAATTGAATTTGTTTCATGTGGTGAATTAACAGAAGATTGTCATAATTTGAAGTGCAATGAATGTTCAAAAAAACTTCAACAACTGAAAGAAAAATTACTAAATGATTTTGACGTTAAAGGAATCCTTCAAGTCAAATATCAACAATGGAATACCACTGATCGATGCAATTTGGATACTTTAATAGAAACTGTAGAAGAATTTATGAAAAAATTTATTTACCGTTTACAAATTTTGATACCACACAACTTTATAGCAAAACAACAATCTACATTCATTGAGGAAAAAAAAAAAAATTTAGAAGCACGAGAGTGCTTCGTTCAAGGGGATTTTTCTGAAAACTACGGCTTCATAATTCAGAATGCGGTTCAAGGCTATTATTATAATAATTCACAAGCTACTATTCATCCATTTGTCATTTATTTTAAAAGTGCCACAAGTGAATATATACAGCACCGAAGTTTTATACTCATTTCGGATATAAACGATCACAACAGTACTACAGTCCATCTTTTCATTACAAAACTTATTGAATTCATCAAAACGCATATAAATTCTAATATTACAAAAATAATTTATAACACTGTTAATTAGGTTATGTTTATTTTTGTATTGAGAAGGTGCACCGTCTCAATACAAAAATAAACATAACCTAATTAACTTATGCCACCATAAAGAAGACTTTAAGGTTGACGCTGAATGGCATTTTCATGCTACCAGCCATGGAAAGGGACCTTGTGATGGAATTGGTGGTACACTGAAGCGTGTTGCACACCGTTATAGTATGGCGAGCGAAGATAATATTATTGATACACCAAAAAAACTTTTCGAATGGGCTTTAAAATGGGAATCTACCATGAATTTTGGATACGCCGATAAAAATGAATATCAATTAACAAAAGAAAAATTACAAAATCGATATAAAAATGCGATTACTATAAGTGGAACTCAAAAATTTCATTCTTTTGTACCAGTAGATACTAAGACAATAAATGCAAAAATGTTTTCCAACTCAAAAGAAACTTTTGAATGTAAAATAAGTAAATAATTTTTAATAACTATATTTATTTTCACATATATAATTTGTATGATATTTTAAAAAGTTTATTCAATAATAAAATATTTGTAATTTAATGTTGAAAAACAATCCTTTACTTTATGATTCCATAATAACATAATACGAACATAATACTTCTCCAGTCAAAAGTTCCTAAATAGATTTAGTTGTTTATACGGCTTTTTTGTTTGCAGTCAAGACTATCAAATTATTTTTTATAAGAGTGAAAAGTGATTACTAAAAGTGATAAATAAACATTTCATTTTTTATGCCATCTAATACAAAGAAAATAATTGCAGAAGTGCTTTCCTATTCAAAAGAAACTTCTGTTTGTAAAATAAGTAAATCATTTTTAACAATTGTATTTATTTTATTTATTGTACTACATATATAATTTTTATAATATTTTAAAAAGTTCATCTAATAATAAAATATTTGATATTTAACATAAAAAAAAAATCTCTTAGTTTATAACGCCATTTTTATAATTTTCCTTCAGAACAAAAAAAAACTGATTCCCGACAGTCATATGCACAACGAATTTTATCTTTAAAACAAAAAATATCGCTAGTCCTAAACTTTCACAAGTAGTTAGATATAAAATAAGCTTCAATTTTGTTTAAAAAAAAAAAAAAAAAAAGAGGCTATGCCATCTTTTTTTCAATTACACCGTTTTTTTCTTATGTTACACCGTTAAAAATTATTTAAAAAAATTAACAGTGTACATTTTTAAAAACTTTGTTTTAATACCTATTCAACGACATATCATTTATGAAAATCGATTCAGTAGTTTTTCTACAATCGCTCGTCAAAATGCACTCACATCACAAAATAACAAAAAATTGAGGGGCACCATGTGAAGACCCCTGGTCGAAAAAAAAATTCTAAGAGAACTTGTATTTTTTATTTATGAAAGACAATCTATAAACAAAAAATAATCAAAATTAAAAGGGGTCAAGTCAAAACGTTGTTGAATCTTCGTGATATTGCTCTTGTAATAAAGTCCGAAGATGTTACAAAATATTATAGCCCATGTTGCTGTTGCCGTATACAAGGGTTTATGCACACAAACAAAACTTTTACGATGATTAAACATTGACAACCACCGATTGTAGAATCAAAACTTGAAAAGATGGTCATACAAATACTGCACTGCCGTGCTAAGCACAGAAGTGGTAACTTGTATTTTTGACATCTCGAGATATTAACAATTTTTAATTTTCACAGTCAAAACTATATTTATAGTCAAACAAATTTCAAATTTGGTTTGAATCAGGGAGATAGAAGGTTATATTATTTGTTAATGTTAATAAAATATTAATTACTGGATAATTTAATAGTAAATTTGATATTTTGAAAGAAGATACGGCATATTTAATAGAGTAATTTTTGAATGAAAAAATTAATTAAATGGTTTAATTATATGATAAAAATGTCCATTGACTGTTATTATATCATCTTAGATTCATAGCTCATTTTTGACCAAAAAGCAAGTTACCACCGTTGTGCTTAGCACGGCAGTGTATGATCCATGTAAAGTGGATCTAAAACAATATCGAATTCGAAGGAAATTCGAAATCACCAAACTCTTTAGAATATGCGTTGTAATCGGCTTCATTAAATATACAGTAATGGAACAAAATACATGGTTACACAAATGACAAAATTTCTCCATAGGATGTAAACGTTGAAGAGAAAAATAGATAGAGAAGGTTTAATTCATTATTTTTTTGGCCATTATTTTAATCAATGAGGTATTAACGCCATTTCAAAAGTTATCGTAAATTTTCTGTCAAATTTTAACAAATAACATAAATTAATCTAAATAAATTAGTTGTCAATTTTTTAAAAACGGTATTATACATATATCGTGCTTACAAAATATCGTGATTCTGTTGTTATTAGTAGTTTGGTTAGAAAAAAATATTTCATTAATCCGTAATAAAATTTAATAGAGATTTATTAGTGAAAGTAAGAAAAAATTATTGTAAGACAAGCCAAATGAGCTTACCGGCTGAAACAATAAAGCAATTAAAACCTTGAGAAATATCAGAATAAACTGAAAACCAAGTCTTTACACAAATAAAACTTTAGTTCATCATGTCATAAAAACCCCGAAGGTTTTGTATTTTCCTATTCTTGGAATTATATCCAATCTCAGAATTATAATAGAAAGATATCTCATTACAGCCTTAATCTTAAGTACATTTTAACAGTGTTTTGCTGTTATTTTTTACTTGTATTGCATTGCTGACGTGCCAAGCTATTGATAATATTAAAAACTACAATTACTAAAAATAAAATAGAAACAAACGGTTGCAGAATTTTATTAACACAAATTAAAATCAACGATTCCGCATTATAGCATCAAATCGTGCTCTAGAACCAAAAATAAGGAATTTCATATCATCAAATGGTTTTGAAATTGAAAAATCATTAGATCGAAATATCATATCACTGAAAATTCATTTCACTGAAAAGTCATTATATACATCGAAGCATCACATCACCGAAAATTTAATTCATAAAATCGAAAAATTATTTGATCGAAATTCGTAAAATAGAATAAAAAATCATATTATCGTAATATCATAAGATCGAAAATAATCGATATAATGATTTACATTCGTTCAAATTTTTTTATTACTAAATTTACGATTCCCGATCAGCCATTTTTAGAAATATAATATAAATCAATCTTATAATTAATATACACTGCAGATATCTGACATTTAGGCATAACTTATTTTTCAATTGAATGATTTTTCGATGTAATAAATTATTCATTACTTCGAATATTTTCGATGTTATGATATTTCGGCAATATGAATTTTTTATTCGATTTTATGAACTTCAATTATTTGATTTTTCGATGGTATGATATTTCCAGTACATCGAAAAAATTTCAATGCATAGATATTTCGATACAATGACTTTTCCACAGTGTGAACTTACGGTGTTATAATTTTCGATGTTGTGATTTTCGGTTGTTTGATTTTTCGATAGTATGATTTTTATTTTTTTATTGGTATTTTTTGAAGTAACGATTTTCGTTGGTATGATATTTCGATAACACGACCCGAAATCAATACTAAATTTCTTAAAGATTACATTGAAATATAAAAATTAAATTTAAGTTAATTAATGCGATTAATCTTTTTGCTGCATCTTGGATGGCAAATATTTGATATCATGAGCCTGACACTATTGAAAGAATCAGTCACTTTTAATTTTAACAGAACGCACGCCGAGCTAGATTTATCAGTCATTCTATTTGTGAAATTGTGCCTTATACAAATCCTCAAATCCAAAATAATGCCTTGCACGCATATGTGGAAGAAAAATTTGAATCTAGTCTTCGCTAGTGTATTTAAACAGTTAAAGGTTTCGGGAATGTTATGTCAGTATTTTCAATATTTCCTCTTTTCTTCTGTATTATTTTTGATTGTGCCCAATAATCGATCTTTTTCAATAATTTACAAAACATTTTTCAAATCTAGAAGCTTTTGTTTCCATGCGGAGCACGATTGAACATAAATCAGTTGCATTTCAGTTTCATCTAAATTCAGCCATATAAAAATTTTCAAATTAAGAATATCTGGTGATGTTGTATCTGAATTTAAAATAAATTTTGAGGTTTCTACAAATTATCTGATTTAAGAAAATCTTGAGGGAAATTCTTCAATACCTGACTGAACAACACTCCTGTGTTGATTTATCAGTTGCAGTTCGTGTTCAAGCACCCAAATTCTCACAAAAAATAATTATCTCACTTTCCTGTATTCGTATTATTATTATATAAGTGTTGTCTCCATGTTTTTTATTCTCTAGGGGTAAAATACGCTCACGGTAATCTGCGAACGTAAACGGTTCACCAGCAAATTTATAACGTACCCGCAAATTTTTCATACGTGCCATCTCTGGAACACGTGCCATAGGTTCACCACCCCTGCTTTAGGCTATTACTTTAGTAACAATAATTTTTTTTTTGTTATAAGAATTTCATTTTGTATAAAGAAACCGAATACAATTTAACTGACCTAGAAAATCAATATAGTTGTTGTTTTTTTTTTGAACATTTGTTCTTATTTACATAAAAAATTAGAAGTGTGGCTATAAACATTTTTTATTCAAATCATTGGACATGATAAATTAGAAATTTGGAAAAGAACAAAAGCTACAAAACAAAACAAATTAAAATGCTGTCTATAACTGGGTATTGAGTGTCGACTGTAGAATGCCGTAAAAGATATTAGCAAAACTGTTGAGATAACAAATAAAGGAATAAAGTTCTCTAATAAGCATCAAAACTTGCAACTGTAACAGTTTATGCAGTTTATCACAATTTATCAACATATATCACATATTTGTCAACAAATTTATATCAACATATATCACATATATCTCACAACATATTCACATATATCATACAATATCGTATTCCAATTTAACAAATTTTTGATATATTGCGCGGCATTTAAATTTTACAAAATCGAAAGTCATTTTAACGAAGAAAGATGTACAGTGATTTTTTAAGTTTATATATAAAGAATTTAGTTGAAAATTAAAAATTATTGGGTTACAAAAAATGTTGAAATTTATGACTTTTTGTTTAAATGCAATGGACGGATTTAGATCTAAGCTTTTGGCCGGACTTTTATCTAGCTTTTGGCTGGACAATCCCGATTTTTTACAATGTCCCGCGTTCCGCGACCTTTTAAAAAATTCGCCATTTTTGTAAAGAATCATGTTGGGGAACGTAGGAATAACGGGAAGGAATATGTATACGGTTTTAGCAAAAATCACAATAGAGAACAATGGTCAAAAACATTTCACCATTTTAAAATAAACCATGTTCCATACCAGAATATAATGCCGAAATCTTGCTTAAAAGTTACTCTAAGTCAGTGGCGTCATTTCACAAAAATCTTGGGGGGGGCGAGAATTTAAATCACATAAAAAATTTTTTTTCGTAAAACATAACATACACGTTTTTATACACACATATATTTAAAAGCATTTAAATGCATACATTGGTTACTCTGCTAGTCTTCTGGTGTTGTTTCATCGAAGCGAATGCCGCAAAGTTCTGCAAAATCCCTTCATTTGTTAAAAATAATTTTAAATTTAGTATAATCTCTGCATTGTTTAAGCATCAAGATAGTAGTTTTAATTAAAGCGCTTGTGCTAGAAATTATTATATCTTTGCTTTGTAACTGTTCAGAGAGTGAATTTGTAAACGACAGCAGATCGTGCAGCATAGAAAAAAAGGATGGTTTTTCTATACGATTTTTTAGATCTCGGGCATCCTGGGATTTAAAGTTTATGAGTCACATAGTCCCAGGAAAAATAAAACACCACGGGATTGCAATCCCTACGTGACTCCTCTTATGTCGAATCGTTTTTTTGTTTGTTTGTTTGTTTGTTTTCCTTTATTTGTCTCAGAGAGAAAGAGTTATGTCTACCCTAAACTGACCAGAGCCAAATCGTTAAAATGTGGGACAAAATGCAAACATTCTACCAAATACTAACTAATTAGAATTTATATTGCGAGAAAGTGGAACGGTGAAAACGTGCTAACTAGATTGTGCATAAATTTACTATCCAATGCTTTCCTTTACTATTTGTTTACTATTTAATACTTCAAAAAATTCTTTTATTTTAATTGGACATTCAACCGTTAGGAAATGTGATTGCAGTGGTTCGTATATTTTCTAAATTCTTTCTAGTGCTGGCATTACCGCCAGACAGCGAGTTTCACTGTATCCAATAAGTTGGTTATGTTCGACATTACTTTTGCCGCAGAACTCCTTCAACGTCTCCAGTAAAGACAGTAAAATATCCAAATTTTTTTAACCCTGCCATTTAAATCAGCAGCATTTCTTATTGCATTATTTAGAATATGGGCTGCAAATCCAATACCCAATACACTGTGGTTCAAATTCGAGTTTAGCTTGTTTTTTAATTTTCACCCCTTGACGTGACACCACTAAAATTGGTGTTCGTGTTATCAGCGCAAATTGCAACAAAATAACAACAAAACTTGTTTAAGCTACTGGAGCTGGCGGCTTATAGCAACGCTTTTTTATGTTTATCTGTATCTATATGTCTTTTAATATCATAATGTCCACTGTTAATTTTCAAATTCACTCCGACTGGTAATACACTAAACTTTTGCGTCGTTATATTTTGATTTTTTTTATAAAAGGATAGTCCAATTCAATATCGTATAAGAATTTACGTAAACGTTTTCTATCCGTCTTGATTTGCAGGAGAACTTTTTAAATATAATTTTAAAAATTAGTATAAATTTACCTTTTATAGTAGCTTACAACTTTTGTTACACAAGTAAAGACTGTAAAACAATTGAAACAATTTATTTTAATTTTACTAAATAATTAATATCTTTTCTTTATTCTGTAAGTATAAGAGGTATACAGTATACCTCTCGTTCTATCTTTTGGAAATCTATACAATTTATCAAGTTTTTATGCTGTTTACTTTGTTTGTTCTTTATTGAGAAAAAAAATTATATATCAGAAAATAATAATTTTTTTTTTGAGCTTCCTAGTTAAAGTGTGTTTTAAACAGGGTTTGAAACGCTACTTATAACACTCTTTTACTGTGTCCTTTCAGTGCGTAGCTTAAAAAAATATAACACTCCCACATTTTTTTTTTTTTTTTTTTTTTTTTTTTTTTTTTTTTTTTTTTTTTTTTTTTACGGCGTTCATGCTCCATGTAGGAGCGTTGCCAGGCTAATCAGCTTCGAATATTCACCACGGTCATTCGCAACAGCGACATAATTACCATGACAGCCGATTTTTTTAAGGTCGTTTATTACGTCAGTCTCCCATTGTAGTCGTGGTCTACCTCGCGGTCGCCCACTCCCTGGGGTACTAACGTACATTTTTCTAATCATTCCAGACTGTGAATCGGCTCGTAGAACATGCCCAAACCAAGCAATCCTATTAGAACGGATACAACCTATTATATCAGGACCCTCAAGAAGGTCTCTGATCTCAAAGTTATACCGGGTTCTATACTCTCCATCGTCTGTCTTAAGTGGACCAAAAATGTAGCGTAGGATCTTACGCTCAAATACAGATAAATGCGATTCGTCATTTTGTGTAAGGGTCCACGTTTGTGACCCATACATCACAACCGGTCTAATCAATGTCTTGTATAACTTGAGCTTGGTGTTAGTTGATACATACGGAGATCCAAGGAGAGGTTTGATTGAGTAGAAAGTTCGATTACCTGCAGCGATTCGAGCTTTTATATCTGTAAGTATGCTGTTGTTTGAGTCAAGCATTGATCCCAAATATTTAAAAGATTCAACTCCCTCAATTCGTTCATCGCCGCACATCAAATCTTTCTTCTCAGACTCTCTTGAAGCATTCATATGTTTGGTTTTATTGTAGTTAATTTGCAGACCAATTTTTCTAGCTCCACTCTCAAGCGACTTAAAAGTCTCACTCATAACAGCTTCACTTCGGCCGAGGATGACAACATCATCAGCGTATGCAATCATCTGTACTGAGTTTATTGACAAGATATTCCCAGGTAACAATTTCGCCTAAATTTTTTAAATTATTCCAACTTAACTTGAGAAAGCATTGTGTAAGACCATATTATTCAAGCTTTACCTATAAAAAGCTTGTAAAATACTAGATTCACTAAGTTTCTTATATAATTCCTTAAATAAAGCTTAATTCAATAATAAATATTTAGGGCATATTCAAGCAAATGTTACTCAAGTATAATACCTTTTATAAGGTTTTATTCACATATAACTTTTAAGGTAGTATTCAAGATGTTTTTACTCAAGAATTCTATCCCTTATATAAACATTTATTAAAGTACAACTTTTAGGAAGAATCCAAGAAGATTCTTACCCAAGGAAAGTTCCTTGTATACGACTTTATTTATGTATAATAATTTTAGTAGTATTCAAGAAAATTGTTACTCAAGTAATATTTCTTATATACGGCTGTTTTCAATGAATATTAAAAGATTTACAACAAATCGATCTGTCAATATTTTTGACAGTTCGTTGTTTAATTTTGCGATTGTGTGTTTTTTTATTAAATCACTTATCGATGTGTTTAAAAAGTTAACAAACCTTTAAGAACTTTAACAAACTATTATTGATTAATACAAAAGATTATTTCAAAATAGTAGAGATATTTTCGTCAATGGAAATTTGCAATTGCCATTATTCCGCAACCATTTAATCAAACGTTTCTGATGATGGTTTATATATTGACTGAGATTTACCATTTCTGATGATGGTTTATATAATGATTTGAGTTGGTCAACAAATAAATATACTGATGATAATTTGTCATACAATTCGTTTTTGTATTAAATGTATGTAATCGCCATATTGTGCGCAATTTGCTTGGGAAAAAAATTATAGCAAAACTTGCAACAGATTGCAACTGACTTATGGAAAATATAACGTAGAACGTTTATTTAATATTATCATTTAACATTTATTTATTAACCAGCCAAATTGTGCAACTGAGCGTAATGCCAACCACAGCATACTATACCCATTAGGAGGCTTGAGTAATGCTTTTATTCTGTATTGATTAACGTTTTATTCCTGTCGTGGAAATTGATTTAATGAACGAGTGCGTAAGGGTAAACGATGAGGAAGTCGTTATCGGACCTGTGTTCGATTCCTGCCAGGCACGTTTTTATTTATGAATTTTATTTTCCTTTTCCTTTTTTTTATTTTATTTTTATTCTTTAATCATTTTTAATCGTACAATTGAATGGAAACACATGCGTAGATATCGTATATGAATACGCAAAATTATTTTCATTTCGAGATTGTCCTCAATCATAACCAATATTATTTTTAACAAAAAACCATATATTCTCATTTTAGGAAACCATTAGTACACTTTTATATGTATTAAGAAAAATTAATCCATAGTCGTGGTAGTGGTCCAAAACTTGAAATGTGTACAAATAATTTGTTAAACAATAGTGATTAAGTTTCAATTTCCTTTATGACAGCTGCTAAATAGAGAAGTGGATAGCGTACGGTCCTGGAGAATCAAAGGTTATGAGTTCGATCCCCGCTACAGGCGTTTGTAAATATGCGAAATGTGTAAAATGTATTGTAATTTCCGATAAAAGATTAACTCAATAGCAGCAATATACAAAAAAAAAGAGTTTAATGCGCCAATTAGCCAAAATAACTAAAGGAAAGAATCACCAATTTTTTTTCAATGGCATCGCTTCTTGAATAGGCACTGAGTAATTTTCTTGAGTAAAGATTTACTCAAGCACTTTATTCAAGTAATTTTGACAGTATTTGAATAAGCCTTTGATAACAACTTTTGTACAACTTTATTCAAACACTTATATAAAACATGTATAAAGCATTATATATGTCTTCTTGAATAAAGAATATTTTTTCATACGCCTTTTCTCCTTGAGTAGAGCTTGTATAAAACTTTTCTCATGCATAGTTCAAGAATTTTAAATTTCCCCTTCCATTTTAAATTCCTCTTTTAAAGCTTTACTCAATGATTACCTAGGTTAAATTGTTACCTGGGATTGTTGTTAGTCGGCAGTTTCTTTTGACGGCACACATATTCCAAGGCTAAATTAAAAAGTATAGGAGAGATAGCATCACCTTGTCTTAACCCGGAGTCAACTTTAAAAAACCTTGATATTTCGTTCTCTACTCGCACACAGCATTGAGAGTTCTGTACTGTCATTTTGCATAGTGATACCAGTTTACCAGGAATTCCCATTGACACCAGAGCAGACCATAGAGTCTCTCGTTCGAGAGAGTCGTAGGCCTGTCTGAAATCAATGAAGAGTTGGTGCACTGGTATGTTGAACTCTCGGCACTTTTCCAAAATCATCCTTATCGAGAAAAGTGCATCGGTGGTACCTCGGCCCCGCCGGAAGCCACACTGATATTCTCCAAACAGTTGTTCAGCAAAAGGATTGATTTTGGATAGCAAAATGTAAGAAAAGATCTTATATGCTGTGCAGAGTAGAGCGATTCCTCTGTAGTTTGCACATTGTAGGCGATTACCTTTTTTATGGATTGGTATCAGCATAGCTGTGTTCCAGTCCTGTGGCATGGCTTCAGTCCTCCATATCATTTGAACAAGTTCAAACAATCTTAAGGATAGAGTTTCACCACCATGTACAATCATTTCGGATGTTATATCGTCGATACCAGGTGCTTTATTGCATTTTAATTTTGACAGCGCCGCATCGAATTCCTCTTTGGTGGGTTCGTCTACATGTACCTTTGACGCACGAATAAGCTTTGCTCGTCGCCCGACTTGTTGCTGGTCACTTAAGTTGAGAAGATTCTCAAAATAAGTGGCCCAAGTGTCTAAAATATTTTTAAGGTCTACTTGTAGCTCCCCATCTTCGTTTTGAATAGCAGTCGATCTAGTTTGAGGGCCCTTCTTTAAGGTTTTAACCTGTTGAAAGAAGTTACGCGATTGATGTTCCTTATTGAAACTTTCAATCTCCTCACACTTTCTCTTCCACCATTCTCTCTTCGTTCGTCTACATAACTTTGTAACGGCTTGTCTTGCCAGTTTATAGTTCTCCTTCGTGGACCTGGTGTTGCGTCCTTGCAGACATTTCAGATAGCAATCTCTTTTGTATTGAATAGCGTCAAGACATGCTTGATCCATCCATGGCTTCTGGGAGTGGTTTTGTGGTCGTCCAAGTATTCCCTCAGCAGCGCTTAAAACAGCATCTTTGAGCAAATACCATGATTTATCGACGTCTCCATTAATGGTTTCTGATTTCTCTAATGTTTCGGCAATATGGTTTTGATATTTCTCTTCTGTTTCTGCATTCTTTAGTGATGAGATGTTAAATCGTTTCCGTTGATTGAATTTCGGAATGCTTGGGTTTGGGAAGTGGAACCTTATTTTAGCACATACAAGAAAGTGGTCACTTCCAATGTATGCACCTCTAAAGGATCGCACATCCAGAACACTCGAAAAGAAACGTGCTGTAACTAGCACGTGATCAATTTGATTTCGAGTGTTTCCATTCGGTGAGACCCATGTCTGCTTATGAATCGATCGGTGCGGAAAGAAAGTACTGGCAATTCTCAAATTATTTGATAATGCAAACTCAGTCATTCTCTCACCATTCTCCCACATACAGGAGTGAAAATAATAAAATATCATTCTTGCTACTAAATTGAAATAAATATTTTCTTTCAAATACTCAAAACTTTTACTTTTGCGTCAAATTTGATGCTTTTCAACGTGAAATGCTTGATTCGTTCAATTATTCATGCATTGTTAGAAAAATGAATATAAAGGATGACGTAGAGTGATTAATTTTCTCCTTTTATAAATCGAATGAAAGAACTGGAAAATGTAATCTGCTCCAAAGGAGTAAAATCGAAAAAACAAAAATTTTACTCTTAAGGGTAAGAACGATATTCAAATTATGAACATTTTAATTTTGAATATTATTTCAAAGGATTGAAATGAGTGCTCGAATAAAGACTCGTAAACTCTGGTTTAAAAATTTAAATTTTTATGAATTTATACGCAAAACTGCATCTTTTTAAGTAAAATATTTTGTATTTTATTTTCCATAATAATATTGCACTGAATTGTTCTCTCAATATGGTTAAATCAACATATACAGAACATTATACAAACTGCAAGAAAAAACTGTGAAGCCATTGCTCTGACTAAGATGCAAACTATACGTAGGTAGATGATTATTTCGATAATGCGGGCAAATGTGGTGGAAATATTTGTTTCGTGGGACGCTTCGTGGGACATATTTCTCCGTGGTACAACGCAATAAAATGTGTGACATTTCCACGCAGCGTGGGACGTCTGGTCCGCTTACTACCCATAAACGTGCGTAAATTTTTCATTTGATTCAAAATTGTACAATTATTGCGAGCTTCTTTTAAATCTATAAGAAAAACCTACCACAAAAAAATAATATTTTCTCCCTCCCTGTGACTGCATAAAAAAAATGAACAAAGATTGACGTTTAGGATACGTTTTGGATTTTATTATAACCAACCAAACATATAATTTTTGCTATTTTATGAATTAAAAATTCATAAAATGAATTTGACAGCAAGTTTTCATAACATACTTTGAAAATATTTACATAACTTAAATATTTGTTCGTGTCGTTAGAAAATATTGCTTGTCCATTATAAAACATTCACTATCATAAAATCACTGGAAATAACCCAATAAATTTAAATTACTCCCGTAATTATTTTCATTCATTTTATAAAAATTAGCACAACTATCAAGAAAACTTTTGATATGTTATAGGATTTTACATTTTAGAATTGTTTTTAATTTATTGTTTTTAAAAAAGTCTTGTAAGGTTTGTACAAACTGATATATAGATAAAAAACAAGGCCAAACAGTCAGGGTTCTCCAAATAAGTGGGGTATAATTAGGTTGTGTTCTCCTGCATGTACTTACTTTTAAGTTTATATAAATTACCAATGGCCAATAACAATTGAAATTTGAATGTTAAATACTGCACTATGAACTCTCGAGGAACGCTATACTAATGAAATCGTGGCTCAGACGTGGCTCAGACACGAATATCTTATAAACAAAACACAATCGTTCTTCTAAAAGCGGTGATGCCGCGCACCTTATAGTACGATAGAATTTTGTCACAATACGCACCCACGGCGTTTTTGGAAGAACGATCGTGTTTTGTTTATAAAACTGATTTCATCAGAAGATTAGAAGCAATAGACCGCCTTTCGTATCGGTGGCGCTCTAGTCCTTGATACAAAGAACGATAATGGTTTGAATATTGCGGTGAGCTGTACTTTAGTCGGGCCAAAATAATATGTAACGTAATAGTTATATTATCAGATATATTTCAATTAATAGTATGCGATAAAATTGGTATATTAGTTAAGTAAATCTTCTAAAAATTAGACGCATTTACATAATAACAGTGCATTGAAATTTTTATAGTGTATAATTCTATCACGATTGGATGGTTTTATTGAATCGATGTATTGATAGTATCAGATCCTTGGGGGGGGCCAATGCCCCCCCCCCAGCCCTACCCAATTGACGCCCCTGCTCTAAGTTTGAATCTCCAGAAAACGTTCGGATCACCCTGTTCGCTGCAAACTAAACACTTTAAAATGTTTCTAATAGTACAGCTATTTTTTTTTTATCTATCTATACTACTTATATTCCAAGTATGAAGTCGATCAAAAATGGTCCGGTTCAAACATCGAATTTTTGGCTCGTCCAGAACCAATTTCATCTGTTTTTTTTTTTTCATCTTTCTTTTTTCTTTTTTCTTTCATATTTTTATTTATTATTTATTTATTATTTATTATATTATTATATTCATGTTACAATACTATTTTTGCGTTTCATGAAATGTTTTTTGCTACATATAGAAAATTTTTAATCAAGAACCTCGCTCCCTTGTGTCCCGCTTTACCAATATTAAAATCTTGTCATCATAATTTTGGGTAACGTCATACCGTCAGTGAAGTCTCTGTCTACTTTGACGAAAAACGCTGATTTGATCATTAGTTGTAATATTTACCTATTTACGCTTAAAGCCAAAAAATCTCACTCTGCAAAGAGTGGGGTGATTTCGTGATATAGTCGAATCCGATACAGATTTCCAAAAACTTTTCATGATTTATCGTTGAAGAACTCGTTTAATATATTTAAACAAGCTCTCCAACGATACATGATATATGTGTAGTATGTGAGACATGCAAATGGCAACATTCGTTTGTTAAATTCATTTGTAATGGCAAAAAGTATACGTAACTCGAGTAAATAGATAGACTCTTTAATAGATGCAGAAAATATTTCATTTCTTCACATTTATAAGTCCTATATTCTTCCTTGCGGGGGATTGTCGCATATGATGCTTGTCACAAAGTGATCAATATACGTCCTCCTTGGTGACCCCCGATAACTGAAATTTATTTCAAGATAATGTCAAGACTTATTTCAAACTGGGTTTGGCTTGAGGTCAAAACCCTCATCTCGGCAACATAATCGTTAAGCATACTAAATAAAGAAGAATAACAGACCAGCAGCCAAATTCTGTAACTGTGAAGCGGTGAAGTGATAAAAATTTCTTCGTTTATTTTCATTAAAAAACTTATCACTTCACCGCTTCACAATTACAGAATTTGGCTGCAGGAAACTAAAATAGAGTTTTACCTAAACGCTTAAAAAAGACACACTACTATATCAGAACGTGCGCGTCCTGAGCGCTCCTGATGCTCTCAAGAATTTAGAAATAGAGGCTGAGAAGAGTGGAACTTTTTCTCTACAAGAAATTAGACATCCAATAATCGGAAAACCAAATCTATCCAGTCACTCTTTATGCTGTAGTGATCATCCTTCTCGAAGAAAATTTGGTACATCTTTTCTTGTTGGTACATGTAGCTCCTTCTGGTGTGTAGAACTAACAATTTCTCTCTCATTGCACTGTATGTACCCACTGAAGCTAAGGCCGTCGATGAGAAGGACACTTTCTACATAGCAATGGCAGGGGTTATGAAATCAAAACCAACATGCGGCTTCATTGTGGTTCTTTGGGTATTTATTGGGCAAACTAGTACAGATATTTCTAATGAAAATGTGGTGGGTCCCAACAACCTGCATTTCAATTCGAATGATAATAGCGAGAGATTGTATTATAGCTGAGTTTGCATTATGAAATAATTTAGAAATTACCTGCAGTTTATTCTTTTTGCACCGATCGATTCATAAGCAGACTGTGGTCTCACCAAATGGAAACCCTCGAAATCAAATTGATCACGTGCTAGTAACAAGTAACAGCACGTTTCTTTTCGAACGTTGTATCATACATTGGGATACTTAATAGTATCATATATTGGAAATGACCACATACTTTCTTGCATGTGCTAAGAAGAGGATCTACTTTCTAAACGCTAGGCACTCAAAAATGTAATCAACGGTAACGATTCAACATCTCGTCTCTAAAGAATGCCGAAAATTCTTGTAGTCAAGCTTGTTAAAAGGATTTAGAAGACTGAAACTACAGAATTGGAATTCATTTATGCTGATACCATATCCAAAATATAATTGCCTATACTATGTGCAAACTGCAATAAAATCGCTATCCTCTGCACAGCATATAAGTTGCTTCATACCAAGTGTCACACATTGAATAAAAGCAATCAATAATGACTATACGCTCGTGACTTAGAATGTTGACTATAATAGAAATATTACACATCCTATGAATTCACACAATTGTGCTGTCTAGAAATATAATGGAAATATTCCCAAAAATAATGTTAAAACATTTCCGATAAATAGGAGTCTAATGACAGTTGAGAATTCAACTTAAGCAAATAAAGTGATGGTGAAGTTTCATCTTCAAAATATCATCGCATTAGTGGCGAAGTGGATAGCGTGTCTGCCAAAGGGTTTAAACTCATTCTGGCACTGATGAGGTTATGAGTTCGAATCCCAACCGAAACACTTAAAAGAAAAAACAGAGTTTTTTCTGATTTATTTCCGGTATTGAATTGAAAAAATTCAAATTATTTCCTTAGTTACTTGAGTTTAATTGTTCACAATCCCGAATGTTTCATACATGTTTTTAACCAAAACCAATTACTTTATTTCAAGCAGGTCTTCAACTATCTCGAAGGGGAGACTCTGTTTGCTGCTCTAGTGTCAATAAGAACCCCTGGTAAACTGGTGTTACTATACAAAATAACAGTACAGAACTTTCATAGCTAGGTACGAGTAGAGAGCGAAGTATCAGAGATTTTTAAAAGTTGACTCCGGCTTAACACAAGTATAATCTGGTCTTGGAATAAATGTGCCGTGAAAAGAAACTATAGTTTCTATAACTATAGTAACGTATATAACTATCTAACTATCTATAACTAACTATCTGTTTATAACTATCTTTAACTATAGTATTGAGTACAGATGATCGCGTATGTACGTTGATGATGTTATCATTGGTCATAAACGTGGATCCATACACATATTGACGCATCACATTTATCTATATTTAAGCGCTACATTTTCAGTCCACTTAAAACAGATGGAGAATAGGACCTGAAATAAGTTTGAAAGCAGGCATTCTTGAGAATTCTTATATAATAGGTTGTAGCCACTCCAATAGGTTCTACGGTTCGGTTCGCAGTATTTAATGATTAAACAAAGGTACGTTAGTACCCCCAGGGAGAGGAAGACTACGGCCACAATGGGACATGGACGTAATGAACGACCACTAAAAATCACCAGTAATTATACTGCTGTTGCAAATGCCAGATGTAAATATTTGAGGTTAGTTAGTTTGGCAAATGCTCCTACATGGATAAATATTGTTACGTTTTTCCAACCTTTCTTCGAATTGGCCTTACTCACAATTCGATAAACGCAATTCCGAAATCTCTTCCGAGTTCGATCACTGATTAATAAGCACAAACACCAGGTTTTATTAAGTATTCAACAACTTAATTGTTCCACAACAATTGGAAAACAATACAGCAAACAATATTCCTAGCTAGAATATTCATTTTAACAGCTTCAAAAACTCCAACGGTTGATAGTAGAAATTTCCAGTAATACAACGTTTAAAATAATACACAAATTATTTCTACTTAATAACACTTTAAACTTTATTCACAAAAAATAATTTAAAAATCACTTTTATAATTATAACTTCACTATCGCAGGTTTAAAATAACACTAATTCTTTTCTACAAAAGGCAATTGCTTATATACATTCTGCTTAATCTCTAGAAAATTCGAGGTCAATTTTTAGAAACCTTGAGAAAATCTCGATTATTTTACGTTACGTTGATTTGATTCATAAAATCATTCGATTTTATTCATTGTTGACCCAAGTTCTAAGAAGTACAACAACAATACTATTCATTTCATTATTTTGTTGTAGTATTTTGTTGATTTCATTTTCCTGGAAGTGACCGTAATCGTCTTGATTTTTCTGTAATCGTCTAGATTTGTAATAATCGTAACAATATAAATATTCCTTCTTGTATATAGAGTATTATTGTCAGCTTATCTACGGACTGCATTTTTAGTAGAGTGGCCGCGGCAGACGTTTATTGAACAATCTCCTACTTTAAATCGATGCATTTTTATAGCTTATATTTATACCTTTTTTGAAGTGTGATTAATCATCCCACATATAGAGTAATATGAAGACTCGTTTCTTCGAGCAAGCAATAGCGTGTCATCATCAAGGAATACTCCGTAATTAAGATTGATGTTGTTGCCGTTGACTGAATACAGAATAGACAGAATGGACAAAAAGTTTAACAACTATAACAGTAAATTGTCGTGATAGACTTCTTAGTACGATTTTTTGTTCTTAGTACGATTTTGAGTTATGTCGTTTGGTAACTAGTTCTTTCTAGCTTTGGGACCTTCAGCTAATCAAGATTAAGCTAGTGAGTTCAAAGTAATGATCTTTTAGATTCCTTTAGACATTATTCTAAGCAGTGTTGCCAGATCGCGGGATTTTTTCCCGTTTGCGGGATATTTCATATAAAACGGGAAAGCGGGCAAAAACTTGGAAAGTGCGGGATTTTTCATATTTAATAGTAGAAGCGTTTTAAATTAAAACTTATTTTGAAATGGTTGCACCAACCAATTTTTTACCAGGTTTCAGAAAGATGTCGATCACCCGATAATTTTACTTAAATGCATCGGCTTGAGTATTGTCGAATTCGCGATGGAATTTAGCCTTCTGATGTTAAAATATCATAATATCAGCCTTCTGATGTTCGAAAACCCCAAAGCATCACCATGTTATCTGAATTTCAGGAATATTTTGACCCTGTGAAACGAAAAATAAAATCACCTGGAACTACAAGTTGGCTCTCAATGCATCCATGCATTTTAAACATATTAAACAAATTGGGATGTTTGGCATCACTATTTTATTTCTTAGCAGTTTTGAAAAAGAGCTGTTACAATTTTAAAATTGTTTGAAAATCACGAAATCCAGACATATTTACTTCTTTTAAAAAATTTCCATAGATTTAATGCTCCATTTTATAGCAATACTATCTTATTCCACAAGTTGTATAAAAAGTCGACAATAATAATTTATTGTGTAAGTGTTTAATGCAATATTTGGTTTTATTTTAATATTTTATTTTTACAAGTTTACAATGTAAGCAAGACACGAGCGAGCATTACAAATTTTTGAGAGAATAAAATTCATTAAACACGAACCAAATACAACATTTTATCCTTCCGATAGAGTAACATTTATTAATTTAAATTGAATTATTTGAAAATTTATTGATAAAACAAGTAAAACGAATAAAGAAAAACAATGAATTTTATTATATTTTTTTGAATAATTAATTTCAAATAATTAAATAAATTTGATTCAATTCCGATATCTATTTAATTGTTTGGTTTTTTGAAAATAAAAAGACCTACAATGAAATACATCAAATTTCCTACACGCGAAACATTGACGGAATTGCGACTACTATCAATTGTGATTCTAAATGAATGAAAAATAAAATAATTATATCATTGCACTACATCGTTGAAAGAAAATATTCGAAAAATATACACAAAAATATATAATTCAAAATTCTTATATAAAAACCGAATGCTATTGACAACGTTAGATCCTAAACATGATGCTTTGAGATGCTTCTAGTTACAAAATGATAGGAAGTAAATAGTAATGATATAGTAGTCGCAATTCCGTCAATGTTTCGCGTGTAGGATTAGCGTCCCACGCTTTTCTTTAACGAATGTGTCAGATTTTCTCGATTTTGAATTTTTTGGAAAATCTATTCGAGTTTTGGAATCATTTTTATTTTTGAACTTTTTAGAAAATTTATTTGAGTTTTGGAATTATTTTAATTTTTTGCTTTTTAGTAATTTTTTTACAGTATGCATAACAATGAAGTAGCGTTTTTTAAAAAAATTTTTTTTTCAAATATTTCAAGTTTTTTTGAATATTTTTTTTTATTTTTTTTATAAAATGCAATCAAATTTTTATAAATTACAATCAAATTTATTTCAGGATTCAATACAATCAAATAAATTGTTTTATTGTGTTCCGCCACATTCGCGGTACAAAAGAAACGGAAAAAATCGTTTTTTTTTTCGATATGTCAACGGGAACTTCATTTTTGAAAATCCGGCATCACTTCCTAAGGCATTATTATTAAACGTTTTTTAATTTTAGAAAATGCAACTGACGTAGTAAGTCGAGAATGTCAGTCAACCAGAAAATCTCAGTCTTACAAGAAAATTGTACTGCCACGAAGATCAAAAAGTCAATAAAATTTAAAACAATTGTTCTAAAATAATTATAGTTCAGTCAAGTTACGTAAATAACACAGTATACAGTATTCAGCACGAAGATCGACTCGATTTAAAAAAAGCATATAAACGCTAGATTATCAGATCAATTATTTGCCGTGTTAGACTTATGCCGTATTATTACTGCTATACGGTAATGTATCCGCTACCTGTAAGCAATGTTTGAAATTGTAACTTGCTTCTTCAACCCAAACATTAAATAAAATCTTAATTCCATTTCCTCAGCATGGATAAAAAATTGCATTATTGAATGAACTCGCCTTTCACTTTTCATTCATTTTATTTTAAATAACGATAAAAAATGCATGCAATCAAACTTTTTTCAAATTCGATGTAATCAACGAAATTTCAATAATCTTACTTTGACAATTCCACTTAAGTGCAGAACTGCAGAAAATATATATTATAATGCCCAAACATTTCTTTCAATAACAAAAAGTCATAAAATGTCATTAACATTGAAATAATTGTTAATGAATTTAGAATTACCATCACGTTTTCATCTATTTATCACAATGACTTGTCAGAATGGAATTGCGGACTTTCTATTGAAATTGAGAACAAGTACATATATAAAACTAATTTCATATAATTGCATCAAGAATTTGCTTAAAAAACGTAAATATATTTCAACTACCAACGCTAAAAGTTCTTTCAATTTTCAATCATAATGCAATACAATTAATAAAACCAATAATTGAAGCAACAGAAAAATAATTAACATCAAGTGAAATTGGTTTCATTCATAAAGGTCATGTTTATAAATTTATATATTAATTTTGGATGAGCTGCTTCACATAAAATTATATTCTTACATTTTTTACTCTAAAATTATAATTTAAAAAGAAAGTCAATAAAAAACTGTTAAACATAATTGTTGGAACTGCCGTATTGTATAAAGTGGCGTTTACGATTCTGTAACTAACGGTTTGATTCATTATTTGTTTTTATTTTTAATAAGTTTTTGTCTTTTTTTTCTCCCCAACAGCAATCAAATCAACACAAGATTTCTTACAAAATGAAGGATTTGACTGTAAAGGATATGTGGTTGATATATCCAATCGTGAACATGTTTATGAAACGGCGAAAAAAGTTAAAGATGAAATCGGATCAGTTGATATCGTTATAAATAATGCTGGAATTGTGTGTTGTCGAACATTTTTAGATATTCCAGATAAAGTTATTGAAAATACTTATGCTGTTAATATTTTATCACATTATTGGGTATGCATCATTTTATTCCAGCTATTACAAAATGACCATATTGGGTAACTAATAAGTAAATCATAAAAATTATGTTTCAGATCATAAAATCATTTCTTCCTGATATGATGGAAGCCGATAGTGGTCATATTGTCACCGTTGGATCATATACCGGTTTAATGGGTATTTATGGTTGCACAGATTATAGTGCAACAAAATTCGCTTGTGTTGGATTGCATGAAAGCTTATATTGTGAATTAAAAGTAAATATTTTTTTAAAAATTACAATAAAAATAATGTAACATTGTAACATATTATTTCCCAACACATTTTTAATGTTTAACATTACATTTATCAATTGACTTAAGAGAAATTTAAATAGAAAAATACTTTAAGCGTAACATAATTTCATGTTTTGTATTTATTTTTAGTCACATGGATATGATAATATAAATTTGTCACTTATCTGTCCATCATACATTAATACGGGAATGTTTAATGGTGTTAAACCAAGATTAATGCCTATGTTGGAGCCAAAATATGTTGCGGATCAAATAGTTAATGCTGTTAGAAAAAATATTGTGTTATTAACTCTACCGGATAGCATTAGATTTATTCTTCCAATTAAAAGGTAAATTAGATTAAGTTTTACATATATCGTATATAAAAAACCGTATGTAATGCATAAAGAAAATACACTAACAGACGGTGTATTATTTGTTTATTAAATAACAAATAGTCATAATTTTACAATCAACTATGTATTATATTATGTTGTATGTAGAAATCATAATATCACAAAAATGTGTGAACAGTTTCGGTTTTTATGTTATTTGGGATAACATAAACTTGAAATAGTAATTTTAGTGAATTTAATTTAATTTATTATTTTAGTTTGTTCCCATCGAAAATGGCATGGGAGTTGATGAATCGTATAATTAAAGGACCACAATCGATGATGACATTCCGTGGTCGTGGACGGGTTGCAGCAGGTTAACTCAAACATGTTATTCTAATTTTATTGAACAATCATTTTAAACTAAATGTAAATAGATTAATTTAGATATAACGGTTCTAGAATATAACAATAAATTAATTATAATATGTAATAAATATTATTTTGTCTTTTTATTTCGAGTTAAATGAAAATAAAATAAAAACTGATCTACAAAGCTGTGCTCGAATTGTTTTATATCAAAATTGCGACGACTAAAACTGAATGCAGCCAAATTTTAATTAGAATCCTCATTTTATTTATTGACGAATTTATAACTAACATTAAGAAATAAGATTACTACTATGTTTTGCATACTTTGTAATTTATATGATACTTCACCTAGTCTACTGTTTCCTACAAGTGCCATTTCAGTCTAGGATGTAGTCGGTGTTCAAGCTTATATGAATGGTCTATGTTGCTACAAGTTTTTAAGAGAAAAACGAATGAGAGGGAGGGAAAGATAAAACTAGAGAGAGAGAGAGGGAGCGAGAGGGGGTGGGAGAAAGATGGGACAAGACCATTTTTTTTAAAGGCGTTGTTAAATGAGCACACACACACACCTATACTAGTCTTTTTAAACATTTTCTTTGTGGCACGTGCGACTTAGAAGTATATACAGAATCAAGCGGTATTTTTCAAAAGATTTTTGTTCGCGGCTCCTGGGATATTAACCGAAGACATGGATAGTATAATTCTAACTCCATAACAAACTATTCTAGGGTCTTGTCTCTTAAGACTTCTTAACAAGCTACTGTAAGACCCAGATAATATAACATAATTTTCAAATTTAAAACTGCTATAATAAGATATCAATAATAATATGTAAGTTCTTTGATATCAATAGTAATAAGTAAGTTCTATGACTATTGTCAGACGACACATTGTTTTTTTTGTAATAACCTAAGCATGTTGTTTTATATTAAATTGTTAAGTTCTAGAACAATGTTAAGTGAAGAAAGATATTTCACTAAAATAAATTAATAAAACGCTCGTGAAGGAATATTGTATTTTTATTGAAAGAAGAAGGATTTTAAAGATCAGAAGTGGGATAGTGGACGATTGGATATTGGGCGATAGGACATTGGATCATATTGGGCCATATCGATAGAAGGATAATATCGATATAGTGTGCCATAGTTGTATAAAGCTTCAACGAAAGAAAAATATTGAAAGTTTTATTAGAAGGAAAAAATTTCGAAAGTTATTTGAAGGAGAAAGTGAATGTTTTTTTAATTTGAAAGATATATTTAAAAAAAAATGTGCGCTGCTAAAGGAAAAGAATCAATGAACGTAGCGGAGCTGAAGGAGGAATTAGCGAGAAGGAATTTGAGTACTGAAGGTAAGAGAACAATATTAATAGAAAGATTGTTGTTGGATATAATAAGTCAACAACAAAACATAAATGCTGAAGAGAAAGTTATGAAGGAATGTGTTGAAAGTGAAACACAAAATATAGAAAGAGAGTTGGTAAATGAAACACGTGGTGGTGAAGTTCCAGGGCTTACTTCACAAAGTGGGAATGTCACGGATGAGGGGGAAGATAGAAGTTTGTCGTTATTGTCAGCGCCATATGGGTCGGCAAGACCAGAATATTCTAGATCTTATATACAAGCCTGGGAAGTAGAAAGATCAAATTTAGAGTGGGAAAGAAATCTGTTGGAAAGAGAAAGGAAAATGTATAACGCGAATGTTACACCGAAAGTTGGCCGTTCGTATATGTTAACGCCACGTGACGTGATAAATATCTTACCAGATTTTGACCCGTCAAACAAATTGAAATTGAAAGCTGATCAATGGATCAAGAAAGTTGAATCATTGAAGGAAGTGTATGAAATAGATGAAAGGTTGTTGATGTTGGCGATGGAGGAAAAAATGAAGGGTGCTGCAGAGTTATGGTATAATTCCATTTTCGATAAAAGTTTATCTTGGGAAAGATTTGTTAAAGAATTTAGAATGAATTTCAAAGATCGGCAAAGCGATGCAGATGTGTTTGAAACTTTACGAAGTAAATATCGAAGGAAGGATCAAACTTTATTAGATTATTACTACGAAATGCTGGCTATTGGAAAATATAAAGTTAGTGATGAGTCAATAATAAAGTATATAGTAACGGGGATGAACGAACCGGATTTGACAGCAACATTAAAAACTCAACGAATAGAAAGTTTAGAGGAATTGAAAGACCGGATGGATTGGTATGCAGCTGTAAGTAGTGTAAGAAAGAGTGAACGAGATCGTCAGAATGATACACAGCGAAGGTTAAAACCATTTCAACAGCTACAAAGTAGATATATTTCGGAAAGTCAACCAAGTACTAAACCAAGTACCAATTTTGAAACTCGTCGGAACCAATGCTACAACTGTTTTGAAATAGGGCATATATCAACTAATTGTAACAAACCCTTAAGAAAGCCGAAATGTACGAAGTGTTTGAAAATAGGTCATTCAGTGGAAAATTGCAGAGAGATTAATATTAATAATAATTCCAAAAGAACATACAGCATTAATTTACAACAAATAAAGGACAATAATACAATCGAAGTAGACGGAAATAGTAAATTTTGGGCGGATATCTTGTTAAATGGAAAGATGTCATATCAAGAGATATTCACCGATCCGGGAAGTAGTGTAAGTTTAATTAAAGAATGCATGCTAATTAAATATATTAATTTAGATTTTAATGATCTTTGTGAGCTAAAATTAAATCATATTGAAGGTGTTAATAAATCACCGATTAAAGTTCTAGGTACGATAAAGTCAGAAATAGTAATTAATAATAATATTTTTAAAGTAAATTTTTTAATAGTTCCAAATAGTACAGTGCATGATACTATTTTAGTTGGTCGAGATTTCTTAAATGAGAATAATATCAATAATATTAAAATTAATCGTAAAGTAGAATCACAAACAAATAACACATCAGATATTTCACAAAAGGAAAGTATGAATGATTCGGAATTTGATATGGATATGATGAATGAAGTTTTTAAGTGTGAATCTATTTTGAATGAAAATAAAACAGTTAGTCTAGATATAGGGGATAGTTACGAAACAAAATCCTACGAAGGTATTATTACTAAAAATTTCAATGAGTCTTATATTGAAAGAGTAAAACCGAAAGAACCGATAGTTAAATTTGAAGTTAGGATAAAATTGAAAGAGGATAAGACGTTTAATGTCAGTCCTAAACGATATAGTATGTTTGAAAGGACCGAGTTGAATAAAATTGTTCGTAATTTGATAGAAAGTAAGGTGTGTAGGGAAAGTCAATCGAATTACAGTAGTCGCGTAGTATTAACTAAAAAGAAAGATGGATCTTTTCGAATGTGCGTAAATTATAAACCTCTTAATCGTCTGGTAGAGCAAAATCACTTTCTTTTACCCGTGATTGAGGATATTATCGCAACTTTGAAAGATAGAAAGTATTTTTCATGTTTGGATCTAAAAAATGGATTTTACCACATCGATGTTGAGGAAGATTCAAAAAAGTATACATCGTTCGTAACAGAAGATGGGCAATATGAATTTAATAAATTACCATTTGGGTATAAAAATTCACCGTCGTTGTTTGCACGATATATAAATAAAGTTCTCTATGACTTGGTTAAATCAGGGAAGATTGTAGTTTTTATGGACGACATTTTAGTAGCTACAGAAAGCATAGAAGAACACAATTCAGTGTTGAAAGAATTATTTCAAGTTTTGTCGGATAATCTTATAACGTTACAGTTAAAGAAGTGTCACTTTTTAAAAACAAATATTGAATATTTAGGATACAGTTTATCACAAGATGAGATAAGTATTACAGACAAACACGTTGAGTCTATTAAGAATTATCCCATTCCAACGGATAATAAAAGTTTGCATAGATTTATAGGATTGGTTAGCTATTTTAGAAAATTCGTGAATGGATTTAATGAAATCGCTTCTCCACTGTATAAATTATTAAAGAAGGACAGTTTATTTGTTTTTGATGCAGAACACTATGATGCATTTGAAAGACTGAAAGAGGCATTAATCAGGAAACCAATATTAAGTATTTATTCTACGTCAGCAGAGACACAATTGCACACAGATGCTTCATCAGGGGGTTTTGGTAGCATCTTAATGCAGAAACAAGAAAGTGATGGGAAATTTCACCCAGTAATGTTTTTTAGTCGGAAGACAACTGAGGCTGAGTCTAAACTTCACAGTTTTGAACTAGAGACATTAGCGGTTGTTTACAGTTTGAAAAGGTTCAGAACGTACCTTTTTGGTTTGCATTTTACTATCATAACGGATTGCAATTCGCTCAAACAAACAATATCTCGTAGAGATATAAATCCGAAAATTGAAAGATGGGCGTTATATTTAGAGCAGTTTGACTATGAAATTGTTCACCGACCATCGGAAAGAATGCGTCACGTAGATGCATTAAGTCGCATGAATGTTTATATGATAGATGAAATGAGGAAAGATTATTTTTTGGAAAGGATTTATGTTAGTCAATTACAAGACGAGAATATACGAAAGATGAAAGACAAAGTGGTCCAATTACAATTGAAAGGTTACGAGATCAGAGATAGAATCTTGTATAGGGTAGATAAAAAACGGTTACAATTAGTCATTCCCGAAGCGATGGTTGAAAGTGTCATATATAAATACCACAATGACTTAGGACACTTTGGTATTGATAAGGTATGTAGTCTTATTAGGAAGAGTTTTTATTTCACTTATATGAAGGACAAAGTTAGTAATCATATAAAAAATTGTGTAACGTGTGTAATGTATAACCCCAAACCGTTGTCCATTGAAGCAGAGTTACATAACATAGAGAAGGTGAAGGTCCCATTTGATACAATACATGTGGATCATTTAGGTCCTTTAGAAAGAACCACGAAAGGAAAAAATATGTATATTTTGGCAGTGATAGATTCGTTTACCAAGTATATAAAGTTGCACGCAACCAAAACCACAAATACGAAGGAGGTAATCAAACATTTAAAAGGTTATATGTCAGTATATAGTACACCTGTTCGCCTAGTAAGCGATCGAGGTTCTGCGTTTAAGTCGAATGATTTTAAGAAATTCATTGGGAATTTTGGTATAAAGCACATAGCTATAGCAACGGCCTGTCCACAGGCAAACGGGCAGATAGAACGATATAATCGAACATTAGTTCCATTATTAGCAAAACTAGTTGAGAAATCGAAGGTTGAATGGGATGTTGCGTTAGGTCAAGCAGAATATATGTTGAATAATGTACCGAATGCGGCGGTGAAAGAAAGGCCCGCAAAATTATTATTCGGGGTGGTCCAGAAAAGTAAAATTCAGTCGAATTTAGTCGAATTTTTGGAAAGATTAAATATTGAGGACGCATCTAGCTTAGAGGAAATTCGAGAAAAGGCTAATAGTAATATACTTATGCAACAAGAGTATAATAAAAGATATCATGATGCGAAGTTAAGAAAGACAGTGGAATTTAGGGAAGGAGATTTAGTGGTTGTGAGAGATTTTCATACGCTAGGAGGAAATACTAAACTAGGCAATAAATTTCGAGGACCGTATGTGGTTAAAAAGAAATTAGATTTAGATAGGTATGTTATAGGAGATATTGAAGGATATCAAGTGACTGGGAGAAAGTTTGAAGGCATCTTTGATTCGCGAAATTTAAGACTTTATCTTAGTTTTAGGGATCATTGTGATTTAGAGGGGCAACATGAGGATGAAAGTTTTTATGGAAGTGTGGAATTCTTGGATGAAAGCTTTGAAAGTGAAAATGATGAAAATTAATATAAAATTTAGTTTAAAAAAAAAAAAAGTATTATATTGTTGTTCGGGAAAAAAAATCGTTTAATTGAAGTAAACAGATATTAATTTAAACCAATCAGGATATAAAAATAATTTGAATTTCAGTAGTTATGAAAAAAAGGAAATATTATTAAGTTAAGTTTTGTTATATATCGAGGCGATATAAAGTCAGGTTGGCCGAACTGTAAGACCCAGATAATATAACATAATTTTCAAATTTAAAACTGCTATAATAAGATATCAATAATAATATGTAAGTTCTTTGATATCAATAGTAATAAGTAAGTTCTATGACTATTGTCAGACGACACATTGTTTTTTTTGTAATAACCTAAGCATGTTGTTTTATATTAAATTGTTAAGTTCTAGAACAATGTTAAGTGAAGAAAGATATTTCACTAAAATAAATTAATAAAACGCTCGTGAAGGAATATTGTATTTTTATTGAAAGAAGAAGGATTTTAAACTACCATAGGCCAAAGTCGATAGAAAGACGTTTTAAATTTGTAAACGGTTTGGTCGAGTTACTTGGGTGTGGTTTAACCTATAAGTTTCCAGCATCGCACTGATTGCTGATATCGGTAGTCGAAAATGGATGAATTACTTGCAATCCTCTCGAATGTTGCTCCCTCATTATACTGCCTCGTATTATCCCGACTTCTTCGTGCAGATACTTTTATAGTTGCATATTGATCACATGTTTGACGACACCATTCAGCTATTGACATGCTCTTGGTTTTGTTAATTCTCAGATGACCAAGTCATTTAAATTTAAATTTCTGTGCTTGGCTTTGCTCTCTTGTAAATTTTATGTTTTATCATATTAGTTCTTCCGTTGTCTCCTAATGTGCAAAAGAAAATGAACGTCTAACGTTCCAACAATTGTTGTACTTTTTTCTTTTGTTATTTGGTTGTAAATTTGTGAAGAAGGTTTTATATTTTTTTCTTCTGCGTTTGAGTTTTTACTTTTTATTTTGTGTGTTGTTGTCAACGGACCACTACATATAATATTTTGCGTGAATCCACTTCTGTCAAATAGTTTTTGTTTGTTTTTCTATCTGAGAAACCGTTACTTCTTCCTGTAGAGAAGAAGAAAAGGAAAAAACTCTACCTCAAAAAATTAATTGTTTCTCCCTCCATGCGAGGTGTGTAAAAACAAAGATCAAAATAATACAGTTTGGTTTTTTTATAAGCTTCAGGCACTGGTCGCACAGAAAGTCGCCGTCGCTCTGGCCCAAATTAATCTTGGATGTACAACTGCTTCATCAAATCCTCCATCATCTCTCACTCCTGCTCCATCTACGTTGCTATTTACGGATACAAATTCTTCCTCAGCTCCACAATCAAGTAGTCCACCAAAAAATCCTACCGCTTCCGCTTCCTCTTTCACCTCAAGTGAGATAATGGCATTGACAAATCATGTCTCATTGCAGCTCAATGCCATTCAACAACAAAACCTCAATTGGCCTTCCCAGCCTGATCGATGTATAGATCCAAGGTTCGAAAAGACGTTCGCAATTAAAATTTCAATCGATTGAACCGTTCTCCCATGCGACCACGGTTCAAGTCGCGCGTTCAAATGCTTGATGGTATTTGCTACTACTATCATTACTTCAAGGGAGATGCAAAAAAATGCAACCCTGAGTGCAAACATTTTCCCAAGCACTTTTATTCCTCTGCTCCAACTTTCTCAAAAAAAAACGATTAGACTCTTTACATGTTGTTTTATATTCTGTATATAAATAAAAGACTTGATATTTAATAATTAACATGGGACATTCTTTATTTCACTTTATGATGATGGCGTCCATCGACGTGATGTGCGTTCGTTGTGTTAGAAAGAGAAAGTCGTTGAAGACGAAATATGTATCAAATATAGGGATGAACTACAGATTTTATATAATACAACATCTTCCCTTTTCTACATTTTAAATAAAAAACATAAAATTAATTCAATATAAAAAACTAAATTTTCAATCTTCTAGAAACTTAGGCATTCATGATATAATCCTGGAATTTTAATAGTTTTGTTTTAGTACGCTGAAGACGAAGACTGAGGACTGAGGACTTGCCAATCCATTCACATTTGCTTCCACAGCACTACCCACATCTGTATTTCCTCTAATAACATCACCTTCACTTTCAGCAGAAAAACTTACATTACCATCGTTTTTTTCATCCACATTTTCGGTTATAATCGGCCTTTCGACATATTCAGCATTATCGGATTCCATAAACTCTGCTTCAATTTCAGGATCAATCACTTCTTTACTTGCTGACATTTGTTCTTTTTCATATCCGATTACGTGCTCCCGATTACGACGATACGGTGTGCCATTAACTTCAACATTTAATGAACGATCATTCAATTTTTCAGCTACAATACCTGGAGTCCATTTAATAGAGCTTGATGGATTTAATCTAACCATAACTGGTTGACCAATAGACAATTCTGGCAATTTTCTGGTTTTCTTGTCATAGTTATGCTTAGAATCCTGTTTTCGTTTAACGATTCTCTCAGATATATTCTCCGCCAATTTTGGTTTTAAGTTATCTATTGTAGTTGTGTTTGCAACTTTGCTTGCAAACAACGTGTTTGTCTTGAGAAGATACGTTGATTTCGACTGTAACCAATTTTATTCCTATTGTTCAATAAACTTAACCAAAAATCACTTTTTTCTTCTTCAGATTTTGTCAACATATGTTTGGCTATTTTAACGGCTGATTCTGCTTTACCGTTTCCTTGCTGATGGTAAGGTGATGATGATACATGCTTAAATTCCCAATTGGCCGCAAATTTTTCGAACTTATGATTGTTAAAATTCTTAGGGTTATCACTGCAAACAATTTCTGGTACTCCGTGCCGTGCAAAATTTTGTTTACAAAGATCAATTATACATTTAGTACTTAAATTCTTCATCAAATCACATTCGAAGTGATCCGAAAAATGATCCGCCGTAATAAGAAAATTACATTTCGATCCACCATATTCAGATTCCAGTACATCCACTGAAACATATTGATATGGATATTCCGGTATCGGATGCGACATCATCGGTTGTTTTCTTTGAGTATAGGAAAACTTTAAACAAGTTTCACAATTTTGAACTCGATTTTGTACATGCTCAGTTATACCAAGCCAATAAACCGTATCCCTAGTAAGATTCAACGTGAATTCTATCCCGTTATGACTTTGATGTAAGCTGTCTACATATTCTTTTCTTAAATTAAATGGAACAATGATCCGGTGACCTTTGAATAGCAAACCATCTTGATATGTGATGTCATCTTTTAATTTGTACCAAACTTTAACAAAATATTCAACATCATTAACACGTGCTGGCCAACCCTTTTCAACGTAATATATAATTTTCTGCAAACCTACATCAGAGTTAGTTTCTCGTCTCAGCTAGGTAATTCGTTCGTCATTTATGGGCAACGTATCGGCAAGCTTTATTTCTTCTATGAACTTAAAGGCTTCTTCAATTTTTTTAATTTGAAAAATTTCAAATTTTTCCACTTCCTCAGAACATGATACTGGAGCTCTTGATAACGTATCCGGAATTACTAATTTTTTGCCTGGTTTGTACTCAATATTCAAATTATAACGTTGAAGCAACATGAGCATTACTTGAATCCTCTTGGATGCTGTCAAATCGGTTTCTTGAAAATCCCAATCAACGGCTTGTGATCTGTTTTAACCAATTGGAAATCCTAGCTTCTAACAATAAACTGATCAAATCTATGACATGCAAATAGAATCGCTAGAAGTTCCTTTTCTATTTGCGCATATTTCTTTTCTGTTTCAGTCAACACCCGAGAAGTAAAATAAACAGGTTTTTCATACTGAAGCAAACACACTCCTAATCCAAAACAGCTGCTGTCAGCTTCTATAACAACTGGTTTATTCATAGCAATATACTTCAGCAATGTGTACTCACCAATAATATTCTTCATACGATTGAAACAATTTTCTTCTTCTTCCGTCCATCGAAATTTCACGTTATCTTTATTCAATCTTCTAAGCACCTCATTTTCATCACTTAAATTTTTTATAAACTTCGACAGATAATTTACCATGCCCAAAAAACGTAACAAATCCTTTTTGTTTTCCGGACGAGGCATTGATGTTATAGCTCTTACTTTCGATGGATCTGGTTTCAAGCCTTCACTTGTGATTACATTACCATAAAATGTTACTTCTGACCGACAGAGCATCATCTTGTCTTTGTTTAATTTGAAGCCTTTTTCGTCCAGTCTACTTAACAGTTTTTCCAAATTTTTATTATGATCTGTAACAGCATCTTCATATGTTTCGCCCTTTCCAAAAACCAAAATATCATCAGCAATCACCTCTACATTTGTAAGACCATTCAAAATCTCATGTAACGTGTGTAATGTATAACCCCAAACCGTTGTCCATTGAAGCAGAGTTACATAACATAGAGAAGGTGAAGGTCCCATTTGATACAATACATGTGGATCATTTAGGTCCTTTAGAAAGAACCACGAAAGGAAAAAATATGTATATTTTGGCAGTGATAGATTCGTTTACCAAGTATATAAAGTTGCACGCAACCAAAACCACAAATACGAAGGAGGTAATCAAACATTTAAAAGGTTATATGTCAGTATATAGTACACCTGTTCGCCTAGTAAGCGATCGAGGTTCTGCGTTTAAGTCGAATGATTTTAAGAAATTCATTGGGAATTTTGGTATAAAGCACATAGCTATAGCAACGGCCTGTCCACAGGCAAACGGGCAGATAGAACGATATAATCGAACATTAGTTCCATTATTAGCAAAACTAGTTGAGAAATCGAAGGTTGAATGGGATGTTGCGTTAGGTCAAGCAGAATATATGTTGAATAATGTACCGAATGCGGCGGTGAAAGAAAGGCCCGCAAAATTATTATTCGGGGTGGTCCAGAAAAGTAAAATTCAGTCGAATTTAGTCGAATTTTTGGAAAGATTAAATATTGAGGACGCATCTAGCTTAGAGGAAATTCGAGAAAAGGCTAATAGTAATATACTTATGCAACAAGAGTATAATAAAAGATATCATGATGCGAAGTTAAGAAAGACAGTGGAATTTAGGGAAGGAGATTTAGTGGTTGTGAGAGATTTTCATACGCTAGGAGGAAATACTAAACTAGGCAATAAATTTCGAGGACCGTATGTGGTTAAAAAGAAATTAGATTTAGATAGGTATGTTATAGGAGATATTGAAGGATATCAAGTGACTGGGAGAAAGTTTGAAGGCATCTTTGATTCGCGAAATTTAAGACTTTATCTTAGTTTTAGGGATCATTGTGATTTAGAGGGGCAACATGAGGATGAAAGTTTTTATGGAAGTGTGGAATTCTTGGATGAAAGCTTTGAAAGTGAAAATGATGAAAATTAATATAAAATTTAGTTTAAAAAAAAAAAAAGTATTATATTGTTGTTCGGGAAAAAAAATCGTTTAATTGAAGTAAACAGATATTAATTTAAACCAATCAGGATATAAAAATAATTTGAATTTCAGTAGTTATGAAAAAAAGGAAATATTATTAAGTTAAGTTTTGTTATATATCGAGGCGATATAAAGTCAGGTTGGCCGAACTGTAAGACCCAGATAATATAACATAATTTTCAAATTTAAAACTGCTATAATAAGATATCAATAATAATATGTAAGTTCTTTGATATCAATAGTAATAAGTAAGTTCTATGACTATTGTCAGACGACACATTGTTTTTTTTGTAATAACCTAAGCATGTTGTTTTATATTAAATTGTTAAGTTCTAGAACAATGTTAAGTGAAGAAAGATATTTCACTAAAATAAATTAATAAAACGCTCGTGAAGGAATATTGTATTTTTATTGAAAGAAGAAGGATTTTAAACTACCATAGGCCAAAGTCGATAGAAAGACGTTTTAAATTTGTAAACGGTTTGGTCGAGTTACTTGGGTGTGGTTTAACCTATAAGTTTCCAGCATCGCACTGATTGCTGATATCGGTAGTCGAAAATGGATGAATTACTTGCAATCCTCTCGAATGTTGCTCCCTCATTATACTGCCTCGTATTATCCCGACTTCTTCGTGCAGATACTTTTATAGTTGCATATTGATCACATGTTTGACGACACCATTCAGCTATTGACATGCTCTTGGTTTTGTTAATTCTCAGATGACCAAGTCATTTAAATTTAAATTTCTGTGCTTGGCTTTGCTCTCTTGTAAATTTTATGTTTTATCATATTAGTTCTTCCGTTGTCTCCTAATGTGCAAAAGAAAATGAACGTCTAACGTTCCAACAATTGTTGTACTTTTTTCTTTTGTTATTTGGTTGTAAATTTGTGAAGAAGGTTTTATATTTTTTTCTTCTGCGTTTGAGTTTTTACTTTTTATTTTGTGTGTTGTTGTCAACGGACCACTACATATAATATTTTGCGTGAATCCACTTCTGTCAAATAGTTTTTGTTTGTTTTTCTATCTGAGAAACCGTTACTTCTTCCTGTAGAGAAGAAGAAAAGGAAAAAACTCTACCTCAAAAAATTAATTGTTTCTCCCTCCATGCGAGGTGTGTAAAAACAAAGATCAAAATAATACAGTTTGGTTTTTTTATAAGCTTCAGGCACTGGTCGCACAGAAAGTCGCCGTCGCTCTGGCCCAAATTAATCTTGGATGTACAACTGCTTCATCAAATCCTCCATCATCTCTCACTCCTGCTCCATCTACGTTGCTATTTACGGATACAAATTCTTCCTCAGCTCCACAATCAAGTAGTCCACCAAAAAATCCTACCGCTTCCGCTTCCTCTTTCACCTCAAGTGAGATAATGGCATTGACAAATCATGTCTCATTGCAGCTCAATGCCATTCAACAACAAAACCTCAATTGGCCTTCCCAGCCTGATCGATGTATAGATCCAAGGTTCGAAAAGACGTTCGCAATTAAAATTTCAATCGATTGAACCGTTCTCCCATGCGACCACGGTTCAAGTCGCGCGTTCAAATGCTTGATGGTATTTGCTACTACTATCATTACTTCAAGGGAGATGCAAAAAAATGCAACCCTGAGTGCAAACATTTTCCCAAGCACTTTTATTCCTCTGCTCCAACTTTCTCAAAAAAAAACGATTAGACTCTTTACATGTTGTTTTATATTCTGTATATAAATAAAAGACTTGATATTTAATAATTAACATGGGACATTCTTTATTTCACTTTATGATGATGGCGTCCATCGACGTGATGTGCGTTCGTTGTGTTAGAAAGAGAAAGTCGTTGAAGACGAAATATGTATCAAATATAGGGATGAACTACAGATTTTATATAATACAACATCTTCCCTTTTCTACATTTTAAATAAAAAACATAAAATTAATTCAATATAAAAAACTAAATTTTCAATCTTCTAGAAACTTAGGCATTCATGATATAATCCTGGAATTTTAATAGTTTTGTTTTAGTACGCTGAAGACGAAGACTGAGGACTGAGGACTTGCCAATCCATTCACATTTGCTTCCACAGCACTACCCACATCTGTATTTCCTCTAATAACATCACCTTCACTTTCAGCAGAAAAACTTACATTACCATCGTTTTTTTCATCCACATTTTCGGTTATAATCGGCCTTTCGACATATTCAGCATTATCGGATTCCATAAACTCTGCTTCAATTTCAGGATCAATCACTTCTTTACTTGCTGACATTTGTTCTTTTTCATATCCGATTACGTGCTCCCGATTACGACGATACGGTGTGCCATTAACTTCAACATTTAATGAACGATCATTCAATTTTTCAGCTACAATACCTGGAGTCCATTTAATAGAGCTTGATGGATTTAATCTAACCATAACTGGTTGACCAATAGACAATTCTGGCAATTTTCTGGTTTTCTTGTCATAGTTATGCTTAGAATCCTGTTTTCGTTTAACGATTCTCTCAGATATATTCTCCGCCAATTTTGGTTTTAAGTTATCTATTGTAGTTGTGTTTGCAACTTTGCTTGCAAACAACGTGTTTGTCTTGAGAAGATACGTTGATTTCGACTGTAACCAATTTTATTCCTATTGTTCAATAAACTTAACCAAAAATCACTTTTTTCTTCTTCAGATTTTGTCAACATATGTTTGGCTATTTTAACGGCTGATTCTGCTTTACCGTTTCCTTGCTGATGGTAAGGTGATGATGATACATGCTTAAATTCCCAATTGGCCGCAAATTTTTCGAACTTATGATTGTTAAAATTCTTAGGGTTATCACTGCAAACAATTTCTGGTACTCCGTGCCGTGCAAAATTTTGTTTACAAAGATCAATTATACATTTAGTACTTAAATTCTTCATCAAATCACATTCGAAGTGATCCGAAAAATGATCCGCCGTAATAAGAAAATTACATTTCGATCCACCATATTCAGATTCCAGTACATCCACTGAAACATATTGATATGGATATTCCGGTATCGGATGCGACATCATCGGTTGTTTTCTTTGAGTATAGGAAAACTTTAAACAAGTTTCACAATTTTGAACTCGATTTTGTACATGCTCAGTTATACCAAGCCAATAAACCGTATCCCTAGTAAGATTCAACGTGAATTCTATCCCGTTATGACTTTGATGTAAGCTGTCTACATATTCTTTTCTTAAATTAAATGGAACAATGATCCGGTGACCTTTGAATAGCAAACCATCTTGATATGTGATGTCATCTTTTAATTTGTACCAAACTTTAACAAAATATTCAACATCATTAACACGTGCTGGCCAACCCTTTTCAACGTAATATATAATTTTCTGCAAACCTACATCAGAGTTAGTTTCTCGTCTCAGCTAGGTAATTCGTTCGTCATTTATGGGCAACGTATCGGCAAGCTTTATTTCTTCTATGAACTTAAAGGCTTCTTCAATTTTTTTAATTTGAAAAATTTCAAATTTTTCCACTTCCTCAGAACATGATACTGGAGCTCTTGATAACGTATCCGGAATTACTAATTTTTTGCCTGGTTTGTACTCAATATTCAAATTATAACGTTGAAGCAACATGAGCATTACTTGAATCCTCTTGGATGCTGTCAAATCGGTTTCTTGAAAATCCCAATCAACGGCTTGTGATCTGTTTTAACCAATTGGAAATCCTAGCTTCTAACAATAAACTGATCAAATCTATGACATGCAAATAGAATCGCTAGAAGTTCCTTTTCTATTTGCGCATATTTCTTTTCTGTTTCAGTCAACACCCGAGAAGTAAAATAAACAGGTTTTTCATACTGAAGCAAACACACTCCTAATCCAAAACAGCTGCTGTCAGCTTCTATAACAACTGGTTTATTCATAGCAATATACTTCAGCAATGTGTACTCACCAATAATATTCTTCATACGATTGAAACAATTTTCTTCTTCTTCCGTCCATCGAAATTTCACGTTATCTTTATTCAATCTTCTAAGCACCTCATTTTCATCACTTAAATTTTTTATAAACTTCGACAGATAATTTACCATGCCCAAAAAACGTAACAAATCCTTTTTGTTTTCCGGACGAGGCATTGATGTTATAGCTCTTACTTTCGATGGATCTGGTTTCAAGCCTTCACTTGTGATTACATTACCATAAAATGTTACTTCTGACCGACAGAGCATCATCTTGTCTTTGTTTAATTTGAAGCCTTTTTCGTCCAGTCTACTTAACAGTTTTTCCAAATTTTTATTATGATCTGTAACAGCATCTTCATATGTTTCGCCCTTTCCAAAAACCAAAATATCATCAGCAATCACCTCTACATTTGTAAGACCATTCAAAATCTCATGTAATTTATGCTGAAAATTTTCCGGGGCAGGCGATACCCCAAATGGAAGTCTAATCCATCGAAATCTTCCAAACGGTGTCCAAAATGTTGTCAGCTTAGAACTCCTTTCATTTAATTTTAAATGCCAAAATCCAGCTTACTAAAAACTTTTGCTTCACCCAATTCTGGTAAAATTTCCTCGATTTTTGGAAATTGATAATTATTACGTTTTAAGACCTTATTGAGCTGCAACGGGTCCAACACAATACGAAATCTATCTTCTGCCTTTACGATCATTATATTGCCGCACCAATCTGTATGCATTTCTTCCTTAACTATAACTTCATCCTTTAACAAAATGTCAATCTCATCCTTTAGCCGGTCTCTAAATCAACTTCTAAATCAACTTCACTATCAATCAAGCCCAACCCTTGAAAGACATGACCATAGTTTTGAACAATTTTTTCCGATGATTTCACGCAATCTGACTTAATTGGAACATCATTAGAAATATTCTTCACAATATTGCAAAATTTTACCAATCCAAGTCCATTACAAGTCTCAGCAGATAACAACGGACCATGTTTCACTGATACCACTTGAAAATTTAATTTAAACGTTTTGCCTATCCTTGAACAAAAAATCGATTTTTTTTCCAACAACTTTAATGTCATGACCAGAAAAACTTTCCAATTTAGCTGTCGAAACATCTAACTCAACTTCTTTTCGTTCAAACAGTTGACATAAATTCTCATATCCAATGACGTTCAATGCAGCTCCAGTATCTAGTGTACAACTTACTTTCTGCCATTTTCCATTGATTCGTAAATTTATTGATGCCATAACACCATCTCTACCACAGGATATTACATTTGATGAAAATGAATTATCTTCCTCGTCATCAGATTGCTGTTCTGAAATTTGTTTCACTTTCTTCGATTTTTTATGTTCTTCACGTTTTTTTGGACAACAGGAAAAAAATGATTGTTTTCTTTACAAAAATTGCATGTTTTACCATTAGCAGGACATTTATCCTTCAAAAACTCATGTTTCTTACCACAAAACTTACACTTATTGATAACAGTGACACTATTGATTTTCTCAGGATCCAAATCCATGACCTTTGAGCGTGAATGCGTGGGTTCTTCAACTTTACACACATTTATAACTTGAGCAAGAGTTATCTTTTCCTTTTTCAACAATCGTTTCCGTACCTCATCGTCTCGAATACCAACAATAATTCTATCTTTCAGCAATTCATCCTCAAGCTGATCCATAGCACTAAGATAATTTGAATCTTTTAATAATTTTCGTAGTTTTAATAAATATTCTTCAAAATTATCACTTCCCTTGAATGCTGTATGGAGTTTAAATCTATTATACGTCAAATGTTCAATTGGAAGAGCACCTTTTTCCAATTCGGATATAATCTGCTCAGCTGTCAAATTAACATTATCTGCTAACTTTAACGAATCATACAATTCCCGTGCCTCTTCACCCATGACAATTCTCAGCAAGGAAACTTTTTTAAGTTGTGTTTCCTTAGCATAATTCGAAGCTACTATATAATCATTCCATGACTGTCGAAATCTTTCAAAATTATCTTTTACACTTCCATCCTTTATCCTCAATGCTTTTGGTGTTGGAATATTGGAATTCACAATATTTTAAGCAATTTCGGCATTATTTCCAGCATTCGCAGTTAAAGTTTTGACTAATTGTTGTATTAGATCTTTTACTTGATTATCAGCAGTTTTTTCATCAGCTATTTTATCTGATCCAGATTCTCCACTCGGTCCACCCATGATTTAAAAATTTTTTTAACCTCACAAACTTTTAGTTTTAAATTTTTTTGTGTTTATCACCACCGAATTTGGAAAACGATATACAATTAATAAGTCTATACGTTAATAACTTCTGACACCATGTTTTATATTCTGTATATAAATAAAAGACTTGATATTTAATAATTAACATAGGACATTCTTTATTTCACTTTATGATGATGGCGTCCATCGACGTGATGTGCTTTCGTTGTGTTAGAAAGAGAAAGTCGTTGAAGACGAACTATGTATCAAATACAGGGATGAACTACAGATTTAATTTAATACAACACATGTGATAGCGTATGATGATAGTCATGACTCATGCTCAACACCGTCTACTGGTCCTCGACATTTCTTCACAAAAAACTTTCTCGTTGATACAGGTGCTGGAGTGTCAGTTATTTACGCAACTGTGGAAGAAAAACTTTCAAGGAAATCGCACTTCTTTTTCTACGCTGCTAACGCATCAAAGGTTAACACTTTGGTACACGGTCTCAAAACTTAAACATGGTTCTAAGAGAGCGTTCTGTCATGCCCTTGTTATAGTCGATGCTAATATTCCCATTCTTGGAACTGATTTTCTAAATAATAATACCTTTTAGTGGACATTAAAAACCAACGTCTTGTCAATCCACTAACTTCACTAATCACTTTGGCTAAACTATCCACTTCCCAATCATCATCTCTTACTTTGATCAACGATTCAGTTAACGTCAAAATTCTCAATATTCACAAAAACTTTAAGGACTTAACTTCCAAAAATGATCTGGCTAAATCTGTCAAGCATAACATGACTCACGTTATTGAAACACATGGTCCTCGTGTTTCATGTAAATACCGTCGACTAGTTCCAGACAAACAGACCATTGCAAAGGTGGAATTTGACTTAATGTTTTCTCAAGTCATTTCCCGTCCATCTATCAGTCCTCCTCTCTATCAGTCCTTCTCTCGAGTCCTCCTCGTTAAATAGAGGAACGGCAAGTGTAGACCTTGCGGTGACTATCGTTTTCGTAATAATATCACTATTCCTCCACATATTCAGGATTTTTCGCATCAACTACATGAATGCAAATTTGTCTCAACAATTGATCTTGTTTCTCGCATATCATCATGTTCCTATTGATGATATAGCACAAATTGTAATTTCTTCTCCGTTCAACATTCATTTGAAGGACTTTTAGGTTGTGAAACACTGCGCAATTCTTCCAACAGATTATGCATTCGCTACTCAGAGACCTTAGCTTCTGCTTCATCTACATCATTGCTTCTGAAAACCAACGATAATTTTCTGGGAATTTTGATTGACTGATCTGGAATCAAACCTATTCCCTGTCGATACTTAATCGTTAGGAACTTCCTGAAACAGTTATGCAACTCCGCCGTTTTCTAGGCATGATTAACTCCTACCGTAGATTCATTCCTCACGCTGATGGCAATCAAGCCATTCTAAATAATTTTTAAAAGTTAGAGTCTTTTAAAGAAAGCGTTTCATTTAATGAAACAAGTATGAAAACGACATTCATGCCTTCGACTTAGCCAGTGGCAACTAAGTAAACGACAACTCTGGCCCATCTCTCACGTTCTGCCCAACTTACCGTAATGGTCGACGCTTCCGAAAAGGCGCAACTGGGCGCAATTGTCCAACAAAAAATTAACGATTGTTGGACGTAAATCAACTTTGAGTTAAAATTCTAAATGTAACTCATCGAACGTTGGCACCGAACTCTAAAAACTTCTATCATGGCCTATGACTGCACAGAGTGGAGTATTCTACCATCAATATTACTCTGTTTAGCCTACGGTACTAACATGCGTCTTTCTGAAGAATTCTTTTGCCAAAATTCTAGCTCCACTCCTCAGTCCAATTTTGTTTCACAACTGAAACAACATTTTATCACATTCGTCCCATATATGCTTTAAGACAACTTTCTCTTAAAATTTTCATTTCCAAAACTCTCAAGTATTTTTCGGGTGTCTTTTCACGTACGTAAGCCGCTCCAAGCACCATACGAAGGTCGCTCCCCAGTCATTAGACACGATGATAAAAATTTCACGATTAAAAATAATTGTAAATAATAAAAATAATAAACAACTATTTATATTTCTGATCAATTTTTTCGTAAATGTACTGCATTAAACAAATGTTATAATTTAATCATTTGAACTGGGAAATTGAATGCTGATTTTATTGTTCCATAAAGCATAATTAGTCATTACGTACTCCATCAAATTAACTATTTATCAAACTAGCCATCATGAGTGTAACTAGAACGCCACCATCACCTCTTGCCAACGAAGATAAACGTGTTAAAACGATGGATAATATCTGTTCTATTTGCCAAAAAAAATTAAAAGGTGAATTGCATATACATTGCAATGATTGTAATTCGGAATTTGATTTAAATTGCGTATCCATTTCTGCTATACAATACAAGTATTTTACTTTAAATAATGTTTCATGGAGTTGTCCAAAATGTTATTATACTAAATTTTCTACAACTAAATCAGCCTTATCTACATTCTCAGCTATTACTGATGAATTAAGATCTAGCCTTTCAACTTGCCTAACCACTGTAAATGAGATTTCAAATAGAGTTGCTGGTATACATCAAGAAATGGATTCAAGAGTTAAGAAGGTTGAAATGCAACAAAATAATATGTTAGAACGTACCAAATTTCTGGAATTGGAATTCTTATCTAATCATTTAAACGTGATCGGAATTCCTTATACTGCATCGGAAAGCCAAAGTGAGTTACGATCCATTTTTTCAAAATTAATGAATGCTTTAAATATAAAAATTGAGAATGATCAATTTTCAATAGCTCGTTATAAACTGCTGATTACTGCCACAATATATGATAAAAATACTTTAATAGCAATTTATGAGAATTATGCTGATTATGTTAATAAAGATGTAATAAATGAAACCACTCTGTGTTGTATTCCTGAGCTTATTAAATTAAAGGCAACAAATATATCTCTTTCATTTGAAACTGAAAATTCAAAATTTCAAAGACGTATGGATGCAATGGAGTATCAGTTTCTATCAAGGGATATAAAAATTACTGGAGTGCCATATCAAGCTAACGAAACAAATCTTAAATTACAATCGATTCTTCTCGCAATTTCTCGAAAACTTGAGTGTGATGTTAATGCAGCGGACACTACAATTAAAAGGATTCAAAAAACTCCAGTTGTAATTGCGACTTTTGCAGATAAAAATATGCGGGATGCTTTATTCTACAAATACATAAATGCCGTCAAAATCTCCAAAACTGCCGGAATTTTATTTGATGGTGAAGATATACTGCCTCAGTGTCACATTATTCTCAACGATCATCTCAGCGAATCAGCTCGTCACATTCATAATGCAGCGAGGACCCTAAAAAATGCCGGAAAAATTAGGGCTTTTTCTGTTTGTAGTGGAAAAATCGTTATCAAAAAAAACATTAAAGATGATTGGATGTTCATTAATTCTCTGGATGAGTTATGCTTTAATACTCAAAGCTCTTAGTCATTTATCAGCATTATGTTTCCCAACTATAAATTACAACCTAAAGTTAAAAAAATAGTATACCATAAAAACATATTTAATATTAATTTTATAAAAATTTTCTTTTGAAGTAAGTTCTGTCTGTAGTTACAAGAACTATTTATAATAATCACTACATTTGTATAGAAGTATTTTATTGTATAATTTACTGAATAAGTTATTTTGACAAATTGCTATTTAACATTTCAATCAAAGAAAAGAAAATATTTTCTACTTTTCTTTCTTTTTTTTCTTTTTCTTATAACAAATTTCTTTTCGACTTTCTCATAAATTAGTAACTCCGTATTGATACAAAAATAATTTATTTTATTTTTCTATATTCTGTCAGGTGCCTATTTCTCAAGTAATTATCATGCCGCTTGCTCTGAGATCGTCAAATTCTATTGGGGATGTGAACTTGACAAACGTTGTTCTTAAATCAGCTCGGATTACGCACAAACATTTTTTAAGCTTCTGTCATTTCAATAGCCAGAGCATCTATACAAAAAATAAAAACAAAATCAATGAGCTTCGAAACATTTTTTTGGACACGGATTTTAGTTTGATTGGGGTTTCAGAAACATGGCTTAAACCTCATATTAATAACAAACTGTGTGAATTATCGGGATATGATATATTTCGCAATGATAGAGTCAAGCGTAGGGGTGGTGGTGTAGCAGTATATGTTCGAAAGGGAATAAAATGTTTTGTTGTTGCAAGATCTGTTAACCATTCTAATAATATACGAAGTGATAGTCAAAGTTGTTCGCCTTCTGATTACTATGTACGTGGGACCGAATTCATTTTCTTAGAGGTTCACTTGTCCTCTCGAAAACTTCTTTTTGGAGTTATATACAATCCGAATAGCAGATCATTCGATAATAGATCTGAACTAAGGGATATCTTCGAAAATTTACTTCCGTTATATTCTGATATAATAATTACAGGTGATTTTAATACGAATTTACTTGTGTCGAATCCAAATACAAACAATTTTAAAGACTTTCTTGAAGAAAATGGTTTGAATGTCTGCTCGCAATTTCCAACTCACTTTACTGGTATTTCCAACTCACTTTAGTTTGATGTTCCCAGTATATCAAGGCATGATCTGATTTTCGGAACGTATGATATTCCGATTGCACAAAAAAATAGCTGCAAGTACAGCTTTCGAGATTATAAAAATGTTAATATTGATGATATTATCCAAACGATTCTTGCACAACAATGGGAACAGTTTTACAATCTAACAAATTCGGATGATTTATTAGAATATTTTAATAACACCATTTACAATATATATGAATACTTCATTCCATTAAGAGAAGTAGAAGCTAAAGTTGAATTAAATCCCTGGTTTAACAATACAATTAAAAGAGCAATAGTTGAACGCGATGTTGCCTATAGAATATGGAAGAATTCTAGAAGTGATACCAATTTTGATATATTTAAGCATCTGAGGAATAAGGTAAGCAACTTAATCAAATATTCCAAAAAAGATTATATGAATAATTTCCTAAAACCGGGTCTTAGCTCTAAGGAAATTTGGAAGCGTTTGAAAAATGTTGGCATTAATTCTAAGGAGAGTGTAAAAATAAAGTTTTCTCCGAATGAAATAAACTCGGTTTTTACTATGAATTCGAAAGCTTCCCATAATACACTAAGGACTCCATCTATTATTACTGACTCCCCTAGTATACAAATTAATAATTTTGCTTTTCACAATATTATTCCAACTGATGTTGTCCAGGCAATAAAGTCCATAAAATCGAATGCAGTTGGGTTTGATAAAATCCCGCTAAAATTCATAAAACTTATTCTTCCAAGTATAGCCCCTTTCATTGCTCATTTGTTCAATTTCATCCTTATGAGTTCTCAGTTTCCCACCAAATGGAAAATAACTAAAATTATTCCTATTCCAAAAAAATCTAACGTAAAATGTATTAAAGATCTTAGACCAATTAGTATTTTATCCGCGCTCTCAAAAGCTTTTGAAACTATTGTTCATAAACAGATTGATTCCCATCTAAATAAATTCAAACTTATGTCTAAATTTCAGTCTGGTTTTCGTAAGGGTTTTAGTACCGAAACAGCACTTCTTAAAGTAACGGATGATATAAGGAATTCCCTAGATAAAAAAAATATATTTGTGTTAATATTGTTAGATTTCTCCATGGCATTTGATCTTGTTGATCATAAAATTTTGTTAGATAAACTTCGGAAATATTTCAAGTTTTCATCGAGTGCTTTACTATTGATATCTTCATATCTTCAGCAGCGTACTCAATGTGTAGTTTCGGATAATATCTGTTCTGATTTTGTCTCAATTACCTGTGGTGTTCCTCAAGGATCTGTACTTGGCCCGTTACTTTTTGCTATGTTTATCAATGATCTGCCTGATATACTCAAATATTGTTATGTGCACCTTTATGCTGATGATGTGCAAATTTATACCGATGGAATTGCGAATAATATATCCAGTATAGTATCAAAAATAAATCTAGATCTTGGTAGTATACTGCAGTGGACGAAACGAAATAAATTAATGCTGAACTCTTCGAAAACTGTTTCACTTCTCTTTAGCTTGTCTAACAATGAATACCATAGAGCTAATGCACCCCCAGTTCGTCTGGGTGATGATATTATAAAGTACTCTGAATATGCACGGAATCTTGGTATAATTCTTGATACTAAATTAGACTGGAAACATCATGTAGTAGTAACATCTTCTTTTACCTCCCAGTATATTAGGAAAAAATTGTTCAAGTCACTTTTACTTCCTTACTTTACTTATTGTTCGACTGTTCTTGGTTCTCTAAGTGCTGGTAATCTTGCCATATTACAAAGAGCATTCAATGCCTGTATCCGATATGTTTACCATCTACCACGATTTAGCCGTCTTTCACGATTTTATAAGTCTCTTTTAGGTTGTAGCCTTAGGACTTATATTAATTATTTGCTTTGCGTCTTAATTTTTAAAACTATAAAAACTAGGGAACCCAGCTACTTGTTTGAAAAATTAAACTTTGATAATCGACGTAGTCAGCGATTAAATCGCATTAGTCTACCCAATAATCGAACAACTATAAAAAATAACTCGCCTTTTGTGTATGGTCTTACTATTTTTAATGAACTATCTCCTAGTACCAGACAATTGAATTCAATTCTGGTGTTTAAAAAGAAATGTTTTGAAGCTCTTTGTGCAGCTGATAATTGATGAGTTGATTGTTGAATATTGGTTATGATGAATGAGAAATGTTTGAGGTGTGGAGGAAGAAGGGAGGAAGAGAATGAGGGAAATGTTAAATGGCAGAATTGTTATTTTATTGTATCATAATTTTACCTACTACTTTTTAGTAGGCGAATGCAGGTTTTAAAAATACTTACCTATATTGAATTGTTTTTTTTTCTCTGCTTGTTTTTAAAGTACAAATAATTAATCTATATTGGTAATTACTTGATTAAATTGAATAAACTATTTACAAAATATATGTACGATAAAAAAGGCTTGGCCTTATGTATGTATAATTGATGAATTAAATAAATAAATAAATAAAGGTTCCGTCGACAGTTTAAAATCATGTTTTAAGGAAGTATCTGAAAATGGCTTAACTCAAAACTAAACCACTTCGAGTGCTATAGTCTCAGTCGAGCAGACGAGAATCATCTTTTAAAGGTAATGTTCATTCTACTTCTTCGGACATATACTATTCTCCTCTAAGCTACTGTATTTACTAAAAGGGTTATATTCAGTCCCATTCCTAAACAACAGCTATTCCATCTTGCATCAGAATTTAGAACCATTCGTAATCTCGTTTGCACGCTTCGTGCTCTCACAATATAATTCTCTCTTTATATTGTTCCATCTTCAATGCAACTTGGGAGGAGTGTGTGGCAATAACTTCCTGCTCCACAAATAATAAATTGAAAGTTTACTTAATTAAGTTTAATTCAAATATGGTAATGAAAACATATGCAGAGTGGTGTACACTTTAAAGCCATTAAAAATTATGATTTGCAAATATTCTTATTTCTGATAATTTGTACACCTGCAATATTATTTTTTATATAAACAACTGGAACACAAACTGGTTAAAGTTGCATTTTTATTTGTTGCTGCATCTGAAAATTAAACTTAATTTTGGATGGGTTTTTTTGTGAGCAATTAAGCTTAAGTACATATTGGAAATCACTTGAATTTTGCAATTCGAAATAACTTTTCATTTTCTCTAAAATTCCTTCAGAAAAATTTTTTTTGTATTTCGTGTCAGGATTCGAACTACATTCATCAGAGACACAAGTTCAAATCCCGTGTGTCTTACACAACTTAGCCACAGCGGGCGATGATGAATGTAGTTCGAATCCTGACACGCAACACACAAAAATTTTTTCTGAAGGAATTTTAGAGAAAATGAAAAGTTATTTCGAAATCTTCTATCGAAAATTTATGTTATTCTTTTATTTTTTGTATGAAATTTTATAACGGGAAAATAAAATTTCATACAAAAAATAAAAGAACAGCAGAAATTTTCGATAGAAGATTTTACTGAATAGGCCCCATTGTGATAAGTTTTAATACATACATACAATACATACATATGTAGGCAACTGGTTGTTCGGAAACAAAATGCCAATTCTTGTTCTTGTTGAAGAACTGATAGCCACGCACCTTGGAGTCACAGTTGCCTATTTTAGAAAATAAGCAAGCGATTTGGTGTTTCCGAACGAAACCTAGGTAATAAAATATTAAACGAAGCGTAGTAGAAATTGCATACCCGCCTCGCCAAATGGTTCTTTAAATGTCCTAGACGCTACGCGGAAATGTAACACTTTCCACCGAGAAATGCAATGTAATGTATCATTAATTAAAACATTTATACTTGAAGATTGGCTCTGTTTGTTAACAAATAATGTACATAATTATTAATAAATTCTCTTTCGAATACTCAAACACAAATTTTTTAATCAAATTCAAAACCCACTAACGAAACTATAACATATCATATAAAAAAAACAACCGAAACCAAAACCAAATTTAGGGGGTTTAGATATACCGAAACCAAAACATATTGCATAGTAAAACCAAAACCAAGATTTATTGTTTAGAAAAACCGAAACCAAATCTTGTCATTTAACAAAATCAATACCAAAACCAATTTTGGCCATTGAGAAAAACCAACCCATTAAAAATAATTGTTGGTTTTGCAGCCCCAGGGTTTCCTTAGACTTAATTGTCTATTATTGTAATAATCTTATGTAATTCTGGGCATGAATTGGACCTCAGCCTGTTTGCCATCATTCTATAAATAAATATATTTTGCTCTGTGCAAAATAAAATAAATATATTTTGCTGCCGAATGAAAAATTGCGTGTGCTGCCAATTTGTAAAATGCGGTACTTTATGGTACTGCTATTGTGGTTCGAAATTTTCAAGTATTCTATCAAAACCAAATCTCTCGGTCATAACAGAATATTTTCCTTTCATCAGGAGCTAGAATTTTATCTGAGAACAAGGGAAAACGATAAATTGTTTATAATTAATTAAAACGATTTGCCAGATTGATAAATATTTATTGTAAAAATTAAACTCAGTTGCAAGTGGGTATTCTAGTAAAAGGTGCTATTACATTTCAAAACCAGTTGATAAATTTCACCATCTATTTAATATTTTTTTATACATAATTACAATTTGAAAAAAAAAATCTAACAAAACATTCCAATAACATAAGTTACCAAACATGTATTTGTGTAATCAAAACAAAAGTTCATCATCCAATTTGAGTATTATTTTTTCTCAGTCGTATCTTTTTTATAATTCAAACCAACACTAATAATTAATGCCACAACTGTAAAGCCCTGAGCAGCTATCCGAGCTCTCATCATATATTGTGACATTTGTCTATTTCCTTGACGAAAACTCCATAATCCATAGGATAAAGCTCCGGCAGTAAGTAAACAACCTATTTATACAACAAAAATGTTTTTGATTATATAAATTTTAGTGTTTTTCAAAACATTACATACCAATTGGCACCAATGGATTTTGTTTTAATTTACGTTTTAATTTTTCTTGCGTTGTTTCTGGTGTTACTGATCCAAAATCTTTTCTAAATTGTATCCAATCTAGTTCGGACTCGATTACTTTTGTATCATTATTAGCAGACATTGTTAATCCAACCAGTTAATATATTAAAATAATTTCGATAAAACAACTCAAAACAAAACTTGGTATTGAAATATTTTTTTAACATTGACATTTGGTTTTAAGGGCTGGGCAAAACTCAAATGTATTTATTTACAATTAAGTCTACAGTATTAAAATTTGTCGCTACAAGCTTTCTTTCAAAAGCTTATTCTAAAAACAAACGTGAAAAATCAATTCAAATTCTAAGAAACTGTTGCCTATGTTGTTTAACTTCAACTTCAAGCTTATTAATTGTGTTTTTTTAAAATAAATCATAAAAGTAATCTAATCCTTGCCCCAACTCCCATAATGAAATACCAGTTCCAAGTTCCGTTGCTAATTTTATTCTCTCATTTATGGAATGTAAAGTTGGATAAAAAATAAAATGTCGCCCAGTTGAAGTTCTGTGAAAATAATAGTCAAAAATAATTAAATATATATAATACGAATCGTAAATCTGTTCTTACTTAATTTCAAAGAAATTCTCAATATCTTTCTCATCAAATTGTAAACGATTTTTGAGATTTTTTACATAACTCAAAAATTCATGACCGATAATGGCATTTCCACCTTCTGGCGTATAATTATTACCATATAAATTAAATCCTAGTAAAATTTTCTTTCGTTTGTCGATATAATTTTTCGTTGTTGTCGGACAAATATGTTCAACAGCATTTTTCATCCAATATAATGGAGCATTCGCACCGGGCCGTTGAATATTTGAATAATCATATGTCATTAAGGAAAACGCAAAAACGAATGGATATAACGAATCAAAATGTGCTCTTGAAAATAAATCAACAGTTTCTTTTCGTACGGGTGGAATCACTAAAATTAACTCAAATTTTGATGATTGCAAGGCTTCGCCTAGAATATGTAAAAATCAGTTTGTTAAATTATAACAGTTTTATAAATTAACATATAAATACCAATTTCTGAAACCAATGCCAACAAAGGCTCATCATCAACTCGAGCGGACAATGTTGACCAAACTTCTAAAACAATTCCATCAAATTTATATCTCTTACAAACTTCTACGATTAATTTAATAACAACTCTTTTCTCTTCTGGATACGTTAAAAGTTGGGCAAAATCATTATCATTAAATCGATCAAACAAAATTCTTGGAAAAATTTTCGTTTGACCATTTCCTGATTTTCGTACCTCTTTCACCCATCCTAAATCAATATCATGTGTTCCACCAATTTCATATTTATGTGAAGCAGTTCTTAATATCTGTAACCAAACTGGAGAAATTATATTAAACTTCGGTCCCCAGATTTTTGCTACATCATATCCATGGTTGTTCCACTGAAAAACAAGATAATTACATAATTATTGATTATTACGTTCGATAATAAAATTTTCTAACCGGCGTCACATAACCCAATACTGTTCCATTGAATCGTTTTTTAGACGTATCTTTATGGTATGCTGCATTTTCTACTAAAATATCTTTTCCTAACGGTTCTTCTTCAATCAAATTTCTTTCAAAAACACTATCCGATTGTGGTCCTGTTTTTATTTTAAGTTCCTTTTCTTTGGTTTTCGCTTTTTTAGATTTAGACGGTGAAAGAGTTGCATTTACTGCTAAAATACTTATTAATAAAACAAATATAAATGATCGAATCATAATTGTTTATAAACAAATCCAATTATCCCGGCACTAACTACTCTACTTCTTCAAAACTTTATCAACAATCGAAGAAATGTCAAAATTAAACAGCTGATAATGTTTATGATTTTGAAGCCGGTTGTTTCAAATAATTTCTTTCTTGTGATTCGAGCGACTTTTTCAAATATAGTTTGAACTTTGCATCATTAACCGAAAATATTTAAAATTATTCTGTTAAGTGAAAACTATAATTTATCTCGTTAAAAACTTACAGAATGCAAACTACTTAGACATACATGTTTTATTATAACACGGTTATTGACTTTAATGACATATTGCTTAGAATTTTCATCAATTCCAACAAATAGATTAACTAAAAATAACGGCGGCAGTGTCATGAAATACATTTAAAAATTATAACGAAATTTTTTGCCTTAGTTTTATTTTAATTTAAACCAATGAAATTCTCTAAAATGTAATGACATCATTCAATTTCACCAATAACATTTGAATTATACTAATAACAAATATTTATACGTCTGGTCTACTGGGATATTAAAAATTATCAGTCTAATTTTGAAATAATTAGCTGATATTACAGTAGGCCAACGTATAGTATAATTCAAAAAAAATATGTAAAGAAATGAAAAATGGCAAAAAATTTTCTAAACGAATTTCCCTCGTTCGTTGATAAATTCTCATAATTTTTAGGAAAATTTCTCAAGCAAGTGGTATGATTTTTTGGCTTTCGAAAGTGCTTTCGAAATTTTTGGCAAAAAATTATTTCGAATTATCACTGCCCTTGGGAAATTACAACTGATAATTACAAACGAATGGTTTTGAAAGTTGTATTCGATAAGTAAAATTAACCATAAAAAGGAAATTA